>QAOC01033501.1:185136-249968 GCA_003255005.1 Begonia fuchsioides
CTGCCCAGAACTGGGAACTCCACCAGTTCGACGTGCACAATGCGTTCCTCCATGGAGATTTGTCCGAGGAAGTGTACATGCGGCTTCCTCCAGGTTTCTCGGCTTCCAAGAGCTCCAAGGTATGTCGGTTGCAAAAGTCTCTGTATGGCCTCAGGCAATCCCCTCCGAACTGGTTTGCCAAACTCCGTAGTGCTTTGCTGTTGTTTGGTTTTGTTCAATCTCGTGCCGACTACACCCTGTTCACTTTTCGCCAAGAGGGGGTGTTCCTAGCCCTTTTGGTATACGTGGATGATCTTATTTTGGCAGGGAACAATGCCACAGGCTGCGCAAGGGTGAAGAGTTTTCTTGGTGAAAAGTTCCCGATTAAAGACTTGGGAAAATTGAAGTATTTTCTAGGCATTGAAATCGCCCATCAACCCAGTGGTATATTTCTATGTCAGAGAAAATACACGTTGGATATTTTGCAGGAAGCTGGACTATTAGGGTGCAAGCCAGCCGGATTCCCGATTGAGCAGCACCATAAAATGGCGTTGGACACCTCGCCAGCCCTGGCCGAACCAGATAAATATAGACGGCTAGTTGGGAAGCTGGTTTATTTGTCAATTACGCGACCAGACATCGCCTATGCAGTTCATGTTTATTCTCAGTTTATGAAGGCACCAACGGAGGTTCAGTATGAGGGAGTACTGCGTGTGCTGCGCTATCTCAAAGGGTCTCCAGGTTAGGGTGTTTTACTGAGTTCTCGCTCCCCTTTGAAACTCACCGCTTATTGTGATTCTGACTGGGCGGGCTGTCCATTTACTCGACGGTCGCTGAGTGGGTATTTTGTATTCTTGGGAGAATCACCCATCTCATGGTGGAGTAAGAAACAGACCACTGTGTCCAGATCATCAGCTGAAGCAGAGTACAGGGCCATGGCAGCTACCACAGCTAAACTCTTATGGCTTCGATCGTTGTTGGCTTCGTTAGGAGTAAATCACAAGGGGCCGATGAATCTGTTTTGCGATAATAAGGCTGCTTTACACATTGCCGAAAATCCTGTGTTTCATGACCGGACGAAACACATTGAGGTGGATTGTCACTTTGTTCGAGAGAGAATTGTTGATGGGTCTATCAAAGCCACACACGTAGGTACTCATCTACAATTGGCAGATATCTTTACCAAGGCACTTGGTAAACAGCAGTTTGAGTTTCTACTTGGCAAGTTGGGCATTTGTTCGTTGCATGCTCCAACTTGAGGGGGTGTGTTAGGAAATAATATATTTATGTCAGTTTCTTTATTCAGTTTTTTAGGTAGTTGTTTCCTTTTAGGGTTGAACTTTCCTTCGTTTGGTTGCTAGTATATATTGTAACTCAAGTGCTGTATGAGAGGCAGGTCATTCTATTCAATAATTTTACATCAATACCCATATTTATTTTGGGCTTATATTTCAAACTATGATCACATTAACCTTGACATACTTATAGTCGATACCCGTTATAATTTTTGTTAATTTTAACACGAAAGAAGATTCAACTTATCGAGTATTATCAAATTGCTCCAATTGAAGAAGAAAAGTGAAGTTGTGATTTGTGAAATAATTATTTTAATTATAATACATTGAATATATTTTGATTAAATCAATTACAATTTGATATGTCAGAAGATAGGTTGAAAATATAAACATAGAATTATCTATAAGTAAAGAGTTAGTCTAAGGTTACATTCTTGCATAAATGTTGACGTGTCTTCGCGTAATTTAATCAATTCAAATAATAAATAGTTATTTATATTTTTATTCATAAAACAATTCGAGTTAATCTAATCATCCAGCGACACGTCAAGAGGTATGCCAAGAGAAGGTAAATGTATAATTACTCCAAAGTAAAATACTTACCAATGAAAAAATGGCGGTACGGTTAATTTGGGCTTTTAGTGGATTGGATCTTTATGCTAAACCGGGCTAGATGTTTTGGGCCTTAAAAGGTTTTATTGGGCTAAATAGGCCCATAATGCAAGGCTGCCGGTTGACGGGTAGGACTACTACTTGCCTCCATTTGGTGATTTCTAACCTCACATTTCCCAATTTTCTTTCGTTTTCCCCCCTACTCTTCATTCCACGCTTACTGAATTATCGATGTACTTCATGTCTTTTGGTTTTAACTGTCGTTTGGAGTTGCTCGATCGGCTTTTGTTTCGTTGCAATGCATCTCATTTTTGAGATTACCTTCGCAATTATTTACACGAGGTTAATAGCTTGAGAATTCGAAGATCGAAAAACGAGGAACGAGACAGGAATTGGATCCTAGTTCAAATGGTTTTTACTGTTTAGTTAGTTCACATTTCTAGATTTTTGCTGCCGAAAATAGCTTGAGAACTAGGAGACGAGTTTGAATTACTTGAACGAGAGCTTTTTGAAGATTTGTATGCTTGGAGATGCTCAACATGTTAAAGAAATAGGATTGGATCATGTGGAGCAAACACGGACATAACTCAGTTGACTTAGAGATTGTAGATTGAGTACAAGAGCCTAAGTGCAAGGTCTGCGCTGTCATAGTGTGAGAGTTATTACCCCCAATGTCAAAGTAACTCCTTGAGATATCACGGAAGACCTCTTATCTCTGGGCCGTTGAGTCACCGTGATTTAACTCCCTCACAAATTGTCAGGCCGGGGTGTGGGGACCCTAGAGACAAGAGATTTTGCTTTTTGGGTACAATGATTAGATTATGTGGATGTTGAAAGTCTAAAGAAGCTTAACAAAAACAAGAAATTGGCAAAGAAACTCGTGGAGAAATAGCATGCCTTTCTAGCGTCGGAAGCTTTCATCAAATCAAAAACTATGATGACTTCCTTCAAATCAAAAACTCAATACAGTAAAATAAAGGATCGAAATATTCTCATAACTTGACAAATCAAATAGCTAATTAGAGTTCCAACTCTCGATTCAATGTTTGCCCTAAGGCCTTCATACAAAAAGACAAAAACCAAACCGCTCCTAACCAGTAGGCCTTAAATAGAGACAAATACACCAACTTATTCAGGCATTGGTAGCTCTAGTGTAAATCTGCTGGCTGGCATGCGCAGATATCAACCTAATCGAACCTCTTGCCATCAAATCTTTAATTGCTCGTCGTGCCAATGATCCATTAATCTGAAAAGTATCAACAACAGTATTACCGATTTTCTGTAAGGTGGTTGATCATCAATAACCTTACACATTTCTATTACTACCCAACTATTGCATACATAATCGCAGAAAAAAACTATTTGTTATAGGCCACAATGAGCAAATTAGGCTCTCATGAATAAATAAAGAGGAATACATTAGCCAGGGCAGATGGTTGTTTCTACATTAATCCTAACAGTAACTATATAAATAAATGGATTCTCAAACATAAAGAACCAAACTGGTTCAAAGGAAATAGAATGACAATAAGTAAAAACGAGTCAAAATCTTTATCTCGTTCAATTATATATAGAAACAGGTTAGTAAGTTTTTATAGGTTTATCTTTTTTTTTATGTTCAATAACATGATGCCACTAATTTAGATAGAAGTTAACTGATTCATAGTAGAGTTTAAACCACCTAATCCAGAAAGAGACTAACATTGGTTGAAATGCAAAAACAACGAAATAGAGAAATTAAGATGAGACATTAGTACCCTCAGTCTATCAGACAATATGGACGGAGTGATGAGCTTGTACTTTGGAACCTCAGAGAGAAGCTTATCATAGGTGGCTTGATCGAACAAAACACTATTGTTTACCTTCTCCTTTTGCTTTCCCTTACTCCATTTCTGCAAAAAATATTAGCATAAGAGACCCCTTCCCACCGAATTCCAATAAATCATGGCAACTCTATAAGACCAAAAGACTAACAACACATCCTAATAACTGCCCTGAATGGACCTCACAATCCCACCTTCTTCTTTTGTTTTCCTCCACCAGATTTGGCCGGCTTAGAGGACGGCGGGGGAGCCTTTTCCTTCTTCGGAGCCTATTGAAAGAAGAACGTCAAAACGTCAAATCGTTTAATGCAAATCGTAAATATTTTCTTACCAATCAGTGCTATAATGATCATAATTCAATGGCACTCAGGCACATGATAATGCTTCAGCAATAAATATTCAGAAAAATATATATTTAAAGAAGCATAACGGTATTATCGCAAAGGATGTATCAAATTCTGAATGAAACTTCGTATCGGATTTAAGAAATCAAAAACTACTCTGTAAAAACTCAAACTAAGATACGACACAAACATAGAAACTAATGTAAAGATTTTCCGTTAGAAGAAACTCAGTTTTTGTCAACGAATAAGAAATCTAATAGAAATAATCTCCAATGGCGCGAAGTAACGAGACATTACCATGATCTTGAATGAAGAGCGGAGGATCTGCGCTGCGGAAGAGTAAAACTGGCGGCAGAGGAGACGCACCTAGGGTTTTATGGAGCAGCAAAGAAGGGGTAGAGTCTTGAGAATTTATCGTGATATGGTGACACGTCACAACGCAAATCGTTTCGGCATGTTTGGGTACGGAGATAAGTTCATCCTCACTCGTTATGTGATATTCTTGTTCCGATTACGTGGCCTTAATGATTAATTGTAGAAATAGATCATATACATATTACACTTTAGTTCTCTCATCTCTGGCTAAATCGACTCATTTTCATTGTGGGATCTTCTCTGAGATTGAGTAGCCTGGTTCTGTTTGATTGACGCCGGCGAGTTCGTCTTTCTCCGACACATTTTTCGATATTTTCTAGAGTTTCTTTGACTATTAAATTTCCATCGTCGTTGATTATGTTTCTTGCTTTCATCGATCATTGCCGTAGAAAATCGGAATTTGGTGTTAGATTCACGTGTTTTGTCTGAAATCAGATATATATATTTTTATCTTCTGTTCATTCGTCGTCGTCATCGCAGATTTTTCAGTGAACAAAATTTTGGGTTTTGTTCGTATTTGGGTACTGAAAATTTGTCCAGTTCTTCGAAATCTTTCCTTTTGGGAATTGATTAATGATAAAAAGATTACCTTTTTTTTCAATTTCCTCTCTCCTCGCTGTTCATTACATTTCAGTAAATTTTTGTCATCTGAAACTGCTAGTTTTAAGCTCTGAGACGTCGTCCATGGCGGACGAAACCGACTTGGAAGTTTTATTTTTCTACTGTCAGAAGAAAACCAGGAGCTTGAAGATCTAATCTAAACATGAATTACTATCCTCGTCTTTTTTCGTTCGTTCTTCATTTCTTGATTCGTTTCTGTTATTTTCAACATCGCTAATACCTTTTTCATCTTCTTCTTCATCACAGTCTTCGTCGTCGTCTTCTTCCTCTTCTGGGATTTCTGGTTCGGTTGAATAAACTGCAGTTTCAGACGTCCATCTTCTCTGCAAGCTTGCAAAAACTCTTGGGTGGGTGTTCTTACTTCTTTCAAAACAAATCTCCCGTCTTCTCTGTAAGATTTTAAAGAAATCCATGGCTTCCCATTTTTTCCGATACTGGACATCGGAGGAGGGCAAGCTGCCCACCTGGTTTTCGTCCTCCTCGATTCACTGCTCAGATTCTTCGGCTGGATTTTCTTCGCGTTATTCGCTTTGTCTTCTCTGGTTACCCAATGTTCGTTCATTTCCCCCTGCAAATCCTCCACGTCATCGGAGCTATCAGAGCCGAGCCCCTCCGTGCAGAGCTGCAAGCTTTCCCATTTCATCGACGAAAAGCTCTCGCCCTTTCTATGGCCGCCGGAGTTGCTAGTTTCGATTTTGGCCGGCAAAGGAGGCTCCTCTAATGTGAGATTCTCCTTCTTGTTTTCTCTTTCGTTTTCATTGGCTGGATAAGAGGTGAACGCCGGAGGAGATTCCGGCGAAGACGAAAAAGAAGTGTCCTTGAAATGAAGCTCGCAGAAAATCTCTGTAATGACGACGGCTCGAGGGGGTTGACGGGTATAATCTGGTTTCTGGACGACAGAGATTCGAGAAGAGAAGGGTTTTCCGGCGAAGGGTTTTCGAAAATACGGTGGAGGCTTCCACAGGCAGCCATGGGGGGTGAGAGAAAGCAGGTTTTAGAGAGAGAAAGAGAGGAAAAGGAGGAAGAAGATGAGCCATTGATGGTCGAGGGAAGAGCGGGGTAGTGGCTGTTAATTAGGGTAGTGGCTGAGCTTGGACTTGGAGTGGAGCCAGGGATTGGTGCCTGTAAATCCAGCTTTCATTTGGAGGTTTTTTTCTGTTCTTTTAGTAGACCTTTTCTATCCTGTTTGGCTCGGTTCTGATCAGATTTGAACCGAAGACGGTTCAGTTTTTTATGGAAAAAATTAAAACCAATTCAAAAAGAAAATCGGTTTTCAGCTCAGATATTGTTTGGGTTTTGGTCTGTTTCTGTTCTGGTTTTGTGTCAGTTTTATGATTTACTGAGTTATACACTGGATTTTAAATTCAGTTCGATTTGGTTTTATTTGAAAGAACCACACCACATCTCTGGTTTGGTTTCAATGCTAATTTTTCTGAAACAAAAAGTGGTGTTCAGCTCTATTCGGTTCAGAAAATCGAATCGATTTCCACCCATACGAGTTGGTAATGTGAATCCTGAGTCAAAGTCGAGCTTCAAATCTCCAAAAATCATGAATCAACTCAAATCCTAATCAAATTTTGAAAAAAGTTTCTTCAACACTTGAATCGATCTAAATATAAACATCGTAAGATAAATCATCCGATACATACGCTCTAACGAATCGGTTTGTTGTCATAGTACGATGAAAAACACGTCAATTTATATCACATTAAGAACCGATTATGTTACAGCTGACATCGTTTTTATTCAAACAAAGAAAAGAATTAACATAGACTAAAATGAAATCCGACAAACACTAGTTCATATCGACAACTCTTAAAAACTCACCTTCACCACCCGCGAACAAACTTTTGCTAACCAAACAAATCCGAATGAAAAACAACACATGATCCCCTTGTCTCGATACGCTCCATCCATGAATCCATAAAACTCAGATCGGCTATTGCCTTCAACTTTTCATAACATGTTCAACAGTAGGTTGGGGAAGGATCTGGTGATCGTTTTCATCGGACGGATGACGATCACCGATCGAGTCTTCTCTTTCACGCAATGCCCTTATAACGAGTCTCTCTAGAAAGTTCATCACTTGTACGGCATAAGTCAATGCAGTTATCGGATCGACCATCTGCAAGTACACATCGAATCAAGAATCTAACTTTCAACAAAGATAATGCTTCAAAATGATCCGAAAAATCAACCTGAGTCATATTCGGAGCAAAGACCAAGGCGATATTACGAGCATTCATCTTGTTTAAACGCTCCTCCTGAACAACATCAGCCATTAGATTGATGGTCCAATCGAGAAGCGCGGCTTCGGTGGAGGGTAAAAACGTAATAAGTTTAGCACACTCTTCTGCTGTTTGGCATTGCATAACTTGCTCAGCTGATAGAGAATCCAATACTCCACTAGGCAGTTCTCGAAACCAAGCCTTAATGAATCAAATACAAGAGAATATCAAAGTTCAAACACTATCGATTGTCCGTGTTTTGTGTTTTTTAGTATAACGTCCTTTCAATTCCTCCATGCATGTCTTTATATGTATATATATATAAATAATATTAGGTTTACTTTTTTAATATATTTTGACGTTCGAGTTGTGATTGATTTAATTAAAGTATATTTAAAATTTTACAATTAAAATAAGTATTTATAATATTTATTATATAAATCATAACCTGACTCGTTAATGTGTACAATAAAAAAAATATGTTAAGAAAGTAAACTTATTATTATCTTATATATATACATATATCTATATGTATATTAAGCATAAAAGAGGTCTCAAAAACGTAAAGTTATACCTTGATGAGACTTGCCAAACAGTGTACATCGATGTCGTCTGGTACCACGCCTTTATTTAGTTGGTCTCGAGCATACACCTCTCGAATATTTTCTCCGTTAATTCTGAAAATACCCTCTGCCTGCAAGAGTAATTGCAATGAGTTTTAGATATGTAGGAGAAAACCATTGTTTTTTTGGTAATATTATAAACATTTGTCTAATGGCTTAGTTTTGAAAATTATAAAAAACACAAACAAAGAAGAAATAAATCATAATTTTGTTCCCTAACTTCAGCTCTACAGCATGTGTTCTGGACCGGCAAAAAATAAAATTTGGGTCATTAAACTCGAACAGTTTTATATTCGACAAAAAGAATCTTCGAGGAAAGAAGAAATGCGATTTTAACCTGCAAGCCTCCAAGAGCATATAATCGTTGCTGCATCAGAAGAAGAATTGTGGGGACACTATTTCTTCTAGGATCATACGAAAGTTGCATGGCCTCCGTTGAAACTCCAAAAACAGTTGTACTGAAAATAAGAACAAAAGAGGCAGAAATCAAGACATTTGTCTAAGAGCTGTTCATAGTAGCAAAAAAAAAGTCGAATTTGATGCTGATTTGTGATCAATAACAATGATTCAACAATCCATCACAGAAATCTAGATCATCTCAGACAAAGTATCAAGGAAGAACAACAATTTATAAACCTAAGACTGATCAAAACAGTCAAAGTCGTGTATCATATTATCGATTGTGATCTTACTGAAAAAAATGATCAATATGGCTCGAAAGTACGGAATTTACCTAGCGCTTGGAGCGCTGCTGGGGACTTCTGGTTCAAACTCAACAGGCAGACCCAAGAAGCCATTGAACCGGTCGAAGATGACATGAGCCACGTGGCGGACATTGGTTGGCCATCCGATTTCCATGGCTTAGAGCTTCCTTCTGTGACTCCTGTAAGCAGTAAGGCCAGTAAAGAAAGCTTATTCTTGCACTTTTCACCACATCTGTCTCACAATTGGTTGCTGCAAAACCTCCATTCTTCTCCCCCAATTGAAATCTGCAAAATCACTTGCAGGAAGACGAAACAGAAGAAGAAGAAGAAACTAAAAGAGATGGAGAATGGAGGAGGTCATTAATGGCAGTTGGCACATGGCAGTCAATGAAAAAAGCTTTTTTTTTCTTCAATTTCTTGAAATATAAAAATCAGTATGACAGGAAAGGTTAACGAGAAAGGTCGCAGTGCCGTCGAATGGAAGGGATAAGACGTGGGAATCATAAACTTGGGTCTTCCCATTTGCTGTATTTTTGCTGGTTCAGACAGATTCCATGTTTTGCCTCCCATTACTAGCTCCACATGGAATTGATAATTAGATCATAATATGATTAAGATAAAGTTATATATGCTCCTAAATCTTCTATTAAAAAATGGAAAATCTTCCTATGATCTTTCGTCATCTTCATCAATTCAGTCTCATACCCAAATACAAACAGACCAAGATTTTATAGCAGAAAACTAAATTATATGACAGCCAAACAATAAAATCCTCTAACATTAACAATTTGAGATCTGCAGTCTAGTTTGCATTAAGGGGTGTTTTTTTTCAATATGTGATCGCAGTAATGGAACCAAATCAAAAAGGAAGAAGAAGATTCAAAGGGAAGATACAGAACTCAGGTTAAGAAAACCTCCAGCGCAGAAGTATTCTCCTGATAAATCACATCGAGCAAAACTGGATCGACCGTCAGATGGCTATCCACGTGGACCTTGAACTTGTGGTTCCACCAAAGAACCTTCGCCGTCCCTCCGATATCGACCTCCGCCTGAAGCACCATTTGCCGCTTCTTCACGTCGGCAAGAAATTGCGAAGCATGGTGGGCGAGCTGTAGCCCGTCGAGCCTGGCCGGGAGCCGGAGAAGCTGGCAGGACTGGGCTTGCTGGGACCCGGCCTCCACTTTAGCCGACCCGAGAAAAGAACCTTCGTAGAAAATGGACATGGAGGTCGGGGAGTATTCGATAGGTACGATGTTGGGGTTCGTAACATGTACTGTCAGCATTAACTCTGCGTCTAGAACTGGAAGCTTGAGCTTGAAGGAGGTGAAGTTTATTGAAATCAGATGAAACGTTGGGTCCTTGGGCTTGGCGGAGATGACGACGGTCGCCGCCATAGCGGACGCCGCTCCGACCAGCGCCGAACCCCAGCTCCAATTGGCCTTCTTTCTCCCCATGATCGGCAAATCAATCGGAAAATCCGCCGGCGAGAGAAATCCGAAAATTAAAGGGAGCGAAACAAGGTTAAAAACTGGAGTGGCTTGTCTAGAAAAAGAACGAATTTGGGTGAGAATTTGGAGAGCGATTGTCAATTACACTAATAACCTTACACGTCATCTTTATTCGTCTTTTTCAACTTATACGAGGGTAATTTCGGAAATGCACTCATTTAACCGATAACATACATATGTATCACGAGATTAAAAAACACAAATTAACCATAGAATTAAGTAGAGGTCAGGTGGCAATTAGGTCTAACCCATCAAAGTGACAATTTTAGTCTGATTGGATCGATTTTAATTAAAAATTGATGCTAACCTAATTTGAAACAAACTCAAAATTTGAGTTGGATTTATTTTGATCGAATATACGATCATATTGAGTCTAGATCTAATTTTACATGAATTGATTGGTCGGTTAACCGATCTTGAATTTAATGAAACCAAACATAATGTTTAATTGAAACTAATTCAAAATTTTAGGTTAGATTCAGATCAGATCGATTATCCAATTAATTTTAATTTGGGTTTATTTTATAAACCGACCCATTATATCAAAATTCCCGCGAATTCACGAGTCATGCCGTACATCTAAGAGTATCTTATCGCACGGATCTCGTAACACGTCATTGACCCTTTCTTCACGTCGACGAACGAAACCCGGCTTCAATTTTCTCGACGGTGTAGAAATCCGTTTTAAAAGCCGCTGCTAGAACTTCAACGTCAATGCCCGACCCAAAAACGGAAACCGGAATCATAACAGTACCGGCGTCGGCGCTACCGAACGCCGATATGGCAGTGGCCGGGCCGCCGTGGCACTCATTATTGAACTGAAAATGAACCAGCCCTTTAGGGAACAGGAACGAGTCCCCCTGTCTAAGCGTTTGCTTCAAAAGCTTGTTAGTCGCGTCGACAAAACCTACCTCGAGGCTGCCATTGACGACGGAGAGAAGCTCCGCCGCTCGCGGGTGGACGTGCGGCTGGTTGACGGAGCCGGCGGGGAATTGCAGGAGAGCTAGAGAGACGCTTTGGCCGATTTTGGCCGGAAACAAAGCTAAGCTAGCTTTAGTTACAGTGAAATTCTGAGGATTTTGGTTGATTCGCCCTCGCATTCCGGTAAAAGTGAAGAAACTTCCATTAATGTCGTTGATGGTCTGATTTAAAGGGAGGGTATAGTCAAGCAGAACATCAGGGTCACTTCCATTGACAACCACGAAGGTTGAGAAGAAAGCCATGAACAGAAAGGTCGAAGCTTTGAGAATAGCAGACGCCATTGATAACCAAGCTTATCAAACGTGGAAGAAGGATCGTCTTTTATGGCATGAATTTATGCATGGGATGATCGATGTCTACCCTAGTTGATACCGTAAAATGAAACAACGTAAGCATTTATTCAAGAACACGACAAGAAACATCGGCTGCAAAATCAAAGTTTCGAGGAAATTCGAAGAACAATTTAATGACCGCAAAAAAACAAGATCCGGGTCATGTTTTAAATCGTCGAATAGACAAGATTGAATACAAATCACGAAATCAATCTACTAAGAAGCCAAAACATCAAAACTCACGATGAAAATGATGGGAGATGCGAGCCGCACCAAAATCGTGCGGGTCGAGACATTTTCCTCGACTTCAGTATCATAATCATCCACTTTGTAAAAACAATAACGACAATGTTGGTGTTTGTGAGATATCAGATTATATTAGTAGAGTTGCGCAAAATCTTACATCACTTGATAGAATAAAATTTATGTTGTATATAAACAGAGTTATTCTCTATATTTAGTACAATAAATGTTAGGTTGTTAACTCAAATTTAAATTTGTAATGATGCTGACGTAAAACGAACAATATTGTATTAAAAAATCGTGAGACGTTACATTTTCTCCTTCACTAATTGAACCTAGAATTATGAAGAAAATAATTCATTACTCTAACGGCATGATTTATATCTAGTCTCGTACAAACCATGACATGCCAACTGCATATACATGTTTGGTTCAAACAGTTATTTCACATCTTGTTTTGCTAATAACATTTAACAAATTACAATGTTATTTCAAGTTTATACGAAAAATATCGTGGATACAAGCAACCCTACGTTTACTTTTATTGAAAACTAGTAGTTACCATACTCGATTCAACTCGTGTTGCACCATTGTTATACGATGTTTAGATCAAGTGTCGCAATTGAGAGGAGAAGAAAAAGAATAATCAAGAAAAACCAAAGTTGAAGGGGGCATGAAATTGGATCTTGAAAATGTCGTCCCCAAAACAGCCGTTCACACGCCCCAAACAAAACGGATGACACTCAGGTTCTTCCCAGTATCCTTTTGCGTCTCTTTAACTCACAATTTAAAAAAAAAAACATTAATTTTTTTATTATTTTTTGTCTTATTTAGGATTATTTATTTGTCCGGTAAATCCTGATTGAAACATAAATTGTGGTTATGTTTGATCCAGTTTTATTTATCATTTGATGAGTCAAATTTGGTATAGAACTTTTAGCTTTTAAGAATTGGTTTTTCTCAAATTATTTTTTGAAAAATTTATGATAAACTAGACTAGAGCTGGGCGAATCCGACCCAATCTGACAATCTGATTGGATTGGATCGGATCGAGTCGGATTTGGCAACGGTATTCGGTCGGCAAAGTCGAGTTTCGATCCGACGTGCAGATCGTTATCGGATTTAAAGGCGATCTGATCCAATCCGAACGTCAGATCAGATCAGATTCGGATTGAGTTTTTTAGCTGATCCGATCGGATCTAAAACTCCAATCCAACGCCCACCCCTAAACTAGACTGTTATTTTATATTTTAAATTATTTTGAAAAAGAAGAAAATCAAACAAAACCGAACCTCAAACCGAACAACGAAGTATGTAAAAAAAAAGTGGTATGGTTACAAAACCACTTTAATTTTTGTTTTTTTAAAAGAACTAGAAAAAAAAATCCTAATGTTGTTGAAAATGTATTAATTTGAATTATATCGTGATTAGGAGTGAGACATTTTTAGTCTGGTTTGGTTTCATCCTGTATTAGAATTTATATCATTAGCTACGGTTTATCCATAAAATATTAAATTATATATTAATGACAAACAAGATTGAAACTATAGTATTAAATAAAATTTGGAAATGAGAGCGATAACAGTCACTTGATATTAGTGAAAACGCATTGGGAAATAAGGATAGATGACCTATTTGTGGTTGCGTGAATAATTTAAAGTTGGTGGAAGTATTACTCGTTAAAATCAAGGTAAATATTGATTTTTTTCATGAATTAAGAAGTTGATTGCAGTAGATATTTCGAACTTTAAAATTCATTAATTGACAAATTGAAATTTATCAAAATTTTAATAAATATATTATTATTATTTTGTTTATTTTAAGATATTTGTTGATTTCATCATTGATTTTAGTCAATTTGATAAATTTTAAAGGCTTCTAGAGAATTAATTTTTTTTAGAAAAAATAAAAATTACATTAAATATAATATAGACTCATTTATCTTTGTTAATCTATGAATTATGTTAACTAAATTAAAAACAAAATAGTTAAAATGAAAAAAAAAATATGATTAGAGATGTCGTGTGTTGAAATTATGATGTGTGTTAAATCTAATTCTTTCTTATACAATGAAAGAATTAGATTTAAACTCAACGTACGAGGGATCTTGTACTCGAAAGGCGAAGTTCTTTGTCTTCGGGCCTCCACACCCTGGCCCGACAGTTTGTGAGGAGGTTAAATTACTGTGACTCAGCGGCCCAGAGATATGAGACATTTACCTGATATCCCAAGGAGCGACTTCAATATTGGGGGTAACAACTCTCACACTAGGACAACGCAGACGTCGAATCTAGGCTATTGTATTCAATCTATCATTTCTGAGTCATTTGAGCTATGTGGTGCGTGCAACTTACGAGGGAACTAATTTTGGTTAAAGTGTAAATTGACCCTTGAAATTATTGAGAGAGAGAGACGGAGAAAGAGGGAAGACTTGTTCATATGATATGAGGAGGAAACCTTTAAGACTTGAGAGGCTCATATCCTTCCTCAATTTCCACCATTAAGCGCGTGAAAAGCTTTTCCCCCCATTTAAATACCCCCTCTGTCCTTCCGTTCACTCTAGGAGCTTACTCATGGCGGATCTGACTCCAGGTATTCGCTTCTACCCAACAGAGGAAGAGCTTCTCACCTTCTATCTCCCCCACCAGCTCCAACGAAGAAGACAAGACGTCATTCCCTTGGTTATACCAGTCATCAACGTCTACTGCATCGAGCCATGGCAGCTCCCCGGTAAAAATATCGTTACCGAATTACGTATGGTTTATTTCATTTTTACGAAGAAAAGAGTCACATTTCTGATGTTTCTTCAGGTTTATCGGGGCAGTTTTGTAGAGGAGATACGGAGCAGTGGTTCTTCTTCGTTCCGATGCAGGAGAGAGAAGCCACCGGCGGCCGTCCGAGCAGAACGACGGCGACTGGGTACTGGAAAGCGACGGGCTCCATAACCCGAGTTTACTCTTCGAGTTACCGAGTTATTGGGCTGAAGAAAACAATGGTGTTTTACAGAGGAAAAGCTCCCACAGGAAAAAAGACAAAGTGGAAGATGAACGAGTACAAAGCAATCGAAGAAATAGACGCTTCAATTCCCCAGGTAAAAAATCAGTCGAACTTATCAAAAACTTGGAAAATCTGATCATTTTTCTGATTTCCGGTGCAGTTGAGGCATGAATTCAGTCTGTGTAGAGTCTACGTAGTGTCCGGGTGCGGCAGAGCGTTCGATCGGCGGCCATTGGAGGGGACGGCGGAGCATCCGCGGACACTCCCGGTGAACGGAGAAGCGCCGGAAGTGGCCGAGAAAGCTTCCGAATCTGAGAATTTTCTGGAAATCCAAGCAAGTTGCGGCTATGAAATGAACGATGATTTTGGAAAGACGTCACTGGAGTTTGAAGAACCAAAGGATTGGCCTTGAAAGCCTAGGGAGATCGTTGACCAAGACTTTCAACGTAGGAGTTGACTTGGTAAAAATAAGTATTATCCTTTTTAACTTAATAAGAGGATGAAATAAGTGGATATTCAAACTTTAATTTAGATTTATTAATACGCAAACTTATTAATATTTAAAAAAATTAAAATATAATAATAAAATATATATTTTTATTAAATTTAAGTCAAATTTTAAGTAATTGGACAGATTTATATAGAGTTTTATTAAGGTTTGAGTCGGGTTTTACTCGATTTTAAAACTTTTTTGACCAATGATCTCCGTTTCGGTTTCACGATTTTTTATTTCTAAATACTAGAATATGCCTATAAATCACATTTTTTTAAAAATTAGGACAATAACTGAATTAAAACTAATATTACTATTTGGTTAATATTGCAATATCACACGAAAAAGAAGATAGAAGATTTACGTAAATCAAGCGTTAAAGATGAAGACTCAATTGCTAACGCCCTTAAATTCACCCGGCTTCGTTGAGTGTTCCATGTGGCCGACCTCTCCAAATTTATATTTATTTTCACCATTTATCGGTATCGCTAACAAGTATTCTGTATAGGAGGTTTTCACTTTAGGTATAAGCCTGCTCGAACCGAGAACTTCGAAGATTATTGGTAATTCCGTCGACGACTTTCGAGAATTACAATGTCATTGCTAATTGAGTAGTTTTAGTAGAGCATGTGTATAACTTGGTAACGAGAGACGTTATCTTGCTCGCGATGGAGTACTGAACTCAGTGTCGCTCGGGAAATACAATTTTTTTTTATCGAATTTGAATGTCATCAATGCATACTTTGTTTATTCACTAATTTCTCTACTTAAAATAGATAAAAAAGATTGTTTGAAAATAAAAGTAAAATTAAAATGGTTTAATAAATTATCATTGACACAAAAAAAATATTATCATAATTAATTATTTCTTTAAAGTATTAATTAACTTTTCATGACATTATAATATTTTAATAATAATAATATAAGATTTATTTTATTAACATATTCTTTTATTTATATACTTATATATATTTTTATTTAGATTTTGACGTATTAAATTATATTTAATATAATAATAATTCTATTTTAATGACGATAAATTATAATTTGACGTGTCATTGTGATTGTACGCTAATAACATAAAATTATCATTACTATATTTAGGAGTGGACACAGGTCAATACATCACAGTTTTATCTTAAAATAGAATTAGAACTGAAATTTGTGATTTATAATATTTAGAACTTGAATTGTTGGTTTCGGTTCCGTTCTTTATATTTAAAAAAATTAAAATATCATAATAAAATATATATTTTATTATATTTGAGTCAAATTTAAAGTAATTGGTCAAATTTATAATTAATTTTAAAATTTATATCGAGTTTTATTAGAGTTTAACTCAAATTGACTATGTTTTAGAATTTTTAAAAAATTAAAATTAAAACTATTTATTGAAGTTTATAATTAGGGTACAGTTTTGTAACTAAATAAACATTTTATTACTGATAATGACTAAAACAGGTTTATGGGATCTGTTCTTTGTGCGACACGTGGATGAATTACGTACAGAACAGGGAAAAAGACGGGGGTAATTTGGTCATTTGAAAGAATCTTTGATGAAATCTGGGTGCGGAATCGATCCAACCTCATCGCTGCTTCTCTCTATCTAGGTTTTGTGATTTGGGAGTGGTTGGAGTGAAGAAGAATGTCGCAGAACGGGAAATTGATGCCCAATCTAGACCAGCAAAGTACGAAGCTTCTGAATCTCACCGTTCTTCAGCGAATCGACCCTTTTATCGAGCAAATTCTCATCACTGCAGCTCACGTCACCTTTTACGAGTTCGACATCGACCATAGTCAATGGGTCTCTATCTGTTTCTGATTTCGTGATCTATTGAGCTCTTTCTTGCTGCTCCTTTGCCGTCTTTTTATTGTCTTCTGGGTGATTTGTTGTGCAGAGTCGGAAGGATGTGGAAGGATCTCTCTTCGTCGTAAAGAGGTCCGTTTTTAATTTATTTGAACTCCATCATTTCAAGTGCTGTATATCTGTTATTGAAATTTGGTGTTTTTTGTTGGGGTGATTCTTGATGAGGTTGATCCAATGATGATTGAGCTATGCCAAATGCGTGGCAATTGCTACGGAATTGATAAGTTTCTCCATTTTTACCGACAATTTTCAGGAACACACAACCTCGCTTTCAGTTTATTGTGATGAACCGGCGTAATACAGGTAAGAGGATCTCACCGCCATCTCTTCCTTGCTATTCAGGACTATTGTTTGCTTATAGTGATGTTAATTATCAAGGAAAGAAGACCTAGTTAAACGCCTTGTTCAAATGTTCAGTCACTGTTGATGAGTTCTTTCCATAAAAAAAACAATACACTGAAAGAAAAGGAATTTAGCAGCAGAAGTAGTCTAATTGATCCACGACCAATGCTTATGCATAACTTCAAAATTTTATAGATTCCACCTTGACTCTCTGAAGACCACACGATGATTGGAATTTCTAGTGTTATGATTCAATTTCAGTTTGGCAGTCCTCTAGTTATTTATACCATAATTTTTGTGCATATATGTTTTCATTGGTTTTATGGTTGACGTGGTCTAAATAGTTTAGATTTTCGAAGGACCTGCATGGTCTTAAAGTTCGATGATATAATGATTCATCATCTTTTGCTGTTTAGGTTAAGATCAGACCTTTCCTTTTTATTTAATTTTTTTTGTTCATATTTGATGGTAGCAAAACATGTAGTGTTATGATCTTGAACTTTAAAATTTATTACGGAAACATGAACAGATAATTTGGTGGAGAATCTCTTGGGGGATTTTGAGTATGAAGTCCAGGTTCCATACTTGCTATATCGAAATGCAGCCCAAGAGGTTAATGGTATTTGGTTCTACAATGCCCGCGAATGTGAAGAGGTTGCCAATCTTTTTAGCAGGTATTTTTGTTCTTATAATTCGATGTAAGATTACCTAATAACTAATCTTAGCCATAAGTTAACAATCATGTACATCATAGCTAACCTCAAGATAGAGTGCAATAGCTTTAATATCAATGCTGAGTTAAATGCGGATGTTGTAGTGGTGGGTTATTCATGGAATGCCTTCAGAATTAGTTTGTTTGTGCAAGAACCAGACTTTATTTCTGTTAAATGATAGGGAAAGAAATAAGTAACTTAATTGCCAAGTTTTTAGTTCCTAGGTCATCAGGTTTATGGACACCATTGCTGCAAATTGCTCACTTGGAGGTCAAGTGATATGTTTTTATGACCTCTTTAACTAAATGGTAGTAGTTTGAAGTTTTTTTATGTAAAATCCTTAATCTCAGATTGTTTTTACTTATGATATTCCATTATCTTTCAGGATACTTAGTGCGTATTCCAAAGTGCCGCAAAAATTAATACCTACTAGGAAGAGGTATTAATGTTTCTTTCAACTTTACTTATTAAAAAAGCTTGGTTCTTTCAAATGTTTTCTAGTGTAGACATTTGACAATTGTTTGCTATCCTTTGCATATTTGAATTTTGATTTACTCTAAACAGTTAAACACTTCGAACTTATGCAGTGAATTTGAGGAGCTGGAAGCTGTCCCAACAATGGCTGTGATGGATGGCCCTCTGGAGCCATCATCATCCACTTTATCCAATGTCACAGATGCTCCTGACGATCCTTCCTTCGTGAACTTTTTCAGCGTATGTTCTTGTGAAGCAATTGATGAATAAAATGTTTGAAAATGTAGTGTAAATAGGATGATTATCACGTATCAAATAGGATGATTATCATGTAGCGCAAATGAATATTCACTCTTTATTCACCTTTTATCTGTTATAGAAACCCATAATGTCGTGTTACATTCTTGCCTAACATCTGAACAAAATTAGAGTAAATAGCTGTCGAAGGTTATATCAAACAAAAATGATACTGTAGAAATGTGATTTTTGATTTATTATGTCTATTGGCCTAGAGACTTAATGCTAGCATTTTTAGATTTATGGTTGTGCATCTTTTTCCTTACCCAACAAAGCTCTTAGAACATGGATTTCTTGACTGCAGGGCGCTTTAACTATGAAAAATTCTTCAAATACAGCAATTAGCGGAGAATCTTTTCAATCATCCATAAACATCTCGGGCCCATCTCGTCCCGTAAGTTCACCCTCTTTAATAGTTCCATCCCTACAAGTACCACCTGCTTCAGCTATGTCTTCTACACCTTTGCCTCTTCTTGAATCTGCTAAATCAGAAAGCAGCATAATTCGGCCAACTAATCTGGTTAAACCCTCTTTGTTTTTCACTCCTCCTTCCTCCTCTGCAATAGTGGCCCCACCTGAATCTTCTTCATCCGTTCCGACAGCTCCTCCACTTCAACCTGTGGTTGTCCCACGCCCTTATGGTACTCCGATGCTGCAACCATTTCCGCCACCTAATCCTCCACCCTCTCTTACACCTTCTCCTCTTCCTAACTTCAACTATGGACCAGCCTTCTCCAGAGAGCATGTTCGAGATGCGCTTTTGACTCTAGTGCAGGTTTGTCTATTTTTTTCTTTCTTTTTTTTCGTGGTTTATCAGCTCATGAATGTGTTAGGCCCAATATTTAGATTAGGCCCAACCATAAGGGAGAGAAATATTAGTCTATATAGGAGTATTAAATGTTAGGAGGGAAAAGGAAAATTTAAGGTTTGTTCTTGGGGTTTGCGAGCCGCCATTAAGGAGCTCGGAAGAAGCAAGCTCCTCTCAGTGCTTGGAGAAAATGATTAATTAAACAGTAACGAAAGACCAGCATTGAGAGGAGCTTGATTCCTTCGAGCTCTTTAATGGCGGCTCGCAACCGCTAAGAACAAACCCTAAATTTTCCTTTTCCCTCGTGACGGTTAGTACTCCTATATATTGGGCCATATCAGAATGATTTGGCAAAAACCTTTCTTTTTACGAGAAACTTTGTATTAATAGTGATCAGGAAATCGAGAGAACAAAATTCCACCCAGAAACGTATAGTAAATAAAAATTTATTTCAAATTGAAAACAACCGAGTGACTTGTGGCCATAGATTGGAATCGACATAATCTATTATCTTTACTTGATATGTGCCTGAAAAGTTGGATTACTTTGATAATGATCTTCGTGTTTGGAATCAAAGAAGCTTCCACTGATCATTGGGGATCGAATTTGTGATCATCTTCATCTTCAAAATTGGCCATAATTTGTTTGATTTGTCAGGATAATCAATTTATTGACATGGTCTATCAAGCTCTGCTGAATGCTCATCAATCCTGATGAAAGGCAATGCCAAAACTAGAATGATAAAGGTGAGAGAGGCAGTGACCATAAAATCGGGCGAGATTTTGTTTTTATTACGATGTGTTATTGTGGAAAATTGTGATGATAATCGATACAGATGCAGAAATCGATAGACTTGTGTACTATCTTGTATAGGGTTCTTTGATTTGTCACACGAATGCTTTCTTTTCTTTTAATTTCTTGAATTCTCCCTCCCCCTCCTTTACATCATCAATTGTTACTGTTCTAAGGCAAAAAAAAAAAACCAAACCAAAGCTGTGGGTTCTCTTGTCCTTTTGGCAAAAGAATCAATCTCGATTCTTGTCATCCAGAAGAGCAGAAACCGGTAGTAGTTTTGGCAAAATTAAGGAAGAAAAGCCCTAGATATGAATACATCAATAATAATATGATCCACCCTAAGCAAAAACGAAATGTAATTAAATATTAAAATATATTATTAAAAATATTATACTAATCGTTATGTGACACATCAATATATATTTAGAATATACAACAATAAAAATAATTATTTTTCAGTTCTTCAAATTAAGATAGACAACAATATTTACAACACTTAATGGGCCGGTATTTAAAAAAAAATACTTGGTCCATTCAGGTATCGAGTATGAAGCAGTACCCGAAACTCAAACCTACCCGAAAAAACTTAAAAATACCCGAATCCGGGTATTTCGAGTAGGATCCGGGTATTTTTGGGTCTACCCGCAATTTAAACTTTTTCGAAATGTTGCTTACCCGGATTCAAGTATTCCAGGTAGGATCCAGGTATTTTTGGGTTTTAATAAAAAAAAACAGAATATCATTAAAAAAATCGTAAAATTGATTTTTGGATGGCTGAGCTGGGCTGGGCTACGAGTATTAAACACGAGTATCAAGTATTTTTATAATACCCGATACTCGGACTCCCTACCCGTTTACCCAAACCCAAAATCTATATTTTTACTCGTTATCTTACTCGTACCCGACCTAGACCTTACGATTTCGGATCAGACCTTAAAGTCCGATTCGAGTTGCCCAACCCTAACCATTACATAAACCGTAGTTATAAAAGCCGTCAAGTAAAAAGTTGAGCCAAACATCCGCTTGAAACAGTGAGATTAATCTCTTATTTGTTCATAAATTTTCTATAATTCACGATTATGTAACTTTATGCCCATTATTTTAGGTTGTGCAATGCTTATTTTATCATATAACTATACATTAGGTTTAAAAATATGTAAAAATGTAATTTAAAAACATATAAAAATTTAAAATCATTTAAAATTTAACTTAATCACTCAAGACAACATATATATAATATATATATATATTGCAAAATTGTATCCAACAATTTTGATTGGAACGAATTAATGGTCCACATATATATATATATATATATATATATATATATATATATTATATGCACATTATGTACGGGTCGAATGGTCTTGAGTATTTCACCGGCCGTCTCCATTGCTCCGTCGGCTGCTCTCTCTGTCTCGTCCGGGCGATTTTCTCCGAGAGTTTAAACCTAAAAGGTTTGGATCTTTGTACTTGAGGAGACAAAGCAGGCGCCTTGTTCAGGGAGACGCTAGAGATGGAGAAGATGAAGATTGAAGAGGTTCAGTCTACTACCAAGAAACAACGCGTAGCCACTCACACTCATATTAAAGGCCTTGGTCTTGAAGTAACTTCTCTCATCTCTCTCACCTTTTTAGTTTTTCTGGATCAGTTCGTGGAACAAAAGTCTTTTTTGTTTTTGTTTTTTTTTTCCTTTGGGGTTTAGGGTTTAGCGATGGCTTCGTTGGGTATGTTTTCTCTATCCCAGCCAGCCTAGATTTGTTGATCAATCCTTGCTTGTCTGCTTTTCGTTAACGTTTTTATGTCAATTTTGATGTTATTTTATCATGATTATTTGCGAATTAATGTGACAAGTTCTTCATTCATCTCAAACTAAAATCTGAGCAATTTTTCAGGTGAATGGGAGAGCTATACCTTTAGCTGCTGGATTTGTGGGTCAATCAGAGGCAAGAGAAGCAGGTGGTCTTGTAGTTGATATGATTCGGCAAAAGAAAATGGCTGGCCGAGCTCTACTGTTGGCTGGACCTCCTGGTACTGGAAAGACAGCCATTGCTCTTGGGATATCTCAGGAACTAGGAAGCAAGGTTACTCCCACAAACTAATTTTTCCCTTGGATGTATTATGCAATTTTCTATTTGGAAACTACTTAAATGTAATTTAAAGGTTGATGGTTTTTTAGCTTAGTAATATGTCTTCGTGACTGTCATTTGCAGGTGCCATTTTGTCCTATGGTTGGGTCTGAGGTTTATTCATCAGAAGTGAAGAAAACCGAGGTCTTGATGGAAAATTTTCGACGATCTATTGGCCTGCGAATCAAGGAAAATAAAGAAGTCTATGAAGGAGAGGCAAGTTACTGTTTATAATATTTTGACGGATTAACATATTGGTTTACTCAAGAGTTGCTTTCTTGACGTGCTTCGAATTATTTTAGGTTACTGAACTTTCACCAGAAGAAACTGAAAGTGTTACTGGTGGCTATGGAAAAAGCATTAGCCATGTCATCATAGGGTTGAAGACCGTCAAAGGAACTAAGCAATTGAAGCTAGACCCTACTATTTACGATGCGTTGATAAAGGAGAAGGTGACCTCTCAAACTTTCTCTGTCTATTAATTTGTATTTTTCTATAATTTTTTTAATCTAGTTAACTTGATTAAATATTATTTCTCTTTTTCAATTTCAAGGTTGCCGTAGGTGATGTTATTTACATTGAAGCAAATAGTGGCGCTGTAAAAAGAGTAGGTAGAAGTGATGCTTTTGCCACTGAATTCGATCTTGAAGCAGAAGAGTATGTTCCACTTCCTAAAGGAGAGGTTCACAAAAAGAAAGAGATAGTACAGGTTTGTTAACTGCTACTATTTATGTATTTTTTTTCTCTTTTAATGCTTTTCCAATCTAATTTTTGCGACTCTACTTTCTTTGCATGATGTTATCTTTATTAAACATTTCATTCTTAAAGAATAATTATGCTATAATGGTTTAACCTTTATCTCTTCACTGTTTCTTCTTAACAGGATGTAACTCTGCATGATCTTGATGCAGCCAATGCTCGGCCTCAAGGTGGACAGGATATTTTATCTTTGATGGGTCAGATGATGAAGCCCAGGAAGACAGAGATCACAGACAAGTTGCGGCAAGAGATAAATAAGGTAGGATTTATTCTGTTTGGAAGATAAACAATATCTTGTTAATGTTGCTTTTTTGGTCAACTCTTACTTATATCGTGTGAGAATAAAGGAGACAGTTTTCTCAAGCTTTTTAAATGATCAAGACAACATAACCAATGCTGATATAGAAGTTTAGTTGTTCTTCAAGATCTCAATTTGAGTTTTTGATTTTTTTTTTCAATTGGGCGTGTTCATGTTAGGTTGTAAATCGTTATATTGACGAAGGTGTAGCAGAGCTAGTGCCGGGTGTTCTATTTATCGACGAGGTTCTTTACTCCTTTAAGTTCTCTTATGTTATAAACACTCCTATTTTGAGCCATTTCTGAAGTTCAATTTGCAGGTGCATATGCTGGATATGGAATGCTTTTCATACTTAAACCGAGCTTTAGAGAGCTCACTGTCTCCTATCGTGATCTTTGCTACAAATAGAGGAATCTGCAACGTAAGGTATGTAGTTCGTCTTGAATTTGTGTTGTCTTTATAATTAAATATCTATTAAAATGCAGTTATACATCAAGAAATTAAGGTAATGATCAATCAACACCTCATAATTATCGGTGATTTTCAAATGATACTTTAATTTTTTAATTATATCAGTTGAAACATCAAATTATGATTGTTTTTCAACTTACACCTTAAACTTATAATTTATAAATTAACTCAAAATTTATATATTGTTTGAATTATTATATATTCTTCATAATTATGATAAAAAATAAAAAGAGTATGAAGATCCAAAATAACGAAATTTTAATGTTATGATGTTTGTTGATAAAATTTTGAAAGTTAAGGGATCAATTAAAAATAAACTCATAATTTGAGTTGTTGATTGATAGAATAAGGGTCATTTGAAAAAAACTCATGGTTCAAGCTTGTCAATTGATACAATTAAAAATTTAGAATGTGAGAAAAAAAAATACATAACTCCATTGTATCTACCGATAATTACCCAATAAATTATTGGTCCTCTTTCGAAACTAGTTTGGTTCTCAATGCTAATGTGGGATTATGGCTATATACATGTATATATATATATATTATAATTTTGGCAGAGGAACGGATATGAATAGTCCTCATGGGATACCTGTTGACTTGTTGGATCGATTAGTGATTGTTCGAACACAGACTTACGGCCCTGCTGAGATGATTCAGGTGGGGTTTAAATGTCAAATAAAAACTTTTCAATTCCTTTGCATGTGATCAAATGCTAACAATATATTTTCACTCTCTTCTTGCTTGATCTTCAAGTCAGATTATAGCCATAAGAGCACAGGTCGAAGAACTATCCATAGACGAAGAAAGCTTGGCTTATCTAGGAGAAATTGGCCAAAGAACATCTTTAAGGTCTGTCAGATTTTTCAATGGTTGTTTTATCCTCCGCAGATTCTCATTCATTTTTCGTGTCTCGTCAGGCATGCAGTTCAGTTGTTATCACCCGCCAGCATTGTGTCGAAAATGAACGGTCGAGACACCGTATGCAAGGTATTTACAATTTCAACCAAAAGAAAACATAACAATTTTTGTGAATCGAAACCCGAGCTTGATTTGAATATTTGTGAGTGATCTTAATTAGAAGAGTTACATAGAGTGGATGTGTTTGTTGTTTACAGGGAGATTTGGAAGAAGTGAGTGGGCTTTATTTGGACGCCAAGTCTTCAGCCAAGCTTCTTCAAGAACAGCAGGAAAGATACATCTCATAGGCTTTGAAATCGAGGTTAGTTATGTCTTTTGGCTCAAAATTGTAGCATTTGGTTATGAATTACTGGTTGTTGGAAGGGAATTTGAGATGGGATGTTGAGGAAGTGTTCTTCTGAGCCTTCTGTTCTTCATTGCTGACACTTTTTTTATGCAAGAAATTGATTGCCCTTTGTCCCTGTTTTGATTTTAGAGTCAACCATTTATTGTTGTGTCACACCTAAGTTAGTTAATGAAATTATTTCTTTTGATTTGTCACGTTTTCGAAGATCAAGACGTCTTCCTGAAGTGACGATCGATGTATTAATTGATCGGCATATTGTCTCTTTTTTTTTGGTCAAAACTTGATTGGTTTTGTTTTTGAGTTGGCTCGATATACGTTGTACTTGGATGAAGCTTCAAACGAACCCACGAAAACTGAACCGAAATTGAAAGTATTTGGTTTGATTACCTGAATATTTGAGAAAATCGAACATAAATGATTTGATTTGTTTTTGTTATATTGTATGCATTTCAAACAAGTCTTTTTTGGGGTATAAAATCAGAAACAAGAAAAAACCGAAAAAAACCAAGCCCAAATCGAAACTGAACCGAAAATCGAGGATCGAAAATTGAAGTTTTTTGGACCGCTGCTTATTTTATGAATTTAAATAGAAAATTAAAAAGATTGATTATTTGTTTAATTAGAGACCGAGACAAGTCAACTTTGAGCCCGACAGAGACATGTCATAAGGCAGCAAGTCAACTTTCGTTGACCAAGTTAAACGTGGACCTATATCCCCTTTCCACGTAAGCAATCAATCCGATTATTATAATAATGATAAAACAACATTAAATATACTCGAGTTACGTAGGCCAGGAAAAAGTTGACTATTTAAGTCTAAAGTCAAGAGGTGGGGCCCACATAAATTTGTCACATAACGGCGTAAGCACACCCTTATATGACAGAAGAAGCTCGCTTCTTTTAGCAATGGCGGACTCTTCATCTTGTTCACCCCCTGCCTCCACTCTCTCCTCTCTCCATCCATTTATTCTTCGCACCCATATTCTGTCCCGCCTCGACGGCGCTGCGCTCGTCTCCGCCGCCTGCGCCTCCGCCCAGTTACGACGCCTCGCCTCCGACCAGCTGCTCTGGCGCGATATCTGCGTCGCTACGTGGCCGTCCGTCGATCATCCTTTCGTTAACGACGTAGTCTCAGCTTTCCCTTTAGGTTACCGTTCTTTATTCTCCGACTCTTTTCCTCTCCTTCACCACCGTTCACCGCCTTCTAATCGCTACCCTTCTTGTCCCACGTCGGAATTAATCTCTGCCGTCGATATTTTCTTTCAAAACCGACCGATTTTCGCCAAGGTTCTGCATAACGAGACTGAGAGTTCGTGGTTCCGTTGCTCCCCATTTCGGGTTGAATTTCATGTTCAGAAAGAACCGATTCCGACGACGCTCCGGCGAGCTTGCAGCGATGAAGAGTGGCTGAACCACCTTGAAGAAAATTTGACGGTCAGTTGGATCGTCATCAACCCCCAAAACCACCGAGCGGCGAATGTATCAAGCCGGAGTCCCGTTTCAGTGCAGCGCCGGAGGTTAACCGGCGAAATTGAGCTTCGATACTCGACGATAATGGCCGCCGGTAAATTGCAGGGAACGCTGTCGGAATTCGTTCAGTGTGGAGTGGTTATAACCTGCGTTGGAATGGAGTTGAGGGAGATGAGGATGCAAGTGGAGGACATGGAAGGAAAGCATTTGAGCGGGGGGGAAAGCGTGATGATTTTACAGGAAGCCATGGAAACCGGGATGAGGAAGAAGGGGAAGAAAGAAGAAGGGAAGGAGAGATATGAAGAGTTTCTGAGGACAGCCAAAGAGAGAAAGCAGAAGAAGCAGAAGACTGAGAAGGCCATTGAGATGTTCTTCGTTTTCACAGCGATCGCCATTGTTGTTGCTCTATCGTCTCTCGTTTTGTAAAGATAACCAGAAATATAATTTGTTGGTGAGGATCAGTTAATCGACAAGAAGATGTTCCTAGAAAAAAATGGTCAAACATGATACGATGTCAGATTGAGCAAGACACGTGGCCGAATTTAATTGGTATAATGCCTATCTATATCCTTCGGAATAAATCCACAAAATTTGGTGATTTTTTATTTATGTACGTAAATTTTACAAAATTTATTTATTTATGTAATAAACAAATTATAGTAAATCGTACCATTGTTGAAAATTCATGAAATTTTTTGTAATATTATCTTACAATGTTGTAAGTGTGTGATACAATTTGCAAGAATTTTTATTTTCGTATGTAATTTTAAATTTTTTTTATTTAAATATGAAAGTAATTATAGTAAATCGTATAGTTGTTGAAAAAAGTTAAAAACTTTCAAATTAGTGTCTTTTATTGTTGTGAGTGTGTGATAAAAATTTCAAGTCATTCCGATAAGATTGAAATAGCCAAATTTATTAAAAATAAAAAATAAAAAAACAAAATTTCATGTGTCCGAACATGCGTCCGAGAAACCCAAAATTTGTTTTTCCAAAACTCACGCTCGATTTGGTCTATTTACCCGAAACTCATGCTCAAATTTAGCTTTTTCTCAAACTAAAATGACCAGTACTAACACGATAAACCTTGGTCGATTCTTTATCGACGTTATGTGGAATTGATCATTAAACTTGAATCAGACGGCTAAGAATTTATTTTATAAAATTTGTAACTTCGTCATTAAATTCTTTGCTTTTCTAATTGAAATTTTTATATAAGATCATTACACTTAAATATCCTATAGGCTATTGTACATGGTTAGATTATATTAATTCAATGTATAAATTTCATAACTTAATTTATTTGTATTAATTCAAAAAAGTAATTAATGGGAAAAATTATAAATGGACCAAGATCATAATCGAATATATGGCCTAGTCTGGTCTATAAATTGAATCAAATTTTTACGTTCTAATCTAGGGGAGGGCAAACCGGACCGCAACCGTAAAGTGCACTAGAATCGTAGGTTTTAATCCGGTTTTGGTTCTAATTTTTAAAAAATTGTAATTTATCTGCTGATGCTGGTTTTTGGAGTAAAAAACCATAAAATCGGAATCAGAACCGTGAGTCAAAAAAGTTCTAAAATCGAGTAAAACTCAATCCAAACTTTAATAAAATCCTAAATAATTCCTAAAATTAGTTATAAACTCGCCAATTACCTAAAACTCGACTTAAATATAATAAAAATATATATTTTATTGTTACATTTCAATTTTTTAAAATGTAAAATAAAATCAAAATGAAACTGAAACTGTTGATTATAGTGACGGTCCTAAAAATTAACAATTGTAAATTCTGATTTTCGTTATATTTTTTAATAAAATCGGATCTAATCCTATTGAAAAAATAGACCGACCGGACTCATTACTCTTGAGACGAGATTCAAATACATCCAAAAGAACCCAACCAATCCCAAACATGGTGCCGTTTGGATGGGTCCCACCTCGTGCCCTTGCACGGGTACACTACACCACGGCCAAATAAAGTCCACCTGGATTCCACGTCATCATCTTCTCCAACTAGGTCACGCTGGATTTATCGTTTTTAACCAACCACAGTCTTACAAATGAAAGCCCCGTCCTCATCTACGTCGATCTTTCTCTCGTACCAAAAGGCGAAAGGCTAAGGGCGAAATCCTTCACCTCAGAGCTCCCACACCTTGAATCAACATGTGAGGAGTAAGTCAGGTAACTCAGCAGCAGAGATCCGTAATTGATATCACAAGTTTCAAGTTGCGACGGTGCAAACTTCAAACTTGATTGTGGCGCAGACTTCAAAATTTATCTTTGTTACCGATTCTACCACGACTCGACAGTTAATCTAATCATATGGGTGCTACGTCGATCTGTCTCTCTCCTTGTCTCTTTGTCGCCCCCCTCTCTCTCTAGAAAATATCTGCTAGAAGAAGGCCCTCAAGCGCCTTAAAGTTCAGACCTTGAATTTCTTTGTTTCTTACCAGGAGTTTTTCTTCTGTTCATGTTTACAGTTGAGATTTTTTTATGTTACACAGAGAAGCCGACCGTCTAGAAATGGTGTTCTGAACAGAATCGTTGGTTGTCGCTTTCTTTGGATGAATTCGAGGCTTAACTGTTCGATTCTTACCCTTTATAAACCCCTCGGCCCTCGCTTCCATTTTCAGTGATCGCGACTGCTGTTTCGTATTCTCTGTCAGAAGTAGATTTTCGATACCGAACTGGGTTCTTGGTTTCTGTTTCAGAAGAGATTGATTTGATGAGCAAGTAATGTCGTGGAAGAAATGCTTAAGCTCTGAGAGGGCTGCGAAGCGAAGCAAGATTAGAAAGCGCGGTTGTTCGTCCTCCTCTTCGTCTTCTTTCGTCGGTAGGTGCAGATTCAAGCGGGCGTTTCCGGCGGCGAAGCCGGTTGGAACAAGCACTCCGGTACCGCCGTGGCCAGTGGGCAATCGGTCAACATCGTCGAAAGTTACGAGTTCTGAAACACCGAAGATGCAAGGTGGGAAAGTGAAGGAGCAGACGGTTTCCACTAGAAAACTGGGTGCTACTCTGTGGGAGACCGACGAAGCTCCTCCGCAGACGGTGGCGGCTGATGGAAGCAAAATGAATCGCCGGGAGAAAAACTCGCCGACTTCACAAGCGCCTCCGGATTCATTTTGTAATGTTGTTTCTGAGGTGATGTTCATCTCCTTCTTCTTTCGTTCATCTTCTGTTACACACAAACGAATGTCCAATCTCTTTCTCCTTAACTTCTTTCTCCTCCATCTTTTCAGATTCAGACCCATTCTCGGGCAAATCGAAAACCCACGAAAGGAAGAAAGAATCGCCTGAAGGAAGTGAGAAAAGGGTTGGCAACAGCCATGGAACTTCTCAAAGTCCTGAACCATTTACAGGTTCCTGGAAAACACAACCCATCGTCTTCCTCCCTAATCTCGGAGCTGGGAACAGAGCTCAGCCACCTAAAACACCACGTCGAAGAGTTGCTCAAAGACCAGAGGTCGAACCAGAAGAAACTGGAGCAGCTCGTGAGATGCTTTGCAGAAGAAAAAGCTCGGTGGGTCAGAAAAGAGAGAGACAGGATAGAGAAAGCAGTAGAGTTCATGGCAGAAGAAGTTCAAACAGAGAAGAAGCTAAGAAAACAAGCAGAGAGGATGGGCAAAAAGCTCGGGAAAGAACTGGCCGATTCAAAAGCTTCGTTGATTACAGCAATTCAAGAGGCGGAGAGGGAGAAGAGAGCTAAAGAAATCTTCGAGCTACTCTGCGACGAGTTAGCCAGAGGCGTCGGAGAAGACAGAGCTCGAGTTCAAGAACTGAAAAACGAATCAGTCAAGGTCAGGGAAGAAGTTGAAAAGGAGAGGGAAATGCTTCAACTTGCAGACGGATTAAGAGAAGAGAGAGTTCAAATGAAGCTTTCAGAAGCTAAGTATCACTTCGAAGAGAAAAATGCAGCCATAGATAAGCTCAAATCCGAGCTCGAGGCCTGTTTGAAGAACAGCAAATCGAGTCAAGAAAAAGATCCAGAATTTCCAAAATTCGAAAAAATCAAAGAGCTCGAGGTTTATTTGAAAGAAATCAATTTCGGGTCATCGCCCATTTTCGATAAAAACCAGAATCCAAGAGAGGTTGAAGACGACGGTGAAGATGAAGAAGAAGACGATGACTCGGCCTACAGCGATCTTCATTCGATCGAATTAAACTTGGAAAACAACGACAAGAGCTACAAATGGAGTTTCGCCGGCGAGGAAAGTGATTCGAAGAGAAATTCTGAAATCAAAGAAAGAAAATCGTTTTCAGATAAGATTCAGTGGGGAAGCATTTGCTTCAACAGAGGAGCATCTGCCGGCAAAAATGGAGATTCCGGCCGTAAAACTCCGGTGACTCCGATAAATTCGACGGCAAGAACGAAGGTGAAATTCAGAAATACAAATCCATAAACTCCCTGAAAGATCACATTTTTTCCGGCGCTAAAGTCGCGCCGGCTCAAAGCGCTGACTATCCGACGCCACGCAGAGGTCAATCCCAGCCTTCACAAGCTTCAAGAGTCCCTTCAATGGCGTTACAAGGGACGACCCCTGTGACACGAAACAAATAAAAAATCAAAAGATTCGGACGTTTGCGTTTCTTTTTCATTCTCGTTAAATAATAATATGTTCTGTCATTAAAATTTAATAAAACATTCTTCGTGGCTGTAAATATTTGAGTTGATAAAAAATAAAACGGTCAGTAATCATATATAATTTAGATAATTATATATCAACCCCTAAAATAATTAATATTATTTTTCAAATAACACATTAAATTTTTAATTATATCAAAATATATATATATAAATTTAAAATATCTTGCATGACACTTGATAGGTTTCTAATTTATCAATTACCAATTCAAACTTTACACAATTAGTAATAGACACTCCATTGTGAAATATAAGTTAATTAAGCTTTTTTTTGTTCGAATTATTACACGTTGTCAATGAAGGGCTTGGAAGTGAAAAAAACAAAATTGAATAGTAAAAAAATGCATAATTAAAAAATAATAATGTATAAATTGAACATAAATTGGTAAATTAATATGTTAAATAAAAGAACTAAAAATTTTAAGATGTCATTTGAAAAATAATCATATTTAAATACAACTAAGATACTCCAATATCAAAGATTTAAAAAACCAAGACACCATCTGAGTCATGAAAAACACGGAAAAGAAGCAATATCGAACATAAAACCTCTAACAAATGCCTCTAATTCTCCACCTCCAACAACTAATTTACCGATAATTGGTGTTAGAGTTGAGCAAATACATGAGCCTAGGTTCAGAGATTAGATTGAATACAAGAGCTTAAGTTCGACGTCTGCGCTGTCCTAGTGTGAGAGTTGTTACCCCTAATGTTGGGATAACTCTTTGGGATATCAGGTAAATGTCTCGTATCTCTGGGCCGCTGAGTCACCGTGATTTAACCCCTCACAAACTGTCGGGCCGAGATGTGAGGGCTTTAAAGACGAGAATTTTTGTCATTTAGGTACAATAGGTGTGATCAAATACATATAAAAATCTTGAGAAAGGGGACAGATAGACAGCCTAGACAAGTAACATGCAAGCAAACTGCTTTTAAAGCACAATACTTTTGTTACATAGCCCACTTGTCTCTACTCTGTCCTTGCCCTGCCCTCGATCATCTTTTGTCTTGCTCCATTTTTTATTCCATATCTCTCAATCTCATCAATTATTCTAGGTTCAATAAAACACCATACTCATTCCACATAGTTGGAAAAAGGGAGATTATCGAGCAAATTATAATGACAGATGTATAGGTATCCAAACAAGCATTAGTTTGAGCTCTCACCTAACATATGCCGGGGTAGTTTGGCCGTGGAACTATTTTCAGAAGCTTCTTCTTCTTCGGATGCGAAAGTTACCGGCTTCCTTGGTTCATCTCTTGTGATCAAGCTGAACACCTTAGGCCTCGAATAATGGCGGTCACATCGAACATAAACTTCCCTCGTGTGATTTCTCCAATATCTGAGAATCGAAAGTCGTAGAATATGATGTCAAAGAATTGAGAACTTTAAACAGAGGCTATCTAACGACCAAATGAAGAAGTATAGCAGACAACACTGAAGAAAACTGTTTGGAGATAATTAATAGTTAATCTTGTTTTATTAGATTTAATAATCTTGTTTTGTAAGAATTTACATGTTTCAAAGCACAAATAATAATAATAAAAACACAAACCTTTTGCGTAAAGAGCAGCCCTCAAAAGTGGCAGTCTATTTTCCCAACAAATGGCAGCTCCGATTTTCCCAAACGGAGTTTCAAAAACAGGCATCGTCTATCCATCTCCGAATTCCCAGATTATACGCTCCAAGCCGGTTGGCATCACCTTCCGGTGTTTACCGAGGTAATGGCCTTCTAAATCGAAGAACAGAACAGTACAATACAAGTATAGTAGACTAGAACCTATGAACAAATATTATCCATGAGAAATGATTGAAGCTTTTGCAATGCAATATATAAAGATGTTTGTTAATTCAAACAGCGAAGTTGGGGAAAGGGTAAATGAGAGTGGAAAGAAAGATAGAAACCAGGTACATCAATGGCGGCCGCGTGATACTTTATGAATTCTTCTTTTCCTTTTTCTATTCTGTTCACAATGCTTAAACCGAAATTTGACCCTCGTGGATAGCCCCCACAAAGGCTTCTGGAAAAACAACTAGCTGAGAACCAAATTCAGCTGCTTCGGCCGATAATCCATCAGCTTTATCCGCATAATCAAGAACGTAGAAATAAAGCTATAGTTTCTTCATCCCTCAAATACTCGAGTATAATCAAGAACATAGAAATAAAATAAAATAAAAACTCCACAATAAACTTCAACTGCGAGAACTTGAGGAAGGAAATTTCAAACCAAGGGTGGCCGGAGTGTCATAAAAAACAGTGGAAGCCTGGACGACGGTGACGCCGACGGAAGAGTCGGAAGCCATCTCCACCTCCGCCACATCGTTCGCCGTCGATTAGAAATAGAAATAGAAGGAGAAGACAACGGGGGAGAGAGGATCAGGCTGCAATTGGAAAATCAGAGTGGTCGAGTACTATGTAAATGTACGGTTCGATTTGAATTCATGTAAATGTAACCTATGGTAGACTATTAACTTAACCATGATAAGCTAGTACAAAAAGATTGATGACGTCCAAATTTCTCTAATTTAGCACCATTGATCAAACAATTGATTTTTTTGGTTAAATAACTCCTAAAAAGGGATAAAAATAAGATTAAACATAGTACTTTTTCGGTAATTATACAAATCAAACTATAAAATTTGAAACATAATCACCCTCCAAAATTAACTGGTGGTCTTCTGATGAAGATTTTAACCTGGGTATGTAGTCTATGCCTGATTATATTACAACCTAAATTCTCTTTAAATTAACTTGTGGTGTTCTTGATGGATTGTTAGAGTGGACGTGATTCGAATACCCTTTAAGATTTTCATTAGAATTTATTTGAATTAACGTAAGATGTATATGCAAAAGTTGCAGTGATATTGTGATTTGTCTATTATTTTACACGTGGTTTTCATGTCTTTTTTACACGTGGATTACGAACCGGTCAAAAGATGGAGAATTCGAGTGGAACAGTCTGCAATTCGCTTAGTATTAGCTATCGTTTGACTTTTCAAAATTGGATTTTCTTTTATATTAGCATGTCTTAGTATGATGATTCTTTAAAAGCCCTGTTATTTATTACACGTGATCTTATTCTTTTTCAGATTAGTTAAAGTATGAGACTAATGTATTAATCCTTGAATATTTAAATTACGTGACATTAATTTGTAAGTACAAAGATGCGTTGTTTTGGGTCTCCTTTCCGAGTCAACGAAGAAAGTTGGGGAAACAGTGTATGCAAATTAATTGGGCAAAGACGGCTCCCACGTTTTTTGTAATTAAATTTATGTTTTTTTTTCGCGGCCTACCTTAATCCCTTCCCTTTTGTTTTTATTCAATTTATATTTTTAGATATTTATAATAGATACCTTAAATTTTAAATTTAACCGATGAATTATAACATATCCTACCACTATGCTAATTAACTTCTCTTCGATTTCAACAAAACAGACGTACCTAATTTTAATGAGACCGACGAAACTATCAACAAAATAGTATGAATTTGGCATCGGTTACAATCTCGTATAGTTAAATTAAAATTATTCATTATTAATAAATAAATTTAAAATATCTGCAGCAAATATTTAGTTAAACTTCTGTGTTATTTTAAGTTAATATGTTAACCAGAGAACTAATCTGGCCAGAATTATGTGTCCAGGATACGTTATGCGGGGAAGGAACTTGGTTAATTAGAGTGGTAATTAATTTAAGTTAAGAGTAATTAATCACATTCCGTTTCCACGCGCCGCTTCGATATCTCCATCAAAGACCCCACGCGCTTAAGTCTACTCCCACCCACACACTGAACGCGGCCGCCTTTTCTCTCTTCCTCGTCGGCTTCCTCCCTCTTTCTCACTTTCCTTTTTCATTATTTCTCTCACTATATAATCCATGCTCTGCCTGTTTCCGTTTATCTCCTCATCCCTGTTCCAGTCTTCTAGGGAGAAGAGGCTTCAAGATTGGGATTCCGAGATGGCGGGCAATCATTCGATTTCTGATGCTTATCCCTGTAAGCCGATCAGGATCCGAGAAGTTTGGGCTTCTAATCTTGAATCAGAGTTCGAATTGATTCGGAGCTTGATCGATCGCTATCCTTTTGTTTCTATGGATACCGAGTTTCCCGGAGTGATTTTCCGGCCGGCCGGAGTCGATTCTACCAGGCCATCATTCCACCGTCAACTCCGGCCGTCCGATCACTATCGTTTCCTGAAATTAAACGTTGACGCTCTCAACCTAATCCAAGTCGGTCTCACTCTCTCCGATTCCGACGGGAACCTCCCCGATCTCGGAACCGAGAACCGCTTCATCTGGGAGATCAACTTCCGCGACTTTGACATCGCGCGTGACGCTTACGCTCCGGACTCGATCGAGCTTCTGAAAAGGCAGGGGATAGACTTCGAGAGAAACAAGGACGACGGAGTAGACTCGTGTCGTTTCGCCGAGCTGATGATGATTTCCGGACTCGTCTGCAACGACTCAGTGAGTTGGGTGACTTTCCATAGCGCGTACGACTTCGGCTACCTGGTCAAGATCCTCACGCGCCGCCCCATGCCGAGTTGCCTGGACGAGTTTCTCAAAGTCATGAGGAAGTTCTTCGGCAACAACGTTTACGACGTAAAGCACATAATCCGGTTCTGCAACAGCTTGTACGGCGGGTTGGACCGAGTGGCCAAAACGCTGGAGGTGGACCGGGCCGTCGGCAAATGCCACCAAGCCGGTTCTGATAGCTTGCTGACGTGGCACTCCTTTCAGAAGATCAGAGACATCTACTTTGCAAAGAGCGGGCCGGAAAAGCACGCCGGCGTGTTGTACGGATTAGAAGCACTATAAAAATATCAAAATTCAAAAATAAAATTCATTAATTTGTAGGATGATTAATTCATTTATATGATATATTGTGTTAATCCCGCGTAATATAAGATAATTACAAATTATCTACAAACAAACAAAAGATAATTAAAAACGATTAGAATTAAATACCCTTAATTAATCTCACTACCTATTGAGAGAAAGTGGGTACCTTTGCTCTGACCAAATGCAACCTGGCTCTCACTCCCATGTTGCAACCTGGATTGGATAAACAGATCAAAGATAACAGACCCTCTCTCTAGATTTCAATTTCAATTAGTGTTCAATCCCAAATCACATTCCAATTCAGTTAGCTCTGCTCAACATAATCAGAGTTTATTTCAATACCAAGCGGCTTTATCATGGGTGTTCTAGAAAGAGAATCATCTAACCTATCATCTAACCTGCTTTCCCGTTGTTCAAAGGAGAGAAGATGAGAGCTCAACAACTATGGCGAGCTTGTTTATTGGCTATTAATACCTCTCTATCTAATATAATGGATCCTGTATCACTAAACTGTACAAAACTAGCTGCCTCTTATCCATCTTCCATTTTCTAAGTCATTTGAATTGGCACCCACTGTAAACTCCTCACCGAATCCTAGGTCCGAAAAAAATACCTTTTGCGCCATCAAATCTCTTTTGAGAATCAGAAAGGATCTTCATTTCAACTTCCAATAGGGTTCGGATTAGAAGGTAATTCGGCTGCCACAGATGGTGGCGGGGATGGTGGAGCCTGCGGAAAAGGCGAGCTGCTATTGGCTATCTCGTCGATGCTGGACATAGTGTAATCTTCATGAAGCGGATCCAAATCGTTCCATTCAACACCAGCTAGTTTATAATATAAGGAATCCGACATTTAATAGATGCCAGATTAACACAATATAACATAGTATCAACTTGATCAAGATTTTTCCAACTTATTAGTAAAAAAAAGGATACTTTCAGTTCTCCACATGTCGGTAATGCTGACATCAGCATCAGATAGAAGCCAATAATCATCGTCACTCTGGAAAAAAGGTAAAACAGAAGCAACCATCACCTTCCATTTCTTCATGTTAGACGATATCAGCTATAATCTCAGAGTAGAAGTTTTTGTATGTGCTAATGATCATTCTTAGGTTTCAATTCCTTCATTAATTTTATCATTGAAATGCATAACAGAATGAAACTTAAAAAATTTTACTTACTTCCGACACTTCGGGAAAAATCTTCATAAACCTACCCCCGAAGTCCTGTGAAGCATTAAGATCTGAGCACATTTGATGAACAAGGGGTTCTTGCATTTCGATACTCTTCCCTCTACTTTCTTCTTTTTCCGTTGTTTTCATGGGAGGCTCGATGTATTCAGAAGTTGAAGGTAAGATTGTGGTTAGAGGCACTTCAACACCGTTAACTTCCTCAAACTTCTGTTCAAATTGACTGCAAACGAGAAAACAAAGAATGAGAAAAAGGAAAGGAAAAGAGAAGATGGAAAACACGTTCCATTTTGCAGCTGTCTTCCCTCATTTGCGTTATATTTTATGTTGAAATAAATAAACAGATAATTCTAACAAAAAGGTAATATTACCTGACAAGATAAACATCTATGGGACCCATAGTGCTTCTTAAGACCATCCTGTACCTCCTTTGGGGATAGTCAACAGCCTGCCACATAATAAAATTATGATGGAAAACATAAATGCACCCAGGTAAGGATTTTCTAAAGTATTTTACACTCAGACAGTTACCTCGTCTGGATCAGGTACTTCTAAAGTAGTCCCATGTGGAGCCTTAATAGCTATCAACGTTTCATTCTGCAAGGGGGAAATAAAGCTTATATATTTGGACATAAACTAGTCCTTCACGAAAAAAAAAAAACCTTTCGAAACATTGTACTGAGGATCACACTAATCTGGTATCATTTGAAAATGACAGTAGCTAACCTGGAAACAAGGCAAACTCTTGATATCTTCCTCAGTGACAAAAAGCCACCTGAAAACCCCCAAAATTTATACCTTGATTGATGCAAGAATTGTTAAGGCTTATTAATGAAGGTACAGTCCAAGCATAAGTTCATAAGATCATGAAAAAAACGACGACTAGTATGTAATCATTACAAAAATAATTTAGAAAGCAATTACATTGGTTTGGACGGCATATATAACAGGGTTCATAATTTTGCTTTGCCAACTACCAATGATCATATATAAAATGTTCATTTATTAGTGTTGTCGGCTGAATAACTGAATTTGCATTTCTCAAAACCCTATTGTTCTTCCTTCTCTAATTTAGGCTTATCTCTCGGTTAATCATTCTGTCTATGTCCGATTCACAATCTGAAGCTTTAATGAGTGTTTTCTTCCATTTTGAAAGTAAATGTACCTCTGATTGTTTTCATTTTCACTGAGATCTCTTAATTTCTCCTCCATTTCTCTGCATGATTCCAATATCTCAGAGGAATCCAAAAGGTCACAATTGACATCAAATGTTAAAACACTAAAGTTTGCAACCTTATTTTTTCATCTAATCCTTGCTCCTCAATGGAAAGCTTTTCAACTTCTGCCTGCCAATCAACATATATTAAAAATACCATCATATAACTTCAAATATTCAAAAAATAATTTGTAATTAGGTCTTCCAAGGTTGTTGGCGGGCCAAGTCTGATCATTTTCTTTCACAAGGATGAACGACCTTAAAATGATCTAAACAAGTCAACAGGATAAGTCCACTTTAACCATTAAATATCAGACCAATGTACTAAGTTAAAACTAGGATTTTAGAGGGATTCATTACAGGTAGAGATCCAGCAAATTTCTCAAAGATTACAGCCCAAACTATCTGGTAAGTGAATTTTATACAGCTTTCAGAATAAACATTTTCTAATCCAATAAACATAAATCAGAAAAAAGTTTCCTTAAGAACACATACCTGTAAGCTAGAAAAATTCCCATCCTCATCCCCTGGCTTTGACACATCAAGTCCCCTAGACATTATTAGTAGAAGTTTGAGTAGTTTCACTGATGTATTGGATACTCAATTTCAGATTCAACAATAAACCACATGAAAAAATTTGTCATACTTCCATTGAATTCTGTTTTTCAGCTTCTTTTCTATCAAGCCAATTCCTTCGAGAACATTTGTTATGTCATATATTCGCCTTTTTTGCACCTGCCATAGCACAACACTATTAAGTAATTATTATTCACGAACAAAAAATGTTATCCCATAAATGCAATAACCTCTAATGTGTCTGCAGCTTTATTCAAGTCAAGGATACCATCTTCTGCTTGTTTTAACAGGTTGATAAACTTTTTTGTCAAGAGACCTAAATATATCCGTAGAACAATTTGGCACGATTATTATTGCACGGGTTCTATATAAGAAAGCAAGATAAAAAAATCACGCCAAAAAGGAAACCAAATAACGTTTCAATGAAGATACCTAGGGAGCTGTCATAACGGCAAGGACCTGCTGATGCAAGATTATGGCCCAAAGGTGAACCTGTCAATTTAGGTAAAAGTTTCTTGCTTAGGTAATCTTATTTGCAGCTGATAAAAGAAAGACACACATAAATGGACATATACACATAATGTGCATTGTGTAATATTATTGGATTGGTGGACTATAATTTCCAACCATTGCAATCATATAATAAAGAATAGTAACATACAAGGCCAAAATGGATTTTTGGGTTAAATACTCACCTACGTTCGAAATAGGAGTTTGAGGTACCAATCTATTGCACTTTGTAAGCCTTGATTTGCTTCCTTTTCCTCCTTTTACCGATCCAGGTGTTTGAGCTCTATGGCTAGGTTCAGCTTCAAAATCTGGCGTACCACCTTTTCTCTTTAGATGCTATTAAAAACAGTGAAGTTTCCACTAGTTAGGCATTTGTGCAATTAAATTTAAAAAAAATCATTTCAATGTATAGTAAGCTACTACATTATCCATGGGTTCTAAAGAAATATTAGCATATCAAGAACTGATTAGCAATTTAACCTGCATATAAATAAACTAACTAAATCAATATGCTCGTCATTTAAGTTATAAAACATTCATATTTCGTAGGTTTCTATTAATATCTACTAAAATGCAACTTTGCGGAAGAATAAAACATCAGTAACAAATACATTACCTGATCTACCCATCTATAGCTGTATTGCCATGCTTCAGCTAATTAAAATTTAGAAACTAGTGTCTAAGAAAACTCTTCTTCTAAATAGCTTTTTAGATAGTAACGTAACTACCAATCAAAATATGTGTCGAGATTCTGTTGATTAAAAACTCAAAAACTAATTTCCCAAACTCATCATATAAGTAGCTTTCTAGATTTTGGTAGAGTAATTGGGAATGCAAGTGAATCAATGGAGTAGCTACATTTTAGATTAAGACAAACTGGAATATTATAAGTGACGCCACCTCCTTTTATTATTTATTTGAGAGAAACAAAAACACAATATGGTGGCAACACTCAAAATGTTTGATAGCCCCAGAGTCTAGCAGTGCCGACAATTACAAAAACCTTCCAATTGCCACAGTATCGTACTGTTGCATCTTAGAGTGAAGCAGTAGAACAATCACGAAAAAATGTAGGTTGTTCTGGTATAAATCACATAAATCGACAGCAGACTTAGACATAAATTCATCGCCCAAGAACGAACTGAAGTAGCCCTCAACAGAATTCAATAAACCAAATGATAGCATTCCAACATGAAAGTTTATCAGGAGCCAGCTGGATTATGTTCGTTTAGTGCAGTAAACCACAACCGTAGTTCAATTATACGATTTCTACACGAAATTTCCATATTATTAACATCAATCTCTCACTCTCATCAATCGTCAACTTCTAGAAGAACTGATTATACTCACAATCCAATTAAACTATTCCTAGATGAATAAGAAAAGAGTTGACAATCCCAAGAAGGAGAAGAAGATTGAAAAGAAGCAAAAAAAACAAACTCACCGGAGATTTAACAACAATACCCTCAGAATCTTGATCGGAGACTCGGCGGGAGTCGAAGCGGTGATAGTCTCCAAAAGCAGCAAATGGCGGCTTCATGGAAGAAAAAGGAAGTTGCCGCTTCTGAGCCAGAGCGATCTGTTCCGGCGTATGCTCCGAAGAGCTGGGAGCCGGAGAGCCAGACATGGAGAAATCGGAAGTTACAAGAGTAAACGCAGAGAAGGAAGTTGGTAGGGGCCTGGAGAGAGGAGAAATTCAGAGGAAAGCGGGAGAGAGATCGATTGCAGAGTGAATTGAGAGGGACGGGAGATAATCAGGGAGCCGGAGCGGAGGAGACGGCGGAGATCTGGGTGTTCGCAACTGAGAAAATGAAAAAAGCGGGAGAGAGAAAAGAGCAGAAAACGAGGGAAGGCAGTGAGGAAGGAGGGAATTTGGTTCGGATATAGATGTGGAGGGAAGCACTCGTATTTATATTATTTTATAATTTAAATATATATTTTTACATAAAAATTAATTTTTTTATGGAACTTAATAGATTTTTAAATGATTTTATATAATGTCATAATTTAATTTGATTTTACGATTTTCTCAATAATTGATTTTATTATTTTTGTTATGATAATTATAAATTTATTATTAAATTTGGTAAAGAAGTTTGGTTGAGTGGGGGCAATGCAAGAGACGTGAGACGACACGTAGGATGCTCGCATTTTGCGATGAGAATTGATTGCCGATTATTTGGCGCGTCATTTCTCAACGGCCAATTACACGTCCTCCAATCTACTACGGTCTTCTAAAATGTGATGGGCTTGGGCTTAAGTTATATGGGCCTAATCTAACCAAAACCGGCCCATCAAACATTCATATGTTTTTTTTTTCAAAAAACATTACCCATGATCAAATATATTAATAAATAGATAAATATTAAATAATTATTTATTTATCCATTATAGAAACAAGTTGATTTTAACCACGGTTTCAATATCTCTGCAAGCAAAAAATAATGGAAGAAATAAAATAAAAAGGAAAGCTGATGAACACGAGAGAAGGTCGAAATTTGAACCTTGATTTTTCACCCCGGTGAACATAAATGAATTAGTTAACGCGTCGCTCTTGAATCGAAATGAGATGAACATTTAAGAGCAAATACTCGAGTTGGCATTTTTATTTGGGGATGGAATTTAGGCTACGAGACAAAATGTGTAAAGTAGTGATTGAGAAGCCATGGATCAATATTCGTCGTGTAAAATTATGTTTATGTTAGTATTTTGAGCTTACGCAAAGATAGCTAAGAAAATTCTGAAATTTGGGAAAGATCAATTGTCTGCGTGATACCGACACGGATATTGCAGCCATCCACCGGAAAATAATTATCTATTTCAAAATTTAATGTTTTTTTTACCTATTTTTCAGAATTTTATTTGATTTTCACCTTAATATGTGCGTATCTCATTTAGATCGTCGCCTAATATCGTGCCTATTTTTTCAACACCATAACCTTGACACAGTCGCGAGTAATAATCTATAGTATTTATTTCAAACATATTTAATCGTCGCCTTCTATGAATATATCGAAGTAGTCTTAATGGACAAACCATAATTGAAATGAAAGCTGTAATCTATTTTAAAAAAATGTGGAAGAGAGATTAGTTCCTCTTCGTCAGGCAAATTGCACGGGTCAAAAAGCAAAAGGCAACACCTATTTTACAAGCAGCCTCCGACTTTCTACATCTCTCCACCAATCTTTCAACACAATGTTTAATCCTTTCCTATGTGAAGAAATCTTTGAAACTATGAACCGAATCGAAGATATACCCACCTCCGGAATACGAAAAAAAAATATACGAAGAGACTCTACCTGCCTTTGACGGCTCGACGCATGAGACCGAGCCAGCCGGCACCACACGAACCAAAGTCACACTCGAGGGCTGCATCATATTGTTAAAATTGGGTGAACTCCGTTCGCTCGTGAATCTGGCTTTGAAAGAACATTTCACTGTCCAAAATGTATAGGATAACCGAGAATTGGTGATGGTAAAGTTGGAAGTGTTCGACTATATCCAAGCAAGAGAGCCTCGATCGTTTGTTACTTGAGGGCGGCCCCGGGTTGGAGTTGGAGGTCTATTCGCATTCAATTCCTGCAATCAAGAGTAATTAAAAGCAAAAAATAAAATATTTTGGAGTAATTGGAAATGATAAAAACTTAGATTTTAAGCTTAAACTTGAAGGATTATCACCTGCATCCATCTATCTGCCACGTGTCGTTCCGGCGAGGTCTCCGGTGACGACAATGCAGGCGGTAAAGGATGAATTAATTTTGGAACAACCACGAGATCTCGACCCAAAACCAAAATTGCACCAGCATTATTTGCAGTGCCTGAAATGCAGCAAAGGACAAACTTCGAAAACCTGGTTCGGAGAAAGAAAATGACAAAAAGAAAGCAACAAACCACAGTAATTGGTGGCTGAAAAAAGAGTAATGAGATGTCCCTGGGCGAACCGCTCGAACCCATCCATTACACACTCGTGAGCTCGAACTATCAACTGAAGATCGTTATTGTGGCAGAACTCCATGACCCGGTCAGGCTACGAGCAAAGACTTAAAGAGTTTTACGATGAACATGATCGTTATTGAGACTCGATCGTTTCATTTGTAGAGATATTAAAAGCTGACCCTTATAATAAGGAATAATACTCACCCCGAAAGTAACTAAACCCGGTCCTCTAGCATTTGGTCGAAGTCCTTCAACGCTATCATTTTCTGTCGGGTCCGACCTACGGAGAACAGTATTAACACATTAGTGACGAATTCCGGTGATCTTCTGCAAAAAAAAATTGGACCGAAAATGCATTCATTCACTGACCATAACAAATCCATAAGAACGATCGAGCCAGCTTCCATCGTAATTGGTCGTTGTAGATTCTCAATCTGCTCTACATGATTTATCGACCGACCTATGCCGCCATGCATGCAAATGATCTTCTTTTCGATAAGAGCTGCTAAGGGAAGCCAATTAAACAAACGATTTATTCGATGCCATGCCCAAATTCCATCTCTCTCTCCCTGTTCAACAGCCATGAGATTAAGATAAGTGGGGCCAGCTCAACCAAGAGGAGACAGATTATTTTTAAGCCTTAATGATAATGTACCATTCGCTCTATGCACTCAATTCGGAAGCCAAAAAGGGCATTAATATCAGCAGCCTCGTGGTTCCCGCGGATCAGATGTACATTTTTGGAGTATTCAACCTGGAAAGGCAAATATGTAAAAGAATTACTGACCATCAAGAAATAAAATCCAGTAACATTCACCATGTTTTAACATCATATAAGCATTTAATAAGCCAAAATGAGAACCTTCAAAGCAAGCAAGAGGATGATGGTTTCTAGGCTGTGTTGGCCTCTGTCGACGTAATCTCCTAAGAAGAGATAATCGATGTATCTGATAATCACAAACAATTGACATATGCGTGAGCTTAGATCATCGGGACCGCAAATGTAGAGTGTAACGATAAATTGAACAAAATTGAAATAAGTATTTAAATTAACCTGAAAGTTTCTAAAACACTGACTGTATAAGGTGATTCATAACTCATATATATGTATTGTTACGGACCTAAGTCTTCAGAATGTCTTTGTCGGAAAATATTATTTTCATCGTGTCTAGTTACCTATTGTTACTTCTTACTTTTTCAGTTATTTCTTTAATTGTTATTTTAGTTAAGTTAGAAGATTAATTTGATCTTTTTATATTTAATTAGGTCAGATGATAGTTTGATCTTTTTATATTTAATTAGGTTAATGATTAGGTCAATGAAGTCTATTTAAGAGGCATTAACTCTTAGGGTTTCGGGAATCAATCAATTAAGTATTTTCAGTCATTCTTTTTTTCTTTCTCTCCCTATTATCTATCTTATTGTTAGGATCGGACTCAAGAAGTTTACCCTGAAATCGGATAACCATTCTTCTTCCGACCACATGGATGGTTAAAAGGTTAACGGGTTAGGGAAAAGAAGAAGAAGTAAATAAAAGATAATTGATTGATAGTCTCTTAAACCCTAAGTGTTAAGACCCTTTAAATAGACTTCATTGACCTAATATAAAACACCAAACTACTTTCTGACCTAATTAAATATAAAAAAACTAAATTGACAATCTATCTTAACTAAAATAACAATTAAGGAAATAACTAGAAAAGTAAGAAATAACAATCTAATATTAGACTCGTCTAGTATATTGCTTTCCTACGAAAGCGTCTGTAACAATCTCTCTTATGGCTGGACGATGGATGGTTACTCGATATCAGAGTAAACTTCCTGAATCTTATCGTAACATGTATTTTCTTCTATTTCTCAACCGCGGTTTTAACAATAAAATCAATCACAATTTCCCTTTTTTCATGTAAGAGCAAAACTCATTCGAAAAAAAAAAGAAGACACTTGTCGATAGAACTTCACATTAGACCAAAAAAAATTATAAAATTCTTAGACTCACGCAATGTCTCCCGCTGTTGAAGGGGAACCATATTCGTCAAAGAGGCGCATAAGATCACCAAACTGACCATGCAAATCCCCAAATATTTTGATGGGAGCCTTAAGCTGTAAAACAGTTGGTTCGCTATAAAATATTCTCTCGGCACTATCACAAAGATCCGCTATTTCTTTGCAATCTAAGAAAAATTGCCGACGAACAGGAGGCTTCCAACCACGAGGCTTTAGGAGGTATGCTATCACCTAATAATCAAAATTAGCGAAGCTCTTGAATGTTATTATTTCAACATATTACAGCTAGACAGATAGCATGCTGCAATGCTAAAGGCACACCGGTCTTTTAAAATCATTTCTTTCAAAGTAATCTTACCTTTTTAGGTAAACTATTGATGGACATTTGTCGATCCAACAATTTACGAGCAGCAGTTGCATTCTCTTGAGTTCCATAACTTACCCTTCGTCCTTCATTTTCAAACTGATCAATTGACAGTTGTCTAACCATGCCACCTAAGGCTCCACTGGTCTCAGCAGCAACAACTACCTGAAGAAACACAGTTGACTTTAGTTATAAGAAGAAAAAAATAAAAAGACAACCAAGGTTGGAAGTTCACAGCTCTGTGATGAAGTCGAACTCCAGTAGGAGTGATGTCATTAGACACAGAACTATCAGGCTTAACCAGGCTCGATATTGGTTGTCCACTTGGAATAGCCTCAGCTCCTCTATCCCGATCTGGAAGCTCAACTTCCCCGTTAACTTGTCTAGCTTTGGCTGCAGCAAAAGTGGCACTTATAGCCTCAGCTTCAGCTGCTGATGCTTCAACCAAATACTCAACGCCTTTGTTTGATTGCCTGCAGGTAATCCATACAATTCCCACAAGAATAAGCATAGATTCCTCGAATGTCTCACTAATTAAGGTTTTTACTTTCTTATTCAAACAACTTGTGATTAATGCGATAAATATTATAAATAACTATTTTAATTATAAAATATTAAATTCACTTTAACTATACAAATCACAAATCAATACGTAAGCGTGCACAATAAGAGAATATGTTAAAAAGGTAAACATAACATTACTCTACTAATTAACTAACACCAAAACAAAGAGCAGAAGGCAGTAGGAAAAGGTAGCTTACCGGGGACTCTGAAGCATGGCATTTTCACTACTTATATCTGCATGCACGTCACCGTTTAAAGGGGGTGCAACTGGATTTGCAAGCACAACTTCCCCATCAGGAGATGTCTCTGACATTGTTTGTCTGGCCCTTTCATCATCATATCCACTCCCAGTAGGAAGCCTCCCCGCTTGTATGCTTGATGCGACTGCTGCTGCTGCAGCATGAGAAGCTGCAGCAGTTGTTTCTGCAGCTGCCAAATCTTCAGCAACTAGAAGATCATCTAGTAATATACCTATGATCGACAGAAATATTGTTAAGCTGCATCCTGTTGAAAGTGTCAGATAATAATTCTCTATGTAATCCCATAACAAAAATGAAAAAAACATGATTATGAAACAAGATCACCCAGCTAAAGGATTATAAGAAATACTCCCGTTGAGACACAATCACGATTGATTTTCAGAACTCAGGTAAATACTTGCTCAAAAAACCTTCTGATCAGATGAAAAAAACATTCTATAAGAAGCATATATCAGTGAACAACAGCAAACTTCTCTATTACCCAAGGAGCAGGGCTGTATAAAAGGTACAATACTGTTTCCCTGACAAGTTCTTGACAGATACTTGCCTCTTTTTCTTCCTAGTTACCACATTATCTGTTTTTTTCATTGGCATGTTGTCTGATCCAAGGCTGTAGCCAAACGAACTATGTGAACACATAAGAAATGTAAATTCTAGTAGACCTTTTCAGAAACAAACATCTTGACTCATCGATCATGATAAGTACCAATCTTAGAGCTAGGCTCGTTAAACAAAAACAATCAGCAGGACATCTCTCTCACAAGAAAGTAGGAGATGTATGAAAGTAATTTAGAGATCATATCATGGCTAATTCTATAGAAACTGAACTATTTACAAATTGAACAACAATAGTACGTAAAAACATAGATAAACTATTTCTCTTACCGCCACGCAAACCGCCATAAATATAAATTAAATCACCCACTGCAGCAGCAGCATGCCTACAACGTCTAATTAACTCCACAACAGCATCTCCACCAGCTGCATCAGCACTATATCTACCCGACCTTGGACTAGTAACAACCGATTTTGTATCACACCACACTCCTGCTGCAGTATCCAGCACTATGGATACAAGAGCAACAACAATCTAGTAAGATTTATCGAACAAGGAAAGGGAAAAGCATAAATATCTCAACATAAACCAGAGCAGAATTAACAAAGCAGCTATTATATCTACTTTAAAACTAATCTCGCAGGAGGCCTTACTTGCACTATATAAGGATACTCAAGAAAAAAAACAAGACAAAAGACAAATACCAAAAGAATACTATGTTACCCAAAAATTGGCGTATTTGTAATAACGATTGAAACTCTAGACATAGTTTCTTTTCCCCACACTAGGACTAGACAATTAGCTCTGTCCTACTGTTGGTATTATCACTGCAGTCCAAATGGGTGTAAAAACCAGAGGGTGGGAGAGGGATGAATTACTAAAATAGAACATTTTCTTCTTCAAATAAAATAATCAAACATTGTTATTAAATAGCAGAGAAGACAAACGCTAAAAGGGTTAAAGAAATTCACTTTTGAATTAAAATAACAAGTAACCAATCACCAAATTTCCAAGGCAGGGTGTATACACCATAAAGCACTAAACAAAAAGAGCAAATTATAAAGGCTTCACTAAACATGCATCACAAGACCAGTGCAAACAAATCAGGTTTCCTGCCCTGAGAATTTGACCCATTTTCAAAACAAAACACATTTAGATGAATGCAGATGCAGAAATGAGACTAAAATTAGTCCCCACACTCACCAGAAGAATATTGTTTAGTTTACACTCATACATTTGAGAGACCCAATGAAGGAGGTGGCACAACTAATAATAAAAAATAAAATTGCATATCACACATGCAATTTCAACTGTTTTGTAACCACGTACCTGCAACACTTGATGAGTCTTCCACCATCCGGCCACCACCAAGGGCCCCACCAGACACATGGAGTCGTGCATTTACAAAAACCTGGAAATAAATTGTCAAGGTGAGAAATTTCAGAATCACACTTATACAGTGCATAAAAGAATCTAAACTTACAGCCGCATGCTGATATCGTGAAGAAGGAGAGACACCAGGTGCAATTGCCCATTCCCATCGACCATCGCGATGTTTAGCAAGGCCATAAGCACTAGCAAGAGGCTGCAAGGATCACAAAGAGGGCATGAAGGTCCAGTCAAGGTAGCAAAGTTACACACAACAGCAATAGATGCAATAATGCCTAATCAGTTGGTTTTGTAAGCCTTCCAAAAGGACGTTTTGTTTATTTGCTTTAGTAATGTGCTACTAGATGCTGCATTCAGACACAAAATTACACACATACTACCAACAAATATGTGTTATATCTATGCTTAAGGAAATAGGGGAAAGAAGCAGAACATAAAGGTGCCTAATCCGCACTAACCCAGTCTCTTTATTTATTGAATTTAAAGTTACAGTCTACAGCTAGAAGCTTTGTGGATTTCTTCCAGTAACATAATAGTCTCACATCTATTGGTGAGTCATTTCCTATATAATTGTATTAGGAGTGTATGTGCACACAAGAAGATATCTTGAGTTGGTTTTGGATGCATTTTAATAATATTCCGAAGAATGTTGTGCATCAATGACAGTAATTTGTGAAAACTAAATATTTTCTTACGCTGTGTCAGCCATGTAAAATCATCAAAATATCAGTTTGAAATATCTTATGGACGCCTGGAAAAAATAAAAGCAAAGCACAACTTCGGACCTACTCGCTATTCAATGCTTTTGAAAAGGCAGCAGAGAAAAGATAAACTAAGGTAGGAGTATCGAAGAGGTATACCCACTATCAATGAGCTGTTTCATTTATCTTGAATTCATTATTGTATCACAATAAATGAGAATTCAAATACCCAAATCAAGAACCATCCATGAGTGTATGATCACAAAATCCCAACTCGTGGGTAAAAAAATTTAAGTCCTAACTCACCACACTGTTTGCATCCCTCCCTCCACAGAGAAGGAGAAGACCATCAGAGCGTGCACTTGCTGTCGCATACCTAGCGATATACACAATGAGAACGACGAGCTTAAATATGAGACCTTAGAATTTAGAAACTCAGTCTAGTCCATTACATCTGAAAAAAAATGCATGTGCATGATAAAAAAATAAAAAAAACGAACCAATGTGCATAAGCAATCACTAAGCAGACTGCATCAGGGGGTACAGAATTTAAAATTTATATTCCTACCCATTGGATCCTGTTCTAGCAAGATAACTAAGACTATAAAAGATGCAAACACTCAGCATATATTTAGAATAGTCAAAATCTCGGGAGTTTGAACCAAATTTCGAAACTTGCAGCAAAGAAGATCATCCCAGATATCAACAAAATGAACAGCTACAATAAAACAAAAGAGTTCCTCTCATGCATTGATCATATATACAAATATGAAGAGATTTACATGCATGGTGGTGGACCCTCCCCTTCAGGTTCCAACTTGCGCCATTCATAAGGCTTGGCGGCAGTATCCAAAGCCCAAACATCGGCCAAAGGTCGCTTTCCTAAGAAGAATAACAATTGTCAACCAACTAAATAATTCCTAATAGAAAAATAAAAGAAAAAAATTCACCAAATCATTAAAGAATTGCATATTGAACTGACTTACCATCATTACCACCAATTGCCATAAGATACCTCTGGCCAACCAAAGCCATCACATGTCCATAGCGTTGCCCTGGGCCAGGGCCTTGCACAACAACTCTTCAAGCAAATCAGAATCCACTTAACAAAATAAAAAATTAATACCATAGAAAGTCATGTTCAATAGGCTAATTGCTAACCTATGCCATCGAGGGCGCTGTTGAGTGAGATCAAGAACATGAAGATCCTCAGCTGACAATCCAGTTGGGCCAATTCCACCCTTTGTTTGAAAGACATCATAGAAATCAGTGACGATATTCAAATATAAAAAGAATGATCAGCCTTCATTCCACACATCAAACATCACAATTGAAATAACTAACCTGAATAACTACCATAGTTCCCACAGCAGTTGCCACATGTGCAGCCCTCGGGGTGGGAGGCTCTCCAAATGGAGTGATTCTACAAGCAATTCGTATCTAGTTATAAAGGAATAAAGGGAAGAAATTAAAACTTAATCCGCAACTTACCTGGACCATTTATTAGTCAAAATATCATAACAATGCACATCAGCAGTGGCACCTGCTAATCCTGCAAACCATGTAGTTCAAAATCATCACAAGAGTAAATTCATTTCAACAATGTCCTAACCCGTGAAACCCACCTCAGCTGGACTTAAGCTCAGCATACTATGGCATTTCCAAAAGAAGAATTTCAAAATAGCTTCGTACTTTTTAAATTAATCCAGGATTCACGCGCAAAAAAAAAAGGAATCACTTTGCTTTTTGATATAACCTCCTCGACTTGTTATTATGTTCATATGAGCCTCCTCATCAAAAGATGCAGTCTGAAATAAGTGATAATAAACACTAGATAAACAAAAAGAAATGGTCATTGATCCATCTCCACATTTGAAAATCATAACATAATAGTGGTGGAAAGTTTGAATTATTAAATTACTTAGCAGCCTCATTTGAAACTCAGCTACATCGATTTTCAATTCTCGAAGATTTAAAAGATGAAGAGTCAAGGAACATTCGCTTGGAAGCTAACTACATTGTCCAACCCATCACTGCTCACATAGAACAAAGCGTGCAACAGATAATTCGCAGGAAACGAAATAGAATAAATCTTTTCGGTTGTTGCAAGTGTTCTTATTACCACTTCTAGAACTAATCATTAGCATCATAAACAGATCAGCCGAATTCACAGACGGCATAAAGAACCCAGTGGCTAAAGTAGAAGAATTGAACGCATAACGTGATAAAGCAACCACTTCCATAGAAAACTCCTAGAAGAAAAGGTATAGGTATACTGATAAAGCAAAAGAAAAAATTGCCACTGATTAGAAGAAATTAGAACGAGATAAGAATCATACGGATGCCAGCACTTCCGGCAGATGAAGGAGTGCCTGAAGCAGCAGAATTGCCCTCGAGTGCTGTGGCGCCGCCAAACAAAATTAACCTCGGACCAATGTAACCAGGAGTTCCCTCATCTCCGACAGGCCCCACCGCAGTCAGAGTGTGACCGCACCTGTTTCCCGGACCGTCTTCTTTCTTCTCAATGATGGCATTCACCACAGAATACGTAGGTGCAAGGCGTGGCCCTAAAACTGCGCTCTGCGATGGGCCAGAGAATTGCGAAGGAGCTGCTCCGGCTTGAGGCTGCTCCCTTAAATGGTCTCTCTCCATTGACGAAAGCGAACTGTGATTCTGTGTAGCAGGATCGTGATTGGCATCTGTTACTGCAGATGAATCGACATCCATTTCTGGACTTCCACCTAGTTATTTAAACCCAGAGATCCGAGCTAATGTTGCGACAAATTACAATTACCAACCATCATTCCATTCTCCGAAAATCAAAACCCGGAACTCCACGATTTCCCGCGACACAGCAAAACCGAAACCCTAGCTGGGATCCTCGTGCCCCTCAACTTCCAGCAAATCCAGCAAAAACTTGTTTTGAAAACCTCGAAGCAACTAGGGAGAAAAGAAAAGGAATAAAATAATTTTAAATCGTTCGCTCTTATTGGTCCTTCGACTCCCCCTCTTCCCCGAACCCTGAAAAAACAAGATGAAAAACAACCTCCGAGCTCAGACAACGCACAATCTCTGTCTAGAAAACAAATAATCAAAAATCAAAACTTTCTCTCACCCTGATGAAAGAACTGCACGTAAAGGTAAATGCAAATTCAAAATGTTAAAACTTTCTCTGATCAGAATTTCTCCTGCCTTCTTTTCTCGTTCGCTGGATTCCTTTTACTTTTTCAGTGGATATTTTATTTTGGTTTTTTTAAATTATAATCCACGAGTTAACCGGACCAGCCAGTTGAATGGACATCAGGCAATAAGTTGTCAACGCCGGAGGCGGGTCACCGGGATTGCCGGGAACCGGTGGTGGTTTAACGGTGATAACCTGTTCCTATTTGTAAGGGGCATTTGTGAGCTTTTGTCCTTCACTTCAACCTTGTTTTTTGTTCGTTTTGGTTAATCAGCTACCTCCCACAGGAACGTGAGTTTCACGCGCATTGTGATTTTTAAGTGAATATTTAATAATTATTTTTTTCTTGTGTGTGTTGTTAGGGGTGGGCGAATCCGACCCAACCTGACGATCCGATCCGATTCGGTAAGGTAATGAAAAAATCAATCCGATTTTTGGATTGTTGTCGGATTGGGATATTTTTAATAACCCTATTCTGAACTCCGATTCTCTGAATGTCTTCGATCGATCTTCATCCGATCGATTCGAAGTCTCCGACCCTAACTCCATCGCACAACGCCGACGAACGCTCAGCTCAGCGTAGGCCTCCGACCCTGAATGAACTCCGAACGCCAACGACCCTAACCCCATCGCTCTGCTGCTCAGTCGAGGTATAAATTTCTTCATTTTTTTAAATCTGAATGCATGTTTTTTTTTAATCTGTCGGATTTTTGTTCAATCACTGCATACTTTTGTCGAATTTCAATTTCCAGAACTGACAATCAACTTTTGCTAACGAAGGCTTGCTCTTGCACTGCATTGGATGGATTATCGGGGGAAGTTTTTTTTTGTCAATTTATCGGATCTGATCCGATCCGATCCGATCAGCGGGAGAAGTTTTTTTTTGTCAATTTATCGGATCTGATCCGATCCGATCCGATCAGATCTGTCGGATTCAGATCGGATTCGGGTGTTTTCCTTTAAAGGCGGTTATCGGATCAGATCCGATAATCCGATAACATTTCGGATTTACAGCAATCGGATCAGATTGATCCGATCCGATCCGATGCCCACCCCTATGTGTTGTAATGACTTTAGATGTTATAATCAACTTGCATGCATGTTTTAATTATATAATTAAGGGCAAAATGCTTTTAATGGCCTGTACTATGGGGTAAATTACAGATATTAGAACGAACTAAAAAACGTTCAATCCAATACCTTGAACTATGAGGAAAATACGATTTTTATATTTCGTCAATTATTCCGGTTAATTTTAACCTGAATCGACCACGTGCAAAGCACGTTTAACGTGAAAATACCTTGAACTATGCAATAACAAACGTGCTTATGCTTTAACAATAACAAACGTGCTTTGCACGTGGTCGATTCAGGTTAAAATTAACCGGAATAATTGACGAAATATAAAAATCGTATTTTCCTCATAGTTCAAGGTATTGGATTGAACGTTTTTTAGTTCGTTCTAATATCTGTAATTTACCCTAAAGTACAGGCCATTAAAAGCATTTTTCCCTATAATTAATAATAAAATGTGCATGTAGATATAAACAAAATATAAATATAAAAAATAATCGATATATTTTATCAGCATAGTTGTAATGGATAACACGAACTTTAAAGTTTTTTAGTCTACATCTAAAATTTTATAATATATTTATGAAAACTTTATTCAATGTTTTTTCATCAATTTTAATAATGCACATCGATTGTTTAAAGTAGGGGTAGGCACGGGTCCGGTCGGGCCGATTCCGTTTCAATTTTAACAAGATTTTATTTTATATTTTAAAAAAAATAAAATATAACAATAAAATATATATTTTTTATTATATTTTGGTCTAATATTAAGTAACTGAGCGAGTTTTAATCAATTTTAGAATTTATATCCTATTTTATTAGAGTTTGAGTCAGTTTTACTCGATTTTTGAACTTTTTTACCCACGGTACCGGTTTCGGTTCCAGTTTCATGGTTTTTTACTCTTAAAAATCGGCACCGACCCATCAATTACGATTCCGAACCAGTTTACGGTTTCGGTCCAGTTTTGTTCACCCATAGTTTAAAGTCTTTCGTCAATAATAACAACAAAATTTTACAATTTCGTTGAAAACCCTACTTTTTTAAAAGTTAATGGAATTAAATAAATGTAATTACCATAACCATCTTGTATTTCTATGCTAATATTAAAGTTAATAAAATTGAAAAAAAAAATTAATTAAATTCACAGATATCATTAAAATTAACAAACATCGTAAGAAACTTATGATAAATCGACATCTATCAATCGATCATTTTTAAAGTTGAAAAAAAGCTTGGTAGCATAACAACCTCGGCAAGTCAACATCTTCGAAGAAAAAAGATAATTGAAGAAAAACATTGATTAGTCAGAAGAATTGCCATGCATCACAGAGGAAATTGTTGCCATAGCTCAGTTTCTTGGTCATAACCAAGCAAAGAGCCTTGCTCGGCAACCGCCCACCGGCACTGCGAGTGGCACCTCGCATGGTCTCTCTCCGCCGAGTACGCGTTGAAGTGGCGCCACCCCGACCCCTCCCATTTCACGTTGCAGTAGAACAACGTCGTGCCCCAGAAATTCACCGAGAATTTCCAGCTCATCTCTCCGCCGTGCTCCACCACCCGGAGGCCCAAATCATCGTCCTCCGACTGGCAGTGGATGGTCATGCTCCGACCGTCTGTCAGGTTATTGACTATTTGGACGTGGACTCTGGTTGCGGCGGCGGAGCCCAGATGAAGCATAAACATGACAATCAGAAAGATTCTGAAAGTTTTCATTTCTTCGATTGATCTGTTGCATTGAGAAACGGAGGTGGCTTGATGGGTGTTATTTAAAAGTTCAAGAAATGCAGATATTGATTCTGTTGTTGGGTAATCTACCTCTCTTTAGCTTTGTTTTTTCATTATTTTAGGATAATCTTGATCATGACCAAAAATTGAGGCGATAATCGAGTCAAAAGGTGTTGACAAATAGAGTGTAGAGAAGCTGATAATACTCAATAAAATCTCAAACCGAGATTGCACAGCGGATAAAATATCTTGTTCTCTACTACGTGTAATCAAATAGGCAAACCAATATCAATCAATAATGATAAACACCAGAGAAACGAGATTAGTGACTCCAAGACTTTTAGCGTGGAAAACTCTCGAATCAAAGAAGGTAAAAAACCACGGGACCCGTAAGTCGCTTAATCAATCTTCCACTATATCAGAAATAATGGGTACAACCAAATGTTCTCTCTAGATTATCAAACTAGAGGCATACCATACTTCATCAAGATAAAAACAATAATCTTGGAACACAATAAGAAGCAAGAGAAGATTAAACTAGGAACGAAACAACAATTCTGTTTTTACCCTAACAGACAGCCTTAGAAAACACAAAACACGATCTCCACTGTTCAGAATGTACCTCTGTCTGTCGCAGAAAGATCTCCACCGTTCACGTCGATCCAACGGCTGAATCTTGAGATAATCGAATTCGACTCTGGCTGGTGCAGAAAAATCTGAACCCTTTCAATCTCTCTTCTTCTTTTCCGAACTTCACTTTAGGGTTTTCTTCTAAACAAAATCCTTATATAGGACCCGGCCCAAATATAGGCTGAGCCCAACAAAAGTCTGGTGCATTATTGAATAAAATACGCATTTAAACCATAATGATGATGGTAAAAAACCAAGAGGGATAAGAAAAAAACCAAGAGTATCTGTTAGATCTGTGTTTATGGGAGTCTTTTGATATCAACTCTGTCCTTTTTGCATAGCTTTCTATATTTTTCTCATTTTTTTACATTATCTATATTTTTCAGTTTACCATGAAAGATGAAAGACATCATCATGCATGGAGGTAGGGTTTAAGAGTTAGGGTTTACGTATGTATATATACATCTATGTATGCATCTATAGAAATATGTATGTATGTAAGGCAAGCAATAGATTAAGTTTAGAGATGTTCAATCTTGAAAAACACTTAACTATATCCTTTATACTTAAGAAATTATTCAATTTTGAGTAAGAGTTAGCTATGTTTATGTACTATGTACCGTAAGAAGTGTTGTAGCATAAAATCACCGAGCAGTTAAAGAAAATATATAGAATTTGTGATTATTCATTTATTATTTTTAGTTGTTTAGTGGTCATCTATTTTGCAGGAATTGTACCGAAAATAATTTAGAATTAGAGAGCCGGAAAAAGAGATAAGATTTGAATATTTTAAATGGTAAATCAATCCATGTTGGAAAGAGAATGAAGATCTCCATAAATCATAACTAAATTGAGAGAAAAAAACGAAGATCTTCATAAATCATTCAATTATAACTCAATTGAGAGAAAAAACATTTTTGAAAAGAATTTTTAGAGGAAGACATTCATATCCAAAAAGGGAGCGTGCAGGATGTAGAGAAGATGACGAGAATTTGCAGTGTTGTATTACCGAATGAAACAGAGAAATCGTAGCTAATTCAAAATTTGTGGCTCGCCATCAGAGTTCAAAGACCATAACATTGAATCCAATTATTTTTATAGCTGCAATTATGAATTTAGAATAATTATTTTATGTTCTTTTTATTTTCAACATGAGCTAATTTCTTTTGGGTTAGATTCGAGAGGTATCTTTTTATGAACTCTCGATTTGTAGTTATTTCGATTACTGAATAATTCAATAATATTTTAATTTCTATCATATATAATCTGAATGTCACAGTTATAACGTACTTAATGATTCATAACACGTCATTAAAAAATCATATAGAAAGTAGTTGAATTGTTTATGTTGTTAAATTTATGTCAAACTTAACTAATTTTTTTATAATAAAAATGTTAGCTCAAGATGGAACTAATAAAATCGGTTCTTAAAGTCTTCAAATGTCAATATTCTTGCCATAAGATTGAAAGAGTTGAGAAACGAAATCAATCGAAAGGTAACGCCAGTCATCGATTTATAAAGATCTGTCCTGTCAGAATGTGTTAAAGTCTGCGTTATGGCACAAGCCTACAATTGAGAATGAATAATCGGGAGAAATCCAAATTTAACCTACTTTGCTGGTGAACTTCTTTAATTTATTCAAATTTGTTTGTTACTTTCAAATCATTTTCTTATTTTACTTTTAAAAAAACCATCAAAACTATTCTCATTATTTTAAAACTCAATTATTTTCCAATTCATTTAAGAAAACTTAGATTTGTTATCTCGGTGGGATCAATAATCTTTTATATTAGTGTGATTGATAATCTTTTATATTACTTGATTGTGCACTTGCAATTTTAAACGATATAATTTTACACTAACACCCTCGTTATAAAATTATTAGCACCAGACGTCATTATAATTTATGAATTTCAAAAGCAAGATATATATATATATATCACTAATAAATTGCAAAAATCCAATCAAAATCAAATAACCACAATTAAATTAAAAAATCACAGTCAAAAGCAATTTACTCTATTTTGACACCAATTGTAGAACCCAAACTATTTTAAACTTAAGAAGACGAGTGATTTAAGTTTATTAACTTTTTGGTGATTTATGATTTAATTTTCCTAACTGATGTTTGCAATTAAATTAAAGAGTTGGAGTTAGAGAGAAATAACCAAAGGGTTAAAGCGTGTCGAGCCAACATTTGCTTACGTTCGCGCTCCAAGGCTGCACCTTGAATATTTTTCTATTTATCGATCTCAAGCAACTTTGATTAACTTTCAGGCGTCAATCAAACTTTTACAATAAGGGCGTCACCTTTACAATGACTTTTGTTTTTTTAAAGGTGTCACTCTTACTTTTTAGTTTTTTGCTAAAAATGAAACCAGTCAAAATAAACTAGTTAGGATTTTACAATTCGCATATCTCACATTTTTGCGTCTCTTTCCTCGACTGAATTCCTAGCTTCTTTGAGCTCCAATTCTTTTATTTGTTGGCTTGACTTTATGGGAGTTTTTGGTCGACCCTTTGTGATTTTAGTCGACCTCTTCTTTAACCGTTAGACAGAAAATTATGTTTTTTTGAGCTTTGATTGACACTTTAATTTTTGGTTGAAGATTTCGGTCGACCTTTTCAATTGGCTGAACATTTTTACGTTTGTTCTCTGGGCATTTTTGGTCGACTTATGTACAGTAGGGCTCGACTCCTACAACATTTTCAGCACAATTTTTTTTCAAAAACAACTCAAACGAAATTGAAAATATTTGGTCACACATGCTAAAAATATTAAATACTTATTTTTAAAGGGTATTCTAATAAACAATATCAATAATTAAATTTATTTAAAAAATAAATAAAATGTATTGACTACTCGATAAGCTACCATGTTTGTATTTATGGATGAATGTATGAACCTAAACCCTAAATCTTATACCCATAAAGTCTAAATCATAAACTTTGTACATACATCGGCTCACGAATAATAATAGTGTAGGCCACGTGAAGAATATTTATTATTTATTCTTTTGAATCCTGACAAAGACTTGTTAACGTGTTATTAAAAAGGATACATTTCTGTGACGACGAGACGAGGATGTTGGACAAAGTGTAGGAGATATGTAACATTAACTAATTAGTTTAATGACTCTCTGATCAGAGTTAAGTTCATTCAATTATTTTAAAGTCCAAGTTCAATATTTCCCCTCGACTGTGACCGACTTCTACCAATTGTACTTCCTCACAAAACTTTATTTTATAAAATTATTTCTACCCATAGTTGGATTTGGCAATTTCTAACGTGGTTCTAACTTAAATGCACAATTACTCATTCGGGTATGGATTAAAATGTTTTCCCGAGCAAAGAAAATGATATACACATGCTAAATTTTACAATCGTTGACGAAAATATACACATTATATTGCGTTTCAGTAATCTATATCAAGCTTGACTAGATCAGCGCATGCGTTATATTTGCCAAAAATAGAAGAAAATGAAAAAAAATAGGAATGTGACTGTGATTAAGCTTAATCCTTCTTTATATTATAAGAACAACAATTCAACCATGAAATCTGCGAAGAAGACCTAGTATTTTCAGATGTCTACACATTCGGCTTCTCTAATTGTGTGAGCTCCTGTTAGTCATCCGCTGTTATTGGTGATAGAATCATAGCGAGATTCGCCGATTATGGATACTGCCTACGTATACATCTCAGGACACCAAGTTTCATGCATGCAAAGATATATCTGAAATTAACCGAAATTCGGAAAATTGAGTTTCTAGAGAGGAGAACGAACAAAATATAGAAAGAGAATAATTTGTGGACTATTGCCATCATTTTTATCTTGTTTAGCCACTATATACAATACAAAAGTGACTTAAATAACATTAAAAACAAAATTAAATAAAATAGTAACTCTTAAACTATTTATTTTTAAAACTCTCACAGTAATTTCTGACATTTCATTACTAAAACGTCTATAACTTCTTTCAAAGTGCTCAAAATAATGTGAAATCAAACATCTATGACATAGAAATGCATATGTCACAAGTTAAATTTAGTGACTGTTTATCATTTCAAAAGTCAGTCGAAATATGTCCTCAAAACTAATAAATTATTATTATTATTTATTTTATTGAGTTTAATAATTAACATTATTAACTATGCATAGGATGATAATATAGAGTGCCCTAGTTCTTTACCTCTCATTCTTTTCCTAGTTTCTTCGCCAGTTCACAAAAAAACGCACACACACTTGAACTTTAACATAATCGACAAAATTAACACCAATTGCAATATTTAGCTCGTAACTTATGCTCATGATGTTTGAGTAGAAACATTTTCAGTAAATCCAACGGCGGCCCGGCACAATCAAACCTATTTTTTGTCATCTTTGCATAATTCAAACAGAGACACTTTTATGCAAGTAGGTCCGTGATCTCAGAAGCCAGAGAAGTTGACACAACAACTCAGTGATCTGCAAAACTTTGGGAGTAAACCAATTTTGGAGTTGCTTGAAAATCAAATCAAAATCATTGAGTATCAAGCTGTTAACTTGGGCCCCTAGAGAGAGAATTTTATTTCTTGATACGCAATACAAGAGTTTGAAGATAACAGCAGAAATACCAAATAAAATATAAAAATCCCACTGGTTTTTTTCCTAGTAGTTTAGAGAGAGAAACAAGTCACACATAATGATGTTCTTATTGCGGGGATTAGGGTTCCTCCTTGTACAGCTTTAGCAACCTGAGCTGACAATATGTTTTTACAATTTAATTTAATTTATTTTCTTCCAAACCCTACACAGCCTAGTGGAATGCATTAGATTTTGCCTTCTTGTTGATCCCTTCTCCTGCAAACGAATGATCCAACATTGCCTGCTTGTTTCCGTCCATGGCCGTCTTCCACCCGAAATGAATGTGAGGAAAACGCGCCCACTGTAATTCATTAAACTATGGTTTAAAACTAAACTGCAAAATGAAGTTGAGTTTAAGAGAAGAAAATGGCGCCCACTGTAATTCTGTAAAACATAGTTTAGAACTAAACTGCAAAATGAAGTTGAGTTTCAGAGAATAAAGTGGTTTCAAATGAAGCTTATGAAGCAAAGTTTATACTTCTCTGTGTTCAGTTGTAATGATATATAAATTTACCCTTCTTTTAGGTCATTTTCTGAGATCATTTTCTGCCGGTGGAGTTTCCAATCTTAGTTAATTCCGGTGACCCATCTTTATGGAGCTTGCAGGGACACAGATCAATTAATAGCTCGTTTTTACAAACAGTAAAAGGGAAAAAAGGCAATTACGAATGATTAAAGTTGCTCTTTTTTGTGGTTCCACTCGAGATCATATGCAAAAGCTTTAGTGTTCAATCAAGCAGTATCCATGACAGTGTTGATTTTCTCTCCCTAAAGATCTCTACTTTCGATTTTAATGGTTAGATGTATGGAAAAACTTCTGATCGATCTTATATTCAGAGTAAGTATGTTTAGAACTTACATTTTTTGCTGCTGTGCTAAAAGCTTCGCGGTGGCTCACTTCTGGATTACCAGCTTTAATCCTTTGGATTTCTTCTCTGCACATTCACAATAAAAGACAAGTTAAGGAAATGTGAGCAGACCCTATTTATTTCAACAAATTCTCAATAATCCTTAATTAACTTACTTAATGAACCTGTTATAAGCAGAAGGGACTCGCTGTCTTTTCTCTGGTGCTGCAATTAACAAGATCAATATCAACTTAGCTCCCAATCTATCTATCTCTCTCTCTCTCTCTATATACATATATGTATGTATCGATTTATACAACAATAATTCGATATAATTTCTAGTCAAAATATATTAACAACGAAACGCATGACTTCACCATACAGACATTCAACCATTAATGAATCCACTGTACATGAATAAAATAACGTAACATCTTTGCATAAATATGAGTGGACAAAGAAGGGAAACAAATGGCTCTCTGAGTTGTCACACAAGGAAAAAATTTAAAAAATGTAACGAACTGTAGTTTCCACACAGGGACTGCCTATTAATAATTCATCATGGGTCAAAAAATCATTCCTGTGTAGTCACCATCTTAGGGCGAGCTCATTGAATGAATCATAAAAGAGATAAGGAGAGAGATAGAGAGATAGAGAGAGAGAATTCTGGCGATGATGATTCAACGGTATACTTCAATTTGGAGGGCTTATAGTACTACTTTTTCCAGATGCAGAAACAGCCATTGTTTAAAGCTTCACTGTCCATTATAAAAGCAAGCTAATTGGAGAGAGAGACTTACGGCGAATTGGAGCCAGTCTAGGAGGTTCAAGATCTAGAGACTCAAAGGCAGTTGCATTGATGGATTTTGAAGATGAACCTCCACTGTCTGAACTAGAACCCCCAGGGCTTGGCTGCTGTTGCTGAACAAATAATTTGAGAGAGAGAGAGATGATAAACTAATCTAATTTCTAAACTTCCCACCATTGGAACTACAAAAGGCCATGCCCATTCAAGCTATCTAGATAGAAAATGCTTGCTGTATCATATCAGAAACTAAATCATGCAATGCTTTTTGCCTCCATAACTCAACATATATATGATAGATGAGAGATTATAAGAAAAATATGGATTAACCTGTGAATTTTTTGCCGGAAAAACTTGAAGGGAAGTTGGAATATTCACCGAAACCAAATTGGCGCAGTGCCCACATCTTACTGTCCCAACTGTAAACAAGCTACGGTGTGGAACCATAACCTGCATGCACCAACGCTAATTAACTCATAAAAATCAAATTTTTTTCATATGTTTTCAAACTATTCTCGTTTATCAATCCCAACTCTGGGCTTGCTTGTCCCCAACGCTGGAACAACAAAATCTGTTTTGGTGTGAAATTGATGAACAAAAACGAGTGAACCCTTTCGTTGCTTTTGTAGGTTAAATTCTTTATTTCTTTCTCTTACCCTCTTTTCATCCCTCAGAAACAGTGTTAAAAGCTGAGTAATCTAACAAAACAAAGAAGTAGATGAAAAAGAAGAGTAGATAAGAGGAAAAAAAAGGAAAGAGAGTAATTTGGAGTTGCATTTTCACCATTAAAAACCTTCGTTTGAGAGAGAGGATATTATATAACATTCACAACGTAAAGAGAGATTACCGGTGATTCCATAGCTCACAGAGATTGCATGAATAATAACTATGTAAACAATGGATTTTCTCTTCACTCTCTCTCTCTATATCTTTCTCTCTCCTCCCTGCTTCTAAGGTCAATCATTTTCCTTTGGGGTCTTTCCTAACTTTCATCCTGACACTCCAACGAGGGCGATAATAAAAATATGGCTAAGCTAGAGAGAGATACAGAGATGACAACGACGTGACTTGATCGGAGCTGGCTATAAAGCTTATCAGCCACCACCACCAATCAAAGATATTCATCAGAAAATCAAGAGATGAATCTAATGATCATGGCGAAGACCTAAGACACTGCTCCATCTGCAGTGCCTTTAAAACTTCTACTATTACTCCAACACGCCATTCAATATTCCCTTAATGCGAGAAATATTACAAGGGAACTTCGTTTATTTCTGTAACCTAATTAACACAGGTACTGCTAATTAACACAGGTACTGCAGACGATAACAAGAGAAGACTGTTTGAACCAAACTTTTCTACATTCAAAAGCTTGAATTATTCAAAAACACATTATGTAAATACACATAATTTGTCTTCTTTTTCTGTCACACTTGTCAAACTCTAACGTAGACATTTCATATTTTTCTCTGAAAAGAACAAAGGCAGATATCTGCAATTGGTTTATCATATAAAGACTGATCAAAAGATGTTCCACAGGCTTTTATTGGTAAAGAAACAATAGACTTTTCAGGCAAGATAGTGATCATGAGAAGCATTCTTGCATTCGTAAAAGATTAAAATTAAAATTCCGAATTCTGAAACAGACCCTAGAATTAAGGGTCCAAAGGACAAAAAAAAAACCGAAAGTCTGTCAATCTGAAAAAAGAAACATAAGAAATGGGAATAGACCTATATACTTTGTATAATACCTTTGGAAATAGACCTAATGTCGCCTAGATTCCCGATCTATATCAGGAACATCCTTAGGAACTGCTAGGTTTTGAGCGGCGCCAGTTCCGAGCTCGTTTGTGTTGAAAGTGGCAATAAACGAACTCTTTATTTACACAATTGTTTTAGCTTCTCTTCGAAAAATAAGGAAACAGGTAAGGAAAAGGAAGTTGTTCAATTTCCACTAAACTTGTGAAGTTAACAACTAGGTTTCTTGGTTTCCAAATTCCAAGTGATAATTCTTTTTGTTCGGGTGTTTCTGACAAAAACCAGCTGCCAATTTCTCATGAAATATTAATTTTAGGTAGTTATTTTCAGAAAATTTCTATGGAAATCAAGAGATTCTTCGATCTAGATAGATTTCAGAAGGGTGGAGCTTGAAACTGGTTAAAAGTTTCAGATTTCTACTCAGCCGAGAATCTTTCTCTCAAAAAAATGTCTTTTACACTGAACTATAGTGTCATATCCTAATGAATTATAATTTTCTTCTAAAAGCCACATCTGAGGACCAGATTGTCAAATCAGCCTAGAAAAGTTATGGCACAAAGAAAACTCAGAAAGA
>QAOC01033501.1:251981-264762 GCA_003255005.1 Begonia fuchsioides
GAGACACCGATATTTTAACGTGGAAAACCCTCCAAATCGAAGGTAAAAACCACGGGCGAGGAGCCACCGAATCAAACCTCCACTATGTTAAATAATGGGTACACCAAGTTCTCTCTAGATCATCAAACTAGAGGATTACAATAACTCATCAAGATCAAACAACTATCTTGGATTCAACAAATAAAGAGATAGAAGATAAACGACGATAAAAATGACAATTCCGTTTTTACCCCAACAGACAGTCTTAGAAAGCAGAAAATACGATCTTCACCGTTTAGAACGTACCTCTGTGTGTCACGAAGCTACTGTCAAAATTTTAAGCCGATCCAACGGTTGAATAAGGAGAAAACGGAAATCGATTTTTCTAACGCAGAAAAATCCGAACCCCTCTTCTATTTCTCTATTCTCTCTCTTTTCTTCAAGGCTACTCTTTCTCACTCTTAACCTAGCAGCCTCTTCCTTTTAATTAGATTAAGATGCCCTAATGAACTTAAGTGGTCAAGCCCACAAAATAGGCTTGACCCAACATTAATTAGTATCAATAATTCTATAGAAAAAATAAAAATAATTAATTAGTGCTCAAGCCAAGCTCGCTTACTGGGCTCGAGTCTGGCTCGAAGATATTGAATTATACTTATATAAATATGGTAGCTAATTATTTAAGGTGTCTCATGCAAAATGTGTTATTCATACTTTTTGTATAAATTATGATTTGTCTATTTAATATATTCGAATATGACACATTTTAAATCCATGTAAAAAATTATAATGTCACGCATAAGAACAAAATTAATAAAATATTTATTTTCAATATCGACGACGAGGAGCGTTATCTACCCCATGTCCAACCTGCAAAACCAAGGTACCTAACCGTCTTTAATCTATAATTTCCATATGAAATCCAATAAGTAGCTAGCTTTGAAAGCATCGATTGATTCTTCCTTGGGTTTCGGAGAAAAGCTTTCATTTTCATTTCCTAGTGTTTACCGGTCGGAGTTCCGGCGATGTCTCCGACTTGGCTCTTTTCGGCGCTTTTCTTTTTGCTTGCTCTCTACTGCGGGACTGACCCTTTTGAGCACAGCGCGATTTCGAACTTTCCCGATTTTGAGTCCGTCAAAGTGGATTTGTCTCCTTGGTCGGAGGTCCCACCGGAGAAAGACGCTGAGAATTTGTTGCAGAAATCGGAAATTAAGTTTCGGAACCAAGTTCAGGGCCCTGAGAGTATCGCCTTCGACCCCCAAGGCCGAGGACCGTACACTGGTGTTGCTGATGGACGAATTCTCTTCTGGAACGGTGAATCTTGGACCGATTTCGCTTACACTTCACCTAACAGGTCATCTTTTTTCAATTGAGTTTTTTGAGTTGTTGAAGCTTGGAGGTATGTATTTCCTTGAAAATTTTGGACTTGGATATAAGGCTGTAGAATTCAGAGATTAAAATAGTCTTTGTGTGACGTTTTACTCTCTAAATATGAACACCAACCATGGCTAAAACATCACTTCCTGTAAATCAAATTTTAAGGTTAAAATGAGATAAAATTTAGTTTTGAGGATAGTTCTAATCCATGATGTAGAGAGAGAATGGGCTGAAGAAAATATGCTAAAATCCGATGAACTAATTATCAGTTCCTTCACTAATTTCTTGTCATATATCCGGCCATGATTTTGTTATGGTTTTAGTTTATCTTCAGGCCAGGAGAAATTATTTCTGTGGAGTGATAATTGATTCTTGTGTTTTACGATGCAGATCAAGCCTATGTGATCCGAAACCATCACCATTGAGCTACTTGAGGAATGAGCACATCTGTGGGAGGCCATTAGGTCTTCGGTTTAACAAGAAAACGGGCGATTTATACATCGCAGATGCTTATCTTGGACTGAGGAAGGTCGGGCCAGAAGGTGGTCTGGCTACAAGACTTGCAACCGAGGCAGAAGGGGAGCCATTGATTTTTACTAATGATCTTGACATTGATGATGAAGGGAATGTTTATTTTACTGATAGTAGCACAAAATACCGAAGAAGGTGTGAAAAACTTTGGGTTCACATGATTTTATAATTATTTAATGGTTGAAACTGGACTGGATTTGTATATAATTTCATATATTGTTTGAAACTATGCAGAAATTTCATGCAGCTGGTTTTCTCTGCTGAGAAGAGTGGCAGGCTTCTAAAGTACAATCCTGTTACAAAGGAAACCACTGTTCTTGTGAGAAATCTTCAGTTTCCTAATGGTGTGTCTCTGAGCAAGGATGGAACCTTCCTCGTCTTCTGCGAAGGCTCGACCGGCAGGTGATTCCGTTCCGAAACAGGGAAAAAATCCCAGCTTTAAATTTTGTGATTTAACTCTCAATTCTGTAGAATATGATACAATGAAGGATGTATTCAAGTTTTTATTTTGATCTGTTCTGGTGTAGATTACTGAAGTATTGGCTGAAAGGCGATAAAACTGGAACTTGGGAAATATTTGCGATATTGCCGGGATTTCCAGATAATGTGAGAACGAATGAAAAGGGCGAGTTCTGGGTAGCAGTCCATTGTCGAAGAACCAATGTAGCACATTATTTAGCGTTATATCCGAGGCTAAGAAAGTTCATTCTGAAGCTCCCAATCTCAGCCAGAACTCAGTATTTGATCCATATTGGTGGGTGGCCTCATGCAGTGGTGGTGAAGTATAGCCAGGATGGTAAGCTTTTACAAATATTGGAGGACAGCGAAGGAAAGGTCGTTAAAGCTGCGAGTGAGGTCGAAGAACGGGACGGAAAGCTTTGGATCGGGAGTGTTCTTATGTCGTTCGTTGCAGTCTACGATTTGAAATGAAATCGTGCGGCAAAAGAAGAATGAGAAGAGAAAGAGGAAGAGGAAGAAGTGCAATTTTATGTTTTTCTTCTGTCTTGTTGTATGAACGGGACATCATAGTAATCCATGTTTTACAGTTTGAGACCAGTTTCTTATTTCCATTTTTGTTCAGGGACATTTGAGCCCTGTCAGTGGACCAGGTGAACTGGACTTTGGTCCGCTGGCTCGGTGAGGTACTGGTTAGTCAACCTATTCCGGGTCGAAGGTCAACCTTTGTATGGTTGGCATGTGGTCCACATAATTGTGCGTTGAATGGATAGGAGCGGTCTGGTTCCATTTGTATTTGGGTCGGTTGGATTCAGTCAGGTTTAGCTAGTTTCGGGTTTGGATTTTGTTTCGATTGGGTTTGGGTTAGTTTTTTGACCTACCGTTTGGTTCAATTTTAATTGAATTGAAACCGAAATCGGTTCTTTTGGTTGACAAAACCAGGCTGAAGAAGACTAGGGTAATAAAGCTTCCAGTTTTCAGAAAATAAGTATGTCAAACCCTGAGTTTTTAGAAAAGAGAATTTGAATCCTAGCAAACGGCCGCTCAATTAGGTTTAGCTTGATTGTCTGCTCGTCAATATGAGTCGTTCAGTGGAGCCGTGGAAGAGCCATTCGCTTAGGACTTCTTTCGCCCGTCTGTTGCGGACGGTAAAGTCGTTAATCAGTTGTCCGCTTCAAGAAAATTCTAGAAGTATGGTTGATGTGGCTGCCTTTCTGCACAATTTTTCTACTAAACATCAGCCAAAAATTTTAATTTTTCAAAAAGTTACGCATTCTAGGTCAGAAAAGTATACTAGACAAGTTCAGTCAACATAAAGATCAAGGTGATAGTCAGACACCTACAACAACCCAACTTCATACACGTGTGCTTCGATCACCGATGATAGCTCAATTTAGATAATTTCATCCGGCGGAATAAGACGACTATGCTCATCGAGTTGTCATATCGCCGAAAATCAATTATATTCTCAGCGTTCAATTCTTTAGGCATTGGGCGTACAATCGATGATATTGGTTTGTTGAACGATTAGTCATAATTTTTTACTCAAACCTCACCACGAATAGCAAGATTAGCAATGGAAAGACATTTATTTTTTGCCCGGATGTTTTACGATAATGACAAACTATATCGATTCATTGATTAGATATTCAGACGAGCATGGCGACAGAGAGATGCACGACCACAACCACACTGGCCAGCAGTAGCGGGTTCATCATGGACAGATTTTGAAATAAATGTATTAAATCAAGTTAAAGTTGTTCTTCTAAAATAAAGGTATTAAATAAAGTTAAAAATTTCTATGTGAATGAATGATTTATCCCTTTGTCCTTAATGCGAAACCATGAATAATTTGTGTGAGCTTAAATCACGGTGACTCAGCGGCCCAAAAATAAGAAGCTTTTATTTGATATCACAAAGAACTACTTCAATATTAAGAATAATAACTCATACAATAAAATATCGCAAACGTTCAACTAGACTCTTTGTATTAAAGGGCGGGACGAATGAATGAATGATTTATCTCGATCTCGTAAAACGGTGCTTCATGGGGAAAGCCGTTTTAGTATCGTCAACTCTGAACCAGTTGCCCTCCGAAAGACTACCGCGAACACTCCCCCGTCGAGCTTTCTGATTTCCGAAGACGATTGCCGAAGGCCTGACACGTTCTCTTGTCATTGCGTTTGATATGGTATGCGTGGAATCTCTCTCTCTCGTTGAGTGACCGAGAGTTCTGTCAGAAAGATATGTCGGTTTTTTTGGGCTCGCAGGATACTGGAATTTCTGTTTACCATAAACTTGCATTTTCTCACTCCTTTATCTGAAAAAATTGCTTCTCAGTCGGTCATTTTTTTCTCTTTAATTGGAAGCCCCCTGATTTTTTTTTTTCACTGGGACTCGTTATGTTTCTTGTGCTAGTTTATGTCATATTATGGTTTTTTTTTTCGTTGATGTTACAGACTTTTGGCATTTCTCATCCTCTGGTTGAACCTTGAAGTTGAACATAAGAGTGGAGGTCGGTTGTTGGGAACTCCGTTTTGAAATCGGTCATGGTGAGTTACAGTATTTCGCTTTACATTGTTATTCTAACTATCGTTGGATGTGGAATCTTTATTTCGATCTCTATCTGAACTGACTTCTGTGATTTTATGCCGTGATTTTTATATTTTATATCATTTTATCTCGTTTTGTTACCAAGCTATACATTGGTTTTTAAACAGGGAGACATTAGAAAGTGGTTCATGAAGTCACATGACAAAGGTAATGGTGATGCATCAAAGCCTGCAAAACCAGCTTCAGGCGGATCAGAGAAATCTTCTTCAGCTAAGTTGCAGCCTGATAAATCAGTATGTTTTAATGAATCTCTTTACTTGGTTCAGATTTAGGAATAAGTTTTGTGTATATCAATACCATACCCTCTTTTCTTTTTTTTGTTAGTTAGTTTGTGGGTGGATAGCTAAAATTGACTGGTTTTAAAAATCTAAAATCGTAAGTTTCGATGCTAATTTTATTTTGAGATGAAATCGATCCAGCTCGGTCCGGGCACACCCGTATGGACTCGTTAATTTAATTAATAATATTTTATATATTAAAAATGAAATGGGCACATTCCATGCGAAGCAAATGCAGAGTTGGTCAAGCAGAGTGATGAGCGACGAACTGTTTAACGATGAGCATCAACTCACCGGCGGCGACTGAGTGCGGAGAGAGAGTAAAAAAGCCGTGCTGCTGCCCTTCGAACTCAACGTATTCTACTTTCTTGCCCTGAGCTTTCAGCCTTCTCGCGTAGTCTTCCACTCGGTCTTTCAACAGGTCACTCCCTCCGGCCACCGCCAGAATCGGATCTAGAGCCACCGGTTCAAGGTCCTGGCTCTGCGGTCCGAACGGGTTCACCAATGGGTGGTCTGTGTCTTCCCCTTTTGGGATTGATAGCCTCCAGTACCTGAAACCAGATTTCCTCAATAGTTTATTGAACTTTTTGAATCGTGGATGATAGTGAGTCTTCGATTGCGGATTTACGGTTTCGATTTAACCTGTCGATGAGGTCCAGATTGAGGAAGGCGTCTTTCGGACCTTCTGCTTCCGATTTAGTCCTCGTCGTTCCCCCGAAAAACGGAGCCAAAAGCACGTATCCCCTCACCACTACAGGCGCCAATTCCGGCGAAGCAGCGCCGAGCCGAACGGCCAAATTGTGAGCAATGTTACCGCCGGCGGAGTCACCGCTGATAAACACTTTGCTAAAATCAGCCACGCCGCTCAACCACGCGTCCTCCTCTGACAGCGCCTGAGACTGGAGCCATTTCAGAGACGCAAAGCCATCTTGAATAGCATCAAGAAAACTGTTCTCCGGAGAAAGCCGATAGTCCGGCGAGATCACCACCGCCTGGAGCTTCGAAGCGAGCTGGAAACAGTAGTTTTGGCAATGAGGCCAAGTGCGAGAGCCGATGCAGAAGCCTCCGCCGTGAATATAGTAGAAAATCGGAAGCTTCGAATCACACGAGGAATGATCAGCCGGCTTGTAGAGACGAAGCTGGAGATCATGAGCGGAGTCAAAAACAACATCCTTCCACAAAACGGAGCCATCGTCGCTGACGAAAACGTCGAAGCTAGGCTGAGAGGATCGGACAATGGAGCCATCACTGTAGACTCGAAGAACACCTCGACATTCTTCGATCTCGTGCGGACATTCTTGAGCAGAAGCTCGAACGTGAACGGAGGGACTGACGTAAGCCATTCTTAGCGTTGTCTGTCTACGGAAAAGAGAAGTGGGGGAACGCTATTTATCAAATTAATCTTGAGCAAATACGATTATACCCTTATGGATTTATAGACATCTTGAAATTACGATTATCGTAAAAATTAATTAATATATTTTGTATTTTGCAATAAAAAAATCATAACAAACCATACAAATGTTAAAAATTTACAGAACTTTCTAGAATAATGTCAAATCATCAAATAATCATTCGATTAAAAAAATTAAATTACATCAACAAATTTAAAAAAATAATAATTTTGTGTCGTCGTCTAGTCAACGTTGAGCGAACGTCAAGCTAATAAGAGGCGTCTGTCAGGGTATACATTGGTTTACCGAGAATTCATAGTTTCCTGTGTTTTTTTACCATAATTATTTTTAAATAATAACACCAAAGGTGTTAGAATAATCAAGGAATTTGGATTTTTGCTGTCTGTAGTTTTGTGATAGGTAGGACTGCTAATAATGCAATATATACCAAGTGCCACAAACAAAAATGTGACTTAAAATCATTAGCCGGCCATAAACAATTGTTTATTTTGAGATTTGTACGAAAACAAGTTATGTGTCGTGTCCGTGAAAAATCAATTACACGTAACACCTTAAATATCTCTATCAGTTTGCTCCAATCTTGAGTGCTTATGTGCCTCTATCGGTTTATTGACGGTCCTGTAAAATCGATCTAGACCATTGAACCCAAAGCAGATTATTAACCTAGTATATACTATTTGGTCATATACTTTCAATAGAACAACTATAATCTGAAAATTTTGAAACCATATTACAATGATCTCGTCTTATTTTTCCAAATAACTACACTGAGCCAGGCCAGGAATACCCCTATTCGATAACCGAATCTTGAAATACAATTCTATGGATCAAGCCGCGACCTAAGACTTTAATTGAACTGAAACCGAAACTTTTGTTTGATGGGCAAAACCAGACCGAACCAAAGTGAAGGAAGACGACTTGTCCAGTCCAGTTTTGCCCTTCTCTCCCTAACATTACTCCAGCCAACTTATGAGCTGACATCATTAAAAAAGAAAAAAAATTACTAGTCTAATAGGAAACATTGGGTCTACCCTGAAACATCTGGAGCTCATGCATAGTGTTTGGTTTACCAGAAGACAATTGTTGCATCAATTAACAAGCGTCAGGACAGATAATACCCAAGATTAGCTCATTGAATTGCTATTTCATGAGAATGGTGAGTAGAGAAACTTGTAATTGAGACAGTAGAGTTACTCTATGAACACAAATAGGACATCAAACATTACACTAAGAAAATGTACAACATTTGATTGAGACAAATTTGTATAAATTAAGATCAAGAAACAAAAACAGAGTGAAGATGGATTATGAATGAGAGAAAAGGTTTCAGATGACAGGGCTCATATACCTCATAGTCGCCTTGCATATCCAGAGCCTCCACATTTCTTACAGAAAATCAGTCCTACGAAAACCTCCATTGCATCACTTTCTAATCCACTTTAAACTAAAATGTTTATTCTTGAAGATACTTGAATATTTATGTTCAAAAGTTGGTCATTAGCTGTCTCATTCGGTGATAAATTAGGCAGTGAAACAAGACAAGGAAACAATGCCTTTTGGTTTAAGGTCGTGCGAGCCTAATATCTCTACCAATAGATAGTACTACATTTTCAATCTAATTACATAGTCTATTCTATTGGTTTGACGTAAAATTTACGCATCCTATATTTAATTAGGCAAATGATTTATTGATCTAAAAGGTAATTAAATAATGATGGTGAACTTGGGAAAGTAAGTAATACCTTGACCTTTGCACACTCTGCAGTCGACCAAACCAGTCTCTTGCTTCATCTTTCCACTGTTGCAGAAAACACATTTAGTACCACCTGCCCATCAAAATATGCTCTTAAGACTTTCCCTCATTATCTTCTCTAGATAACCTAAAAGCCCCAAACGCAGAAGTGAAGTTTTTAAATGCATGACTAGAAGAAGAAAGTCTTGTAGATTTCCTATATAGACCGTAAAGGATGAGCTATAACTTCGGATAAGTGTCAAGGGGAATTAAAATAAGATTGGTTGATAATAGTACTTAAAAGACGCGAAACAAAAAAGTAATGCATGAACAAACATAATTTGATGCCCATGAAGAATATCAACGGCAACCACAAGATTCTTATGGAAGTTAAATCTTTTTAAGTTTTCAAACTAAAGATAGTAATTCAATTTAACTACAAAGAGGAAAATTTTGGAGCAACTCTTCGGCTCAGAATATTACACTCTTCCTTCCTAACTACTGAAGAAAAAGAACAATCATTTCCCTGATATAAAAGATGTTAAAATGACATGGGATAAATAAATGAATTAGCGTTACTATCCATGCAAATGTAAACAGATCTCAATTATTGTGATTCCTGAATTTTTCTTCTTCTTTTATGGATAAGATGCTATTCCTTAAGTTTTCAAATGTCACATTTGACAGTTTTCGTGGCAAATTACCTTCGCAAAAACAAGTTTCCTTCATCAAATATTTCACAAACCAGCAGGAGGAGGTATACTAGTTATAGTGAACATTCTATCGCTCATTCGAATTCCAAATCCCCAAATGAAATAAACAACTTAAAAAAGACTTTACCATTGCCGGCACAGCGGTCGCAAGGCACGGGATCTCCCTGGAATTTCACATCATACTCTCGTCAAGAACCAAAAAAGTAATTACGAAACTCCATTCAGTTACAAAGAAGAAAACCACCACTAAAGAACCATACCTCGAACTAATTAGAAAGAAACGCAGAAAAGGAAATGAAAGCAAAAGACAGGGGAAACAGACTGAGATATATACCTTAAGTCCGAGAAACAGAGAGAGAGCAACGGCGGACAAAACGCTAAAAGTAGCGATGACAGTTTGGAAATCGGAAGGAGCTTCCCAGCCACTCAAAAGCAGAACGGGGCGGAAGACGAGATTAATCGGTTGAACACAAACGAGCTCTGAGCCAATAGACGATGCAATTACGTTAGAGAAGGAAGTAGCAGGCGCAGCAGATGGGCAGCGAGAGTGGAGAAAGAAACGCGGATGAAACTGAGCGGCAGCCATGAACATCGCTGCGTCGGTTGATTTCGAGGAAAGGAGCGAGCAGAAAGGATGAAGAGAGTGAGAAGAACGCATAATAGCCATGGGATTCAAAACGAAAAGAAGCCGGAGCAAACAGTATTTATACTAGCAATAACGTACGGACACAAATATTGAATAATCGCAATTAATAATAAATTGAGCAAAAACAACACCGTAAAGGAGGAAGGGCACTAAACAAGTCAACCAAATTCAACTATACCTCGTATACATTTACTAATTCAAAAATCCTCTTTTATGTACTAAAAAATTACAGTTCATCCGGGTATCGAGGGCTACTGGGAAATGTCATTCACCGCGGATCCGGCTGTATTAAAAGGCCCGGGAGAACGATATAAGATACACACTGATTGAGGAAAAAGGTCCTTCCCATCCACCAAACAAGGAGAAAGAATAATATAGCCAACAAAATTAACACCTCAAAATCAAACCTCTATGCAAGCATGTTTTTAGTCAATGCTCCAGACCGATCGCTTTTCTTCGTTTCCAATCCATTTTCTACCGCTGGATTTTGGCGATATTTGAACTCATCCAACGCTCGGTTCAGTCTTTTTGTCGCTGGCTAATTATAAATTTTTACTGGCTTCTCATAAGCATGGCGATTCTGCATAGTTTCTTTATTCAAGTCAAGACAATGGAAATATAGAGGAAAGACTGAAATTACTAACAAGTCAATGCACTAGAAAATAGAACATGTGATAGACTACGACATTCAGTGTCTAATTTATCTGCATCTAAGCAAAGAAAAATAAAACATTTCACCTTTAATTTTAGTCTTCAATTGTTCGAATGTATTACCTGGTTAGCTGCATTAGTATAAGCTCTTTTCGGAGCATTATCGGAATGCTCCAGTCCAAGATATTGCTCCCAAGCACCATAAACATCTCTTCTCTATAGAAAAAGAAAGACTATTATTATTGTCAACAAAATAAGTGGAAAAGATAATGTGAGAAATCCTAAGTGAAATTTTTCACAGCACCTGAAAACGGCTAGAAACAACATCAGAGTCCTGAAGGTACTCTGGCCGACCGAGTGAAAGAAATGCAAATTTCCACTAGAACAACACATGAAAATAAGAGCAAGTTTTATGCAGATAAAACATTTGACACATTACTAGGCATGAATTGTACGCTGAAAACTACCTTCGAGAACTCCTCATCAGGAACCTGTAATTTCTTTTGGATTCGAAGTTTTATATCAGCCAAAGTCTCACCCTCACGTATAACAAAAAAGAATGGCTCACCAAAGTTCTGAATTTGCTGCAAGACAAGGAGAATTATTTGTCATGAAAGGTTATTGCTACATAAACTCGTGCTTTGAAAGAATACAATCATAGTACCGTTTGATTTTGGGCGGTGTCCTTACTGAAATGGTAAACATGAATTTGACGGTCATGTGGCCCCAAATTTTTCTCTTCCTCTGGTATCTGCAGCAGTAAAAGAAAAGGATCAATAGACATACATAACCATCTGTACACGGATAAGGAATGAACACCTCAGAAAAAAAAGAGCTATCAAGTTTCATTGCATAAAGTGAGAGATATAGAGACCTCTTCTGCCCTTAAAGTCCAGTATTGATCGTTGATATTCTCAATCTTTTCAATTGGAGGAAAAACCTGCAAAGCGGGATAACAGGGATAAGAAAATAATGCATCACTGTCCCAAAGATCTCAAACTTATTTAATGCATGCTGTGTGTGACTAATTTTTCAACTTCAATCAATTTAAAATTTTCCAAAAAATTTCTTATTTATATCAAACGATACAATTCAGAACAATATCCCAAGCATGTAAAACATAAATAGCTCTACAAAAGGCTACCACACCTTGTAGATCTTATGATAGAAAACTTCAAGCACCCTCAACTCTGCATTAGGCTGAGACAATTCTACCTGTCAAGATTGGAGACAATAAATAAAGGCATATAGCAATATATGAGCTGATAAATAGGAAAATTATCACAAAGAAAGAATAAAAGAAGGAAAATACAAACTACAGACACCTCAATCTTTCTTATCATGTTCCCTTTCATAGAGATAGAACAATAGAGAACTTATCACCTTTGTTTTCAGATCATTAATAACATCTGCAACGGTACTCAGTTTGGGCAGTCTTATCGTATAGATAACAACCTGATGATGGCATACAGATGATAGAGATAAAAATTTGAAACAAGATTGAAAAATTACGTGGAGCTGTTAGAATAAGACTTAAAATGAATCAAAGCTCACTGAAATTCTAAAAAATACATCAGAAAACTCACCTCATCCTTTGTTGCAGGATGAAATGCTACTTTAAGAGTTTTCAGACCTTGTAATTCAGGAAGTGGGATATCCAGCACTTCGTAGTACAGTATATCAGTTGTCTGCAACAAAAGACCAAGCAAAGAGGCACATGTTTCAAAACATGTTATCACAAATGGCTAATTTTTTTTAGGATAATTATCAATGGCCACTATGTAATCATTAGTATTTTTTAAGTAACACCCTAAACTTTTAATTGTATCAATTGATGCCTTAAAATATAAACATTTTTCAAATGACTAACTTCAATATCAATTAGCACCTCAAATTATTAATGTATTTTCAATAAAAATTTTAAATTTTAAAATTTTATCAACAATCACATATTCTTAAATTTTTGTAATTATGCATCTTATTATTCAATTTTGATATTTCAATTATGAATATCCTAATCGAAATTAAAATTAAATTGTAAAAAAAGTTTGATTAACTTAAATTTCACGCTAATGTATCGGTTGATAATTGCCTACATTTCGAGGTGTTAGTTGATAGAGTTGAAGTTTAAGTTGTCAATTAAAAACAATCATACTTTGATGTGTTAATTAATATAATTAAAAGTCGAATGTGTCAGTTACAAAATACTCCTAACTATAGAGTGTTCATAGATAATCACTTTTTTTATTAGGATTAAGAGTGGATTGGAAATAATCACCTGATTATAGTGGACCAGCATATCAGACAAGTGTTCCACCCCTCGATACTTGATGGGTTGTGGTTTGGGCTGTTGAGAGTAACAGTTATGTGAAGTAAGTCTGACTTTTGAT
>QAOC01033531.1:0-34602 GCA_003255005.1 Begonia fuchsioides
AGAATTGAGCCTCTCTATAATATGTAGTAACCCTCTATTATCAATACAATCCCTATGTTCTATAGTTTTTTCTGGTTTAGCTCTATCAGTCTTCCATGATACTTACCAACATAAGCGCAATCTTCTTACAAGGCAAAACATCATAACCACTCATTAGGCCTTTTTTCTATTTTTATCCAAACAAATACTTAACAGATTCAACAGTTTAATCCAGAAGCTAGCTGTTTGTTTCTCATGGATTCAAAATTTTACATTGTATAATCCTATCAAAAATTAAAAGTATATGAAATATTGAACCTTAATATGTTTCATGGTTGCAAGAAGCTAATTTATTTAAATCATAGAAACTTATAAGATGAACCAATGCAAAATGCTCGAGTCTAGAAGATTACCCAAAAAACGATTATTTCATTTACAGATTCGATATATGCGAAAGTTGTACAGTTTAAAATTTTGATGAAGGCAATCACTTAAATGTTGAGTGGGTAATTGACTCAGAAAAGAGGATCACTCCAAACCTCACACTCACTTCTCTTTTCCACAAAATTAAGGTGCATATAAAGATTTTAAAATTACCTTACCTGAACATGCCAAGCTTCAGGATCATTCTCACTATTGGGACAAACGTCTGATACCCCAATTATCTCAGAAATTCTTTCAATTTTAAGTAAAGCATCATCAGCTGAGGATTTCAGTTTCTTTATCCCACTGTGCGATGATGCTCGTCGCAAGCGCTGCTCGAAGTTAGTAAGAACATCATATGCAGCTGGACCATCAATTTTACTGTGCAAATCATGCCATGGTTCTCTTGGACACCCAACAACACTACCCTGTTGCATAAATATGTTAGGAATAGAAATAATATGATATTGTAAGGATATTTTAGGAAATATTTATAGATAGTTTCATTTTAAAGTGGGAGTAGTTTTTAACTTTCAATTTAAAATGAAAGATAGTTTCAAGTTGAAGGTTGACGAGAGAAAATAGGAAGTTGGACAGATCCTCGAGTTTCTATTAAATTATTGTATTTTATATGTTTATAAATATATAATTGTGTGTGTTAGTTTTTATGTTTATCTATTTTATTAGAAGTTATTTCGATTCCTAACAAAATATAAGTATTCAACTAGGCAATGAATTTCTGCCTTAGAAAACTTTAATGCAGACAAGTTGCTAGTATAAATTTATTTTACATAGGGTGTCATGGTTATATCCATTGACTAGGTAAATGCTTGCTTACTTTGAAGTCATAATTTTAAAATATTTAGTTTGAATAAAAGATCAACTGTGGATTACCGTGAACGTAGGATTATGATAGTCATCTTTATGAACTGATTTTAGCGTTTTAAATAGAGAATGTTGTGGAGTATCATATCGCCCATCGCATAGATCAAGTCCTCCAACAAAAGCAACGATTTTTCTTCTATTATTGCCAGCATCAGCATCCACTATCACAGTTTTCTGATGGTGAGTGTAAATGGTTTCAACTTCCTGGAGATTGGAAATGAATCAATCAAAGGCCACATATTAGAAAAAGGTACACGGTGAATATTAAATTCAAAAAAAAATTGAATTTAGCCATAACCAGGTAAACCTATTATAAAGCAAACATTTGTAGGTTCTCTATCTCATATAAATAATGGTACCATGATTTCTTATCCATTGATTCTTGGGGGACTCTAATAGGGTCATTCATAAGAAAGAAAAGTTATAAGAAAACGAGAGTGATCCAGATTCAACACAACTATATTTGAATGTTGTTTGGATACCTTAATACTTTTATTTTACAAGATGATTAAAAAATATATTTGAATTGAAAGGTTCTCTCAATTATGAAGCTCAAATTGTTTTGCACAGATTCAGCTTCATCTTTTAACCCATTTAAGACTTTTCTGTAAAAACTAGAATGATGAGGCCAGATGAATCGTTCAAATCCATTTAAGGCCATGCAATCTAGGATAAAGTTAACTAGAAGCATTTGCAAAGCATTAGTAGAAATTAGTGAACCAGAACAACAACTAAATTACAACCTTTTATCAGCAAATAAGCAGATAAAAACTAAGCAAGACATTAAAAAAAATACCATTTGCATAAGAATGTTGACAAGGGTAAAAAAAATTAAACTGAGGATGAAAAAATGTTTCATCTTATCTAACCCTTTGCTTCGCCCAACTATGTCGTTTTCCAGCTGTACGAGGACAAAGCAGCACTTGCACAGAAGAATGTTTGAAAAATCGACGAGTATCTTCATCATGAGTTTGCATGACCCCATCCTGCATTAATAAAAATTAAAACAAAGAAAATGCCGCTATCAAAATACAGGGATCCAAAATTTCAAACATTAAAATCTAGTAGAGAAGAATTCAGAATCCAAATTTTGAGTTCCAATTGAATAAAGCTCGAAATTTTATTTGAAAATATAATGTACACATCAAGCTTAATGCACAGATCAATACTTTCTCAAAATTATCAAACAGAAATACAAATGTGCTTGATGATCTCTTTTTCAGTTCAGAACAATTTGCTTTTAACAGGTTAAAGATTAATGTCGATATTCAAATTATTCTTGAGGCACCAAAAAACACTGAATCAAACTAATGAGGAAGCAGCAGTCGGATCACAATCCAAAATAAAATCAGTAAACATTTTCAACTTGGGAAAACGAGATATATTTCAATCAGTCTCCATTGTATCAAAGAATCTCAAACAAGCTCACTCCTCCAACTTTGTTGTTATAACTAGTAATTTGGCTACAATTAAAAATCATACTAGTTATCTTCTCATAAAAACAATATATTAATAATAAATGGACAGAAAAATAAAATATGGCACGTTTCAGATGATTTTGAAATTTAAACCATAGGAACAAAAGGCAACACGATTCAGAGTCACAGGGCATTTAAAAAAGCTGCATCAGCTCATTTTCATGTACATAAATAACATAATACAAGCAAGGAATGACTTCAATAATTTCTTTTTTATTGTAAAATATAACGTGTAATGAAAGAAAGAAGATACATGAATGATTTAACAAAAGAATAATGTTAAATTTATTTTCTTAGCATATCATCTTATTATACAAACTGACGAGCCAAATTAGTACAATAAATATATAAATAATTATTTTAATTGTAATACATTAAATGCATTTCAACTAGACTAATGACAACCTGACACGTCAATTTGTCCAATAAAATGATGTGCTAAGAAGATAAACTTAATATTACTTTTAACAAAAAAAGATTATAATATATGCATTTGATCTGAGTAAACCACTTACTGCTTTATAACCCAAAATATTCCTAGAAGTAGGGTCGTCCCAAATAAGAAGCAACACTCTCACGCCTTCTTGTGACTTAGATCTCAAAAGATCTCCTAGGCTATAATTCGATGAAGAGCCAACATCTCGAATTAATTCGACTTTGTGCCAAACCGACCACCCAGTGATGTAAACCAAATGCTTAGCCTGGCGTATTGCATGGCAGATATCATGCCAACACTTTCCATGCGCATATTGCATTCCATTTCCGAGCCTAACATTTGGAAGGCTCCCATCAGGAACATGCGCATCTTGATAAAGAGTAACTCTACACCCTTTTCTAAGAGGGAAATATGTGTCTGAAACTCCATGGTAGTGAGGGTCACCCCCAACTCCATGATGATAAATGGTCATTTTCTCTATGGGGATATAATTGATTGAAACATTAAGAACTGCACCTTGTTTACATGGCTTTCCACTACTATTCAATATAGGGAAGGTTCCCTCAATTTTTTCTCCTGAGTATAACTGTTCGACAGGAATTGCCACGATTCCTATAAGTTGTGACCCAACAACATCACTGTCTTTGACCAAAAAGTGAACTTCAGATGCGTAATGAGCGACAGGAACGAAGAAATGTTGCTTCCATAGAGGATTTTCGCTGTTGCTAATCACGAAAGTTCGTCCAATCACGGCGTTTGAAATAGAGATTGATACATAGGGATCGCTAGTGACCTTGCTGCTCATGTGCCCTTCGATTTTGTTACTTACATCCCCTGGTAATTTGGAGAACACGTCCCCCAATGTTCTGTGAAACATATCCATGTTGGGTAAGTTTTGTGCACCATTTACCCATATTTCTAAATTCCCATGCAGCAGGAGAACTTTCAAGGATCCTTTATGGAATGGCACAATCTGAAAATTCTGACTATGTTGTGATCCATTGAATGAACTCGAAGGCGAATCGAGAGGGCCAGAATAATTTGATTCGACGCTAGAAAAAGAAGTATTTTGATATCCATAAACTTCTTCCTGCCTCTCGTATCTAGCACTCGAAGGTGAGCTTTCCAGAGGATGAACTGCAGGTGCAGGTGGAGATGCAGGGGCGGATGGATGATAATCAGACAAGTGCATGCCCCCTAAACGTGCATCCAACGGTGGATATGAATCATGCCAGTGATGATTGGATAATCCTGCATGGGAAGGCGATTGGGGATGAGTATCTGGAGGAGGGTAAGGACCTGGCGGTGGATAATGGGAATGAGGGGAAGCATATTGGAAGCTTCCATGAGGTTGAAGAACAGAGAGAGGAGAAGCATTAGGAGTAACCGGAGGAACTGGATACGAATAAGGATAAGGTGGGTATGGATGCGATTGATCTGGGTAAGGAGGAGCGGCGTAAGGCTCCGGCGGTGGATGAGGCGGCGGCTGAGGAGGAGGTGGATGGGGATATACATATGGATTTTGGTATGGATATGAAGGTGAAGAAGAACCATAGTTATTCATTGCAGAAGACCAAATTCAAGTTCTTAAGCTAAATCCAGTATTTCTCGCAAATAAAACACACCCTTTATTCAAACCAGGCAACAAACAGGCATGATCAAAGATAAAATCCAAACCCTGAACATCACTTGCAGATTAAAAGGAAATCGTCCAAATTCCAGGTTTGGTTTCTACAATGCAATAGAAACGGTCGGGATTAGGAAGATCCCAATCGAATCCGACCCTTGATTCTAAGAAACAACAAAAACAATGGCCATTGCCCTGATGAGAGATCTACCTTTGGACGATATGTGAGATTCGAGAAGGCGGAATATAATGTCTCTGAACCCTATGAAGAAAAACGAAGAAGAATCAGGAGTACACCGAAAATTGGAAGCTTCAGGTGATATCGCGACCCGCTAATCTTCCTCGTGTCAACGTATTACCGCCATTTTCAAGGTTCAATCGAGGACGAAACATGACAATACCGGCGGAACGGTCTAATTCCTACACGTGGTCGTCTTTCATTGGCTGACCATTATCCAACCGTACAGCACTTGTTTCTCTCCTGTTGTCCTTTTAATTAATTTAAAATAAGTTAATTATTTAAGTCAAATTAAAAGTACTTTTTCAATGTATCCTAGTATACGATTTTTAATTAATTTAATTAAAATATATTTAATATATTAAAATTATAATAATTTTTTTATTTTATTTTTTATTTTTTATATTATAAAAAATCTAGAACTAAACGGTAGTGGATGGACATATGGGATGAACGTGTTTGACACTAAGGAATGGAAAAAGAAATATATAACTGGATAAATATATTATGTTTGTGTTTTAAATAATATAAAAAAATTTAGAAAAAAACTTGGATGAAAGGTGAGCCTCTATCAGTTGCTCGGCTCGAACCCAATAAACAAGCAAGTCGAGCCTGCTCTTCCCAACTCGCGAGTCTGGCTTACTAGCTAAACGAGCCGGCCTGGCAAGCCATCTTGCTCCTTTACCTCCTCCACTCATTAAAAATGTATAATTTTAATCAATTATATTTTAAAAAATATAATATAAAAAATTAAATAAACTTTCGGGTCAACCTATGTTTAAACGAGGTTATCATTTGTTTTTATGTTCGCGCAAAACACATGCATTCAAGTATGACCTAAATTCTCTCTCCACTCACTTTCTATGTAGTTTTTTTTTTTCGATTTTCAACTTCAATGCCTAGTCCTTGTCGATTTTGTTCACGATTTCGATTTTATTTCTTCGCAGTTTCATCCTTATGTTTGCATGTTTAAATGAGTTCTCTTTATGCAAAACGTAATCGCATGCTCTTAATATCTGCGAGAGTTCAAGCGTTTTTAACCGTGAGCAATGACTAGGGTTATTCATTACTTCCATGAAGTGTATAAGATTTGAATTTGTAATATAACATAGTTTGAGATTTACACTATAAATGTAATTAGAGAGTTTGACTTTATCATGGTAGATTTGGTATAAATAGCATAGGTTAAACGTCTGCGTTGTCTTAGTGTTGGAATTGTTACTTTCAATGTTGAGGTAGCTTCTTATGATATCAGGTTAACGTCTCATATCTCTGGGCCGTTGAGTCACCGTGATTAATGCCCTCACATGCTGTCGGGTCAGGGTAGTAATCTTAAGGCAATAGATTTTGACTTTTGTTATAAAGAGAGTTTGACTTTACACAACCTAGTTTTAGTTAGCATCTAAGCTTCCGACAGTAGAGAGAGATCATGTGAGTCCCACTCTCTCTCTCTCTATCTCTCGTCTTTTCTCTCTCTAGAACAAGGATGAGAAGCCAAATGCCTGGTTGGGAAGTGGAGGTGATTACAAACATTATCTTAATCATTATTCAATCTTAGGATTATAAGTATTTATATAATATAGTTTATTCCAATGCACTCACCTCATCGTGACATTGATTACATATAATTTATGTGAATATTACTAAATTAATCATTTTTATATTTAAAGTTTGATTTGTTGGTTGTATAAATGAGTTCTAAAACTAAAATCCGATAATAACATGGTAAAATATAAACTGAAGTCGAGTTATTGCTTTTTTCTGATTATATTATTAGTCATAATTCATCAATTTATTATATTTGTTGCAAATTAAAAAAATGATTGAAATTGATTATTGCAAGTAGTTAATAGTTTGGTGAAGAAATTAGGATGATAGTGCAATCATTTCAGATTGAATTGAGCAGGATAAATTGATTTGACCCAAAATTAAGAACCGGTTTGATTTGAGTTGAATTTCCAAAAGAAAGTAAATTTTCGTTTGCTACTTGGAAAGAAATTGAACAAAAATTATATTTTTTAATTTTCAAAAATCAAGTTAAAAATCAAATTAAACCAAACCAAACTAACTAAACCAGAAAAACACATCCAAACCAAAAAAACCCAAACTAAACCAACCAATTCAATGGAATTAGTGAGAAGCTCATAAAACAGAAATATAGAAAGCCAGAACCAATTGAATTCACCCAATTTGGTAACCGTATTCAATTAAAGCAAGCAAATAAGAACATAGAATTTTTCCAATCTTTACCTCAGCAAAAATGAACAAAAAAAAACAAAAAAACTCGGAACTAAAACTGAAATCTCAGGTCAACTCACGTGTTAGAGCGGTTTCGCCCCACCGTTTTCTTGGACGCTATTAACCGGAGTTGAGGAACCGCTTTTTCTAGAGTGGCTCGTGATGGTGCGACCCATGAACCGTCCAGCCTTACTGAGGCCACTAGTGACTGCACTGAACCCGGTCCCAACCATGCCAGCTCCAGCACCTATTCCAGTTCCGACAAAAGAGGCTGCGCCCTCAAGTGCATCCATCGTGCTCCCGATAACGCCCTCTTCCTTCAGTTTCTTTCTAGCTTCGAGAATCTTCTTCTCTGCTTCTAAAGCAGCTAGCTGCTCCTCCTTGTTAAATGCATGATATAACACCTGTCAATTTGATCATATCAGACCATTTTTCGCTCTGTAGTAGGAAAAGATTGATAGCCATAATCGTGGAAATTGTGTTACGACCCCCCCTCCTCCCACGTCGCACTTCACTTGGGGGCGCTTCACTCGAGGCTTTCTCCTGGGTCTTTTCCATTTTTCCCCGGTCAACTCTTTTCTGTGGCACACTTAGCTAAAGAACTTGTACCCCTAGAATACAAGTGTAGAGTTTGAATCCCCTTATGGTGAAATTAGTAGGTCCAAATCTCACGATTACTTCCGACCCGAGGGTTCTGACCCGAGGGAGGAGCTGATCGGGAGAAAATATAGAAGGCCCGGTAGAAAGCCTCGAGTGAAGCGCCTCTAAATGAAGTGCGGTGTGGAGGAGGGTCATAACAAAATGTTGCCGAGCGAAAAAAACATATGTGCATATCCAATATGTACCTTTATTGCCATAATCATGAAAATGTAGCCGAGAAAAAAAACATAAGTGCATATCGGATATGTACCTTTATTGTGAGAGTTCCTCTATCCTTTTTGTCTTTTACTTTGAGTGTGTTGAGAGACGGTTGGAGCCTCAGTTCGATCTCTTTGGTAGTTTCAGCTTCCAGGTCGATCAAAGGTAGCTTTACTATTCCCAATCGCTTGTCTTGGCCAATATCTTTATCAAACACCTGTTTGAAGAGTTTGTTATTGCTGTTGATCAAAGTGGATGAAAAATATCTCAAACGAACACTAAGAATATTGACGGTGCTGATTATCATAGAATCTGTAAGAAAAAGATACAAAATTGAACAAACAAATCATAGCAATATCGAGTAAAACGTAAAAAGTTATACCTTCCATATTTGTTCCTTTGGTAAGAATAAAAAAATTGCAAGAAAAGGCTCAGAATAAATGCAAAAGAGACAAAACCAATGAGATTTAACTCTCCGAGTTTTAGTTTTTTAAGTGGATTCTTCAAGTCCCGACCTTTGATTAAACGTTAAATCAATTATCTCTCGACTGGATTCATAGAAATCAAAAATTTATCACCAAATATTTTCTATCCTATTCTGAAATCAGATTAATGTTACAAAATTATGACAACAATATATATATATATATACAAATTTTAGAAGAATATTTTTATGTTGCTGAGGATAAGTAAAATCATATTTAACTCACAGGACCCAGTAGCTACCCATTTATATAGAAATACCAAGAGTTTGAACTTCATAGTATACTATTTCAATCCTCAGACCATATAGGAGCGATGCTGAATCATTAAACACTCAAAGAAAGCTACAATCGAGTGAACCAAATTTTAAGTTAAATCATAAAAGTAAAAGCCAGGGGAGAAAATAAAATTTCCAAACCTCGAGGATGAGCGACTGAGTCTCTTTGTCCTCTGCAATCAGTTCAAATGTCTCATTCCAAACAGGATTCAGGTTGTTTTCGATTGTCTTTGTTTTCACTTTAAAGAGTGGTCGAATATGCAGAACGACGTAAGGGTCTGATTTTCCGATAATCTCCATGTTCTTCAAGTCGTTAGCTTTTACTATCACCACCGACAAAGTTCCTTGTGGTTTTAGTTCTAAATCACTGCCCCAAAACACATCGCATGAGCGTTTAAGTAATAAATAATATTGAGTTTACTCTCTTATTGTATATTATTAGAATACACGTTGATGCATAAAATAGTAATTAATATAATAAATTTATTAATTAATTGTTTATAATTTACAATACTAATCGCACTTCTATATCAATCGTTGTTTGACACGTTAGTGAGTCATTTAAGAAGATACAAAAAAAAAATAAACGTAGACTTATTCTTAAGTAATACAAAAGAATTTAGGTTTTTTATTTTTATTTTTTGTTCCAAAGCACATATATTCATCCTATTTTAAAGTCGCCAATACATAGAATAATGGATCTCATTACTCAATCTAGATTCTTGAAACTAAAAGAACTCAAGGATTCGGAGTAAAAAATAAAGAATATATTACCTTATATCAACAGGTATACCTCCTAATGGAACAACAATCCTATGGGGCCACTGAAGCATATCAGTAACAATTGCATGCACAGTATCCTGCGATTGTGGCAATATAACATATGTTATCTTTATATCAAATCAATCAAGAAGGTAAGTCTTTATACGAGAAATTATACTTACTTCAATCATATCAGAAATTCCAGGTATGGCAGTCAAACTCCCCCCAACAGCCTTTAGATTATATTCAATTTTCGGTTCCGGCTAATTCATTAAAGAAAAATAGTTAAGCATGATGAACGAGAATAGTCATGATTGATAAGAAATTCATAAATCGTAGGCACTCTTGCTCGTAACACTTATCTTATAGGAAACAAAATACATTGATGGAAAGAAATTACAAAAAAAATAAAGAGGGAGAAAAACCTTTCTCAATAAAAAAATCCTCAATGTAAAGCAATTTCTCTCCAACTAGAGTGAATAACATACTAAGAGAATAAATCCCAAAAAACTTGGAATAATAAGTTTAATTAGCAATATTAAAAGTAATAGTTTTCAAAAAGTTTGTAATTAATTGTCTGTTTATCATCGAATAATACAATGTGATGAAGCCAAATATATAAGAAGTTAACTTCTGATACTATCAAATATAGCTTTTGCTTCCTAGATCTCTCATCCTTATTAAGGATCTCAAGAAGAAAGCTTCCAATGTCCGAATGCACCCTCCAAAGTACGACTAAAAAGAGAAAAAATTACCTTCAAATTCATGTAAGCTAGTAGTTAAGCATAATGTGAGTACCTCTGAAAGTAGAGCGATAACAACAGCAGAAATGCAAGGGATCTCTTCAGCAAGTTGGAAGATGACACGAATAACGGTGAAAACTTGAAGATCTTTCAGCTGACCAAAAAAAATATAAAAAGAATCACACAATGTCAAGAAGCTGTATTTGATTGGCCAAGTAAAAGGGGAAAATCTTCATCTTATGAAAACACAAAAAGGAAAAATCTTTATTCAAAAGATGTCAAAAAATTGATAACCAACCTGGATGGGTATTGAAGCCACTAGTGCAGCCTCAACACCCAAAATGATGCTAGGATCACCACCCCATCTGAAATCAATATCCATAGTGATTTGACCTTTCTTCAGACTTTGAACACGGATGCCTGAATCAAAGAACGAATTCACTAAGAAAGCATAAATACTCACTCTAAAACTATAGTAAGGAGAGAGAGAACAAAGACAGGAGTTTGCAAGATAAAAATAAGATGATAGAACTTCTATAACACATTGAGTCTCAAAAATATTTAACAAAAATTGTTAAGAGATCTGTAAACAAATCAGCATTTTCCCAAGTAAAACCTTTACAACTCCATAAGATTTTATTAGGAGCAACGTTTAAGGACCATAAGAAAAATAATCATGCATTAAGTGAGACAGGTAAGACAAAACAGAAACAGAGAATGTTTAAGCAAAAAAAGCATGTTGAAGCTCTGAGAAACCTCCAAGCTATGAAAGACCAATGCATGACTACCAACATATGTTCACATTTGAAGCGATACACACAATGAAAAAGAGAGTTAATATAACAGACCTTCAATTTTTGGGGCCACATTACCAAGAGATAACTTATTGAACTTCAACGAAGTAATCCCTGCAGGACGATATTCTTCCAATAGTGGTTCTACAGATTCTTTTATTACCAGTTCTGCTGCCTGCAAATAATAAAAAAGTAATTTCCCTTGTTTTCTGCAGAAATATAGCAAGCAAAAAAAAGGAGTATTATATCCTTTTTATGTAAACTCTTTATGTTATTTCTCCTTTTTCAGAGGAGCAACTTCACTTCTTTCAATAACAAATAGACGTTAAAGAAACTCACATCTGCAACAAATGGCCACAATTTGCTCAGATGCTTGTTTAGCCATTTCACCTGAAAGGAAAAAAGGAGCTCTGGAATAAATATTTTTATAACCCAAAAAAAAAAGAGCAACTCCTGATTTGGATCAACCTAGTAACCTGTGATATAGATGATAATACAAAGAAATCTTTAAAAGTGATAAAAGCAATACCAATTTCTTCAAAATTTGATTCAAGCATTAGATTAAACATTGTAATGATATCCAGGTACCACATTCAATGAGTTCAACCAAAATATCTAAGTTTCAAGATGGATAGGCTTGAAAAGTAACGAATACAATTGCAAAAAGAAACTCATATTTTTGTTTTCTCTTTTCATGTATATAGCCACTTAAGATAGATAGTTACAACATACTAGTAAATATCATTAAGAGAGCTGGAGTTTGCAGTAGCTAACAGCGTTTCTTAAAATGAAGCTCTATTATAAATAATCTTGCTTCTAGATTCTAAATTTGAGAAGTTCCTTTTTAATATGAATGTCTCCATCTTCCTCCCATCCTTGTGGCAATTATCACGCAGACTTCAAATCATTTATCATACGCTCCAAAAATAGTGAGTAGATCAGGAAAAAAAAAAGACTACGTTAGGTAATAAAACTGGTCAATGTACAAAGTTTAAGGAGGAGAATCAATTAGAGGAGGAAAAAATAGAATCAAACCTGCTCATAAACAGGAAAAGAGATCCATTCAGGGAAATTATCACCGCATAGTTTCTTTAAATCTTCTCTATTGAGTGAGCCAAGAAGTTTTATATCAACTGCCTGAGAAATGAATGAAACAAAACAAGAAGCATTACGAAAACTAGAAAAAGAACAGAAATCGTAATCTCTCAAATTATATTGCACATTATTATAGTCAATAATATGTTATATATAAGTAATCAACTTGACACTAAAAGGGAGTATATGCTCCCAGAGGAACATAACCTATAACCCTTTACAACTTCCAAATTAGAGGAGAGAATAATGATACTGTTTAACCATTGAAGCATCCTTTTAACCATTTCCATGCCATCCGAGAACTGGACCTACAATTAAAGCTAAAGAATAGAAATTATCACAGACTTGCCCCAGCTCCAGAAGCAGAACAGGGGCATGGGAGGAGGAGAAATTCATTTGTGCAAGAAATTCATAGAATTCAATGATCTGGGATTGAGTTTGATTGTCATAGAAATTGAGTTGTGCAATACTTTCACTACCCAGCAGTAAAATGCAAATACAAATGACAGCAAACCACAGAAAGTAAGGCAGCTGAAGAAAAAATTGATGAGAGATTATAGAAGACGCACCTTGGAAACTCGCTTGGTGCTTCGATATCTCATCATATGCTGCCATCCAGCCATCAACGTAATCCCAAGGATCACTCCCATAAAAATTCCCGAAATCAAGCCCATTTTCGGGGATCTCAAATGCAATTTTCACAATCAAAAACAATATCGCAACCCTTCTCTGATCGAAATCCACAAAAAGCCAAAATCAGATCATTAACTAGTAGTTTAAAAGCAATCCCCAAAGCAGAAAACCTCCAAAACCCCTCGCCTCGAAGTTAACGAATCAGAAAAGAATTGAAGAAGAAGATCGGGCCAAAAAGGAAACGGAAGACGAAAATCAAATCAAATGAAACCAGAATCAACGACTCATACAATAAATAAATTAACCTTTTAGGCTTTTACTCACCTTAATCGGTTTCTTTCTGGAAACGTCGCTTTCGAAGAGAGTGTACGTGTGGATGATGAAGCTTTTAGTGCTTCCACGAGATTTTGGAAAAATAATTGCAAAGGAAAATGTTAAAAATGGAAGGGAAGATGAGAAGTTAATGGCTTTGTCATCAGTGGCATGCCGACGAGCTGTGTATTTATTTCTCCAACTTCGTTCCTCCCTCCTCTTTAATGGCGGCTCAGCCGTTTGGACCGTTACCCTGCCGCCTTTCCTCAGATGTTCATTTCGGGACAACCGAATTAAACCACGAAATCAAGCTGTGTCTCTGTAAATTAACAAATAAAATTTTAAATTTTAAAATAAATAAAAAAGGTGAAAAATCAAATTAAATTCCGAAATATAAGATAATACGTAAAGATAAATTCGAAATTAAAAAAAAAAAGAAATTATCTCAAATTTATTTAATTTTGATATGTGAATAATGATTTATTTAATTTTTTCCAAATTTATTAAATTTCTTAAATATATACAATCAATTATTTCGAAAATATTCACATACCCATGTATTTTGTTTATATGATTTATTTATTACAAAAAATAAGATAATTTATTAAAAATATATACATCATTTAAAAGTTCTAATTTTATTTAAAAAATTAAAACAAATATTGCTTTGTAAGTCGATACAATTTTATTTTTCAAAATTTATCAAATTTCTTAAATATATACTATCAAATTATTATAAAAAAATTTCACATATCCACGTTTTTTGAAAAGTTTTGTTAATTGACAATTTTTACACGATTTATTTATTGCAAAAAATAGCATAATTTATTAAAAATATGTGTATCATTTAAAAGTTCTAAAACTTGTTGGATGAACTCTTTTGGTATTGTCCCGTAAAATTAAATATTAGTTTGAAAAAGAAAGTTAAAACAAATATTGCTTTGTGAGTATCGATATTACGTAAATTATAAGAAAATTTTTGTAATTTATATTTTTGGACAATTTTTTCAAATTGATTAACTACATTAAAGGAAAATATTATCTGGTACATCTTGAAAGTTTAAAAAATGTTAGATTGTCCACTTTTAATAAATTATTTTATATTTAGAAATAAAAATAAATCATGTAAAAGTTCAAAATTTGCGAAACTTTTGAGAATAATTACTTATAATAGTAAATACATTAGGTAGCCCGCACGGTCATAGCTCAGTTGGCTCAGAGATGATAGATTTGGTATAAAGAGCCTAGGTTCGACGTCTGCGTTGTCTTAATGTTGGAGTTGTTACCCTCAAATTTGAAAACCAATATTTTATACAAAAAATTTGAAAAAAAAATCATTTTTTAAAACGGACTGCAAACCAAACCATGAAAACTTTTTTTTTTAAAACCGACCTGAACTAAAAAACAACCTTTGAAAATGAATCGACCCGACCCGCAAAACCGAATGGATCGGATATGATGTGCCCAACCATGGCTACCACTGTCTTCTCTTTAAGGTTCCTCACTATGATATTTGTTCTCCATTTTCATTTTTTTTTTGGGGTTTGAATTTAGATATGAGACAGCCAGACAGGCATGGTTCACAAAAGTCACCATGCTATCCTTGCATGTCGATGATGTTAGGAACATTTGCGTAAAAAACACGAGGATGGAAAGAAAAAAAAATGAGCGCAGAATTAATAAGCTTAGATAAGAAAATATAGATGTGGAGACGCGCTATAGGGGTGGGCATGGTTGGACCGCTCTAGTGTCATCTCAAAAAAGAATCAGAATCGGAACTCACGGTTCTTGATTTTAGAAACCGAAACCAACAATTTCAGTTTCGTTTCGGTTTTAACTCAGTTTTATTTTATATTAAAAAAATTAATAATAAAAAAATATTTTTCATTATACTTGAACTGAGTTTTAAGTAATTAAGCAGATTTATAACTAATTTTATGATTTACATATGATTTTGTTAGGATTTAGGTCTAATTTTACTCAATTTTAGAATTTGTTTTTACTCATGGTCTCAGCTCCAGTTTTACGATTTTTACTCCTAAAAATCGGCACCGACTCATCAATAACAATTTTTTTAAAATTAAAACCAAGACCGGATTAAAACCGACGATTCTGATCTGGTTTGCGCTTTCCGTCTGATTTTGCTCATCCCTAATTTATATCACACTATCGCAATGTGGATCAGGCGATAGTGAACAATGATCGGGCCTCCATTTTCTCCAGAATGTCTAGCATGCAATGTGGCTTAGGCGGGTTTCCAGGAGCTGCAGACTCTTGGAAAAGTCATCGAAAAACTGAACCGATGGTGATGCTGCAACTCTGCGTGTAGCATCGGGAACTGAGTGTTTTCTTCTTCGGGTTCTCCACTGTCCTCCTGTGTAATGCATAAAATAGTATATGGTGTGATTATACATGTGTGGCGTAGCCTCTGTTCGGTGTCCAGGACTAGAACTCCCTCATGAATACAGAGTTTGGACACTAATGATGAGAAGAGGAATTCACTTTTCTTCTTCGTTGCGTTCGCGCATAGGCTCCGGTATATAATCATCCCGACCTTGATTAGTTTTTCCGTTAGAATGTAGTAGAGAAGAACGACTTGCTCTCGGATCACATGTTGCCCATGAGAAGAAGGAGAAATCCGAGACTTCACAAAATGGACCAACATTTTGCGCTCGGAAGTAATGATGCCCATGAGATTGTAACTGGCGAGCATGATTATAACTGATGAACTCCCGATGAGAATTGTTGAAAAAGAAGGATTTAGAAAGTGGTGCGCATATCTCCGGCTAGAGTTAGTTTTACCTTCGCGCAGGTCGTTGTCAAGGGATATTGAGAGCATTTACAAGAAGAAAAAACAACAGTTGAAAGAATATTTTATGAGATGTAATCAGAGAGTTTGCTTGACTACGGATACTTGGACATCGGCCCAGAATACAAACTACATGGTTTTGACATGCCACTTTATTGATGAAGATTGGAAATTGCAAAAGAAAATTATAAATTTTCGACAAATTGATGACCACAGAGGAGAAACCATTGGAAGATTAATTGAGCATTGTTTGCGTGATTGGAGGATTGAGAAAGTGTTCACAATTACGGTAGACAACGCATCCTCTAATGATGTGGTCATTGCACATATGGTTAAGAGTTTGCGACATTAGAATGAATTAGTTTTGGATGGAGATTTCATTCACGTGCGATGCTTTGCTCATATCACTAATTTAATTGTGAATGATGGGCTTAAAAAGCATCAAGCTTCTATTGGTCGAGTACGGAGGGTGGTGAAGTACGTCAAATCCTCACCGGCACGTTTACTGAAGTTCAAAAGTTGCATTTACATGATGAAAATCACATTTAAGGGCAATGTGACATCTGATGTGCCTACTCGATGGAACTCGACATACCTTATGTTGGAAAGAGCTGAGAAGTATGCAGCTGCATTCGACAAACTTGCAGAATCCGACACTCAGTTCTTAGCATATATGGGAGAAGAAGGGCTTCTCACAGACAAATATTGAGTGAATATTCGTCAATTTAGCAAATTCTTGGAAATTTTTTATGATTTGACGGTTGCAGTATCAGGTTCCTCGTATGTGACTTCCAACATGTATGTTAGTAAGATATGTCGAATGAAGCTTAATATTCAAATGCACGTCGAATGTTCTAATCCATTGTTGAGCTCAATGACTAATGACATGATTCAAAATTCGACAAGTATTGGGGCGACGTCGAGAAAATGAATAACCTTATGTGGATTGCAGTTGTTTTGGATCCTTGATGCACAACAAATATGTTAAAATTTTGTTTGACCATTCTTATGGGGGACGAGCGGGGGCGTGAATATTATCACGAGGTGGATGTTCTTTTGCGCCGACTTTACAGTGAGTATAAGGGTTCAAGTGACGAACCATCGAGTTCGTCAAATGTTAGTGCATCACTACTAAAAGATCCTTTATTTTCTAGATTATACGTCGGGTCATCTTTTACGGAGTCCAGAATTAGTAGGTCGGAACTTGACGTCTACCTACACGATGCTGTAGAAGAATTTTCTCATACTCTAGACCTTTTGCTATGGTGGAAATTGAATTCCCATAAATTTCCAATTTTGAGTCGGATAGCGAAGGATGTGTTAATTGTTCCGATTTCTACAGTGCCGTCGGAGTCAGCTTTCAGTTGTGGTGGTCGCGTTATTGACTAATTCCACACTTCTCTATTACCAAAAATAGTGGAGGCCCTTATATGCACTCAGAGTTGGATCCGTTATGAATCTGAAACTCCATTTTTGTCGGAGGTATTAGAAGATTACAAAACGATTGACGAAGATATATTTCAACTACAAGTTATTTATTAACATTGTTGTTTATTGATGTTATATTAATAAATATGTTTTATGTGTTTTTGTAGAAATTACGGAGAATGCAACCGGGGGAGACATAAAGCCGATTATTGAACTCTAAACGACGGATTATGATTATTTTGTATGGTATGATTATTTTGTATGGTTTCTGGACTTTTTGTTTTGAATGAAACATTATCGTTTTGGATTATTGATGTATTTAGATTATGGATAGTTTTGAATTATAATGAATTATGGATGAATTGTTTTGGATTACAAATACATTTCAAAATTTTTGGATTATGTTGTATGTCTGGAATATTGGATGATAGTTTGAATCTTGGATGAAATATTTTGGATTAGGTTATCGGATTGCAGGGAAAACAGGGAATCCTCCGCGGAGTCTGCTTCATGAACAATCCGATCTGATCCGATCCGATAACTTCAAATAGCTTCGGATCGGATCAGATTCAGATGGAGTTTTGGAGCCAATCCGAAAATTGTCGAATCGGATTGGATCGGCAACAATCTGATCCAATCCGATCTGACGCCCACCCCTAAATTGTGGGGACCACTTCGCCTTTCCCGAGGTTTCCAGAACATTACTATTCTTTCCAAAATATATTATAAAATAGAATTAAAGTTAAAAATAATAAAAAATTGTTTCAATTGCTATTCAGAAGTACAAGAGGTATTCCGTGCATTTGATACAAACCTTTGAAGGAAAGTTTATGCGTTGTAGTACAGATGTCCAAACCAAAATAAATGACTTTAATATAAGAAATTAATTTGCAAAATTTCAAGACATTTATAAGATTTACTATAATTTTTAAAATACGGAAAAAATAAATTTAGTCAAAATTTCGTACTTAATAAAATTCTTTAAAATTTCGGTATACATTTAAAGTATTGTAAGTCAATATTCACAAATTTCGTGAATTTTTAATAATTCTAAGATTTATTATAATTTTTTGAATTAAAAAAATAAATAAATTCAATTAAAATTTTGTACATTAATAAAAATTCTTAAAAAAATTTAACACTGTTCAAATATTGTAAGACAATATTTTACAAAAAATTCATAAACTTTTAACAATTCCACGATTTATTATAACTTTTTTTAATGCAAAAAAAAATTCAATTAAAATTTGTAAAACACTAAAAATTCTTGAAATTCGTCACACATTTATAATATTGTAATACAATATTCTACAAAATTCATTAAATTTTCAATAACTATACAATTTATTATAATTTTTAAACTTTAGAAAATTAGTAATTCAGTTAAAATTCAGAACTTCAATAAAATTTCTTGAATTTTTTCTCACCCATTGATAATATTTTTAGATAATATTCGACAAATTTTTGTAAATTTTAAATTTTTTATAATTTATTATAATTTTTAAATACATAAAATAAAAAAGCTAGATAAAATTTCGTACATCCTAATTCCTATGACGTACGAATTTTTTATATTGACTTACAGATTGGTTATATGACGTACATATTTATTATATTGACTTACAAATTTATTATATAGACATATAAATTTTTTATATTGATATACAAATTTTATTATATTGACAAATAAATTTATTATATTGACATACATATTTTAATATTGACGTACAAATAAGTAACTGATTTTTTTTTGTTTTCTTCATTCAAACAATTATACCAACTAAAAATTTTGAATTGATTTTGATTTATATTTAAATTTAATGCCATAAATTATAGTAAAAGTTCAATGCCTATTAAATTTTGGCTGCAAAAATTACGAAATTCACTTCACCCCTGCGATTTTTGTTGTTGTCTTGACACCCTATTAGCGTCACGACCGAGTACATAATGTAGTCGTGCAAACATCAAAATGGATCGTTCGATGGAGTTGGCTCTCGATTAAGGTCAGCTTTACACGATACGAAAGGCTTTCACTTTATCTCCAATGTCTAGACATTTTTTCAAAACACATCGTTTTTTAAACTGATTTCCTCACCATCGAAAAAATTTTAGGCCACGAGGAACTCGTTTGTGGGTTAGACGAGTTTTGAGTGGACAACCATTTTTAACCTTCGATTTTGTTATCAAGTGTCTTTGATAGGCTCAATTTTGATCCAATTTTAAAAATGATTTGATTATGGTTGATTTGGTTTGGTTCGGTTTATTTATAGTATCATAGGGGTGGGGCACATCACATACGAGTTGTATTGCAGATCCCAAACCATTACCAACTCTTTTGAAAGTTGGGAATCAAAATTATGGAATACAGTTCAATTATCATTTTAAAAAATATATATAAATTAAAATATTTTTTATTGTAGGTGGGTCAAGTTTTCAGAGATTGTTCTTGGATTTGGAGATGATTTCGAGTTTTGATCAGAATTACTATAATTTTGAGTCGTCTTTTGACTGATTATGGATTGTTTTTTACCCACGGTTCGTTAGAGATTCATGACTTTAACCCCAAAACCAATTATGATCGATTATCTGATTAGTTTGAGTTTATATTTAACTTTTAAAAAAACCAACTTTAAATTGGTTCATTTTTCCAAAAAAACGAACCGGGTTGAAACCGGGTCAGGCAACCTAAAATTTAGCCGAGGGGGGAAGTCAAATGCGAAAATCAGAAAAAGGAAATGGAGATAGGGAGGAGGGGATACGTGGGAGTGGGACTATTTCAAAGCGGCCTTCTCGCATAAACCCGCAGGGCGTATTCTGACGGGAGAGAGAGAGAGAGCGATGAGTACGGCGATTCTCGAGAGCATTGTCGTGGTCCTTCTCCTTATGCTGCTTTTGATTATCATCATCTTCGTCTTTGCCTGCAAGCCATGGCGATTCCTTTCCGCTTATCGTTCCCGCACGATCAAGGTTTCTTTGCTCTCCTTCTCATTTTCATTTCTAATGTTTTTTGTTTGCTCGTCCGTATCTTTTTGGCTGGTTGATTGAGGATGAATCGTACGAATGGAGATAAATGTTTTTGTTTCTTTTGATATGCCTGTTTGGAGGTTAATCCTGTTTTATTTCGGTTAGTAAAAAGGCTGAAGCATAGAGAGAAATCGATCGCAATTTTGTGTTTGGAGTGATCTTTGGTAGATCAAAGAACCTCATTATTTGAGTTCGTAGCTGAGGTCGGAAGATTTGCATTTTGCAATCATATTTTTTATGACGTATTAACGTTGAATGAAGATTTTGATTTTGCCGCTGATCATGGAACATAAAGTGCGAGCATTTTGATTTGTGTTTTAATTCTAAGGATCTATGAGTAAGATTGGGCTAAATTTGTTTATGTTTTGTTTCAATTCATAATGGAGGTTCACTTTTCCTGATACAATCCAACGCATTTGTCTGATGTCCCCATTTTCATGGACACAACCACAGATAAATCATTTAGTGTCTGGAAATGGTTTTTAGAATTATTGGTATCATTCACTACGAATTCAATATGTTTGACGAGGAATGATAGATGATTATGTTCTGGAAGTTGGTATTCTGTGTTTGTGCCCATTTGTAATGTAAATTATTTGCTTTCCAACTGTCATTCAACTTGTGTTTCATTTATTTCCTTCATCAGGTCCCTGAACTTGAGAGGCCCCTTGTTTCGGACAATGTGGATCCTCGAGATCAAAGCAATGAATTTCCAAGAGAATACGATTTAGAAGGAGCTTCTCAATCTGATGGGCATTTTCGCTCCCCTCGAGCACATGGGCTCATTTACAAACAAAGGCTTCCAGTTACATCTCCAGGTAAATACACATTTTCACATTTTTATTTGTCTTGCATCATAGAAATGATTTATCTGTCGTTTTTAGTAGTTTTTTTTAATATATTCTATACATGGTTCTAGATCTACTTGCAGATTCTTCAGAAGAAATTTCTCTTGGCGAGACACTTAGGAGGCCATTCGATGCAAACCAGATTTCAGAAGTTCAAAAGTCTGGTAGACAGTATGCTGGAAATGAAAGATATCAAAAGTCTCCTGGAAAAGATATCTTACATCAAAGTACGATTTTCATATTTAAATTTGAATACATGCCAATTTAGCGTTCAAGTAGTTTATATGATTATTAGTAGTATTATTTGAGTAGATAGGTATACAAAGCAAACAATCATATGTTTCTGTTAGAACTGCAGGAAGCTGCATCTCTTTGGAGGTTATTTCTGGTCCTTCTCGTGGATTTAGGACTTTTATACATTCAACAAGCACCTCTCGGCTTCCGCTGACTCTTGGGAGGGTTTCTCCTGGTGATATTGTACTAAAGGATTCCGAGGTTTCAGGGAAACATGCATTAATAAATTGGGATTTAAAAGTAAATATCGCTAGCTATTTCTCTTTAAGTTATCTTTGGATTTTTCTGTATATGTGTTATCCATACATTGTTTCTTAACTGTATATTATGTAATTGACTTCAGAAAATGAAATGGGTGCTGTTAGACATGGGTAGCTTGAATGGAACAATGCTAAATTCCCATCCTATACATCATCCTGATTCTGGAAGTAGGCAGTGGAGTGATCCCACTGAACTTGCAAGTGGAGATATAATAACACTTGGTACTTCGTCAAACGTATATGTAAGTCAATGTACTTGTGGATTATTATCCACTATATTGTGCTGAAACTCCGATACTAACACTTTCATAAAGTAAGTGATTTGACATTTTTGAGGTTGTTTGTCCCTGAATCAGGTGACAACTCCTCTACCTATCTTGGGGAGTCAAAAGAATGTTACAAAAAAGAAAAGAGAGAATAAAATACTAAATAGACTTGATTGCTTAACATTTTAGAATTGATGTCTTTAAATATATTACAAAATAACTCAATTCAACTTAGAAAATATTAGAAGTAAGAAACTAGTCATATATATAATAATTCAAATTAATAAAATAACAACTTAAGAAATATTAGGTTAATTTAAATAAAGAAGATAAATTATTTTTTAATTTAAATTAAAAAGATAAACTATTTAAATTTTTTCTTAAAATATCGCTTCCCCACGAAATAGTCCACTGATATTATGCCGTAACCTTAAGCGTGTTTTTTTTTAAAAGGAAAAATTGTATTAACAGGAGTGACGACTAAGATAAATTCTGACAATGCAACTAATGAACAGCTATCTTTCTTCTATTTGAGAGGACCAAGCAAAAATAAAGGATCCTAAAATGCTTAGAATTATAGTCCTTCTGTTAGATTATCTGCATTAGTTTGCATTTTTCATTAAACCTGAATGCAATTGTAATTTATAGCACATGAGGTATCCGTTAGTTTAGCAAACAATTTTATGTTACTGAGTAGGTGGACAAGTATTTTCAGTAATGGAAGCATACTTTTGTATTTATGCTTAAAGCTTATGCGAGTAGTTATATACTTTCTCTGCAATATTTACTGTTACTATTATATACTTTAATTATGCCTAGATCCACTGAAAACAGGGACTTTAAACTCTGAAAAACTTTCACGTCATATGGATAGCATCAATATTTACCATAGTGCTATTTTGATGGTGAAAACATATCTCGCCCTCCCTTTCCTTAAAAGTAAATAAATCAAAGCAAAATGAGTTGACGAGAAAATTGTTGAAGCTGCATTTCTTTTATAAAGCACGACAAAAGAACGAATGAGTGATTTCACAGTTTTTGACGTGGAATCATGATGAAGAAAAAATATTAAATTGTTAATGTAACAAACTATCGCATAATCTGGTTCATTTTTCAGTTACTTTACTGGTTGTGGCTTAATTTCTTGATATTATCTGTGTTGTTCCGTCACCAACAACTTGTAAAGTTAATAATTCTTGCCTCTGTTTTTCTCAATAATATTTCTGGCTTTGGCAGGTTCATATAACTTCACAAATTGAGGATCAAATTCCGTTTGGAATTGGTGTAGCATCTGATCCCATGGCTTTGCGGCGGGGAGGAAAGAAGTTGGTCATGGAAGATATGTTTTATTATAAGTGGCCTCTTCCTGGAGTCAGTCAGGTATGGGTTTGTATCAATATCCTCTAATAGTGATTTTTTACATCTTCCTTGTACTAACAATATTTTTTTTTGCAGTTAGGATTATTTGGGATCTGTGATGGTCATGGTGGTTCAGCAGCTGCCAAAGATGCAAGCGAGTTAGATTTTTTTGTTGCAGTTTTAATATACCATATTACATGTTTCCTAGATCTAATGCCTACTAAATTTCGAAAACCACTAGTGATAGGCTTCATGCTCTTTAAGTTAATGAAATTTGCAATCTAATTCAGAACCAAATCAAATTTTTAACATTCTTTTTTCATGAAAAAAATCGGATTGATTTGGATAGTTTGACCTCTTGTTCTCTAGTACATCCTTGTAATCCTCTGGTTCTCCAACTAGTATCCACTTATTGGCTCCATTCTTTTTGGATTCGCTCCATGTGTTGAGTTCTTTGTGTATCCCTTCAAAAGGATTAAGAATTTTTGTTACTTCTTTCTTACTGTTTTGAGCTGCATCGATGATTTGTTGGGAATATTGGTTTCGATCAAATGATATTGTGTGATTTTAGGTAGAACTAGAATGTGAAGAATTATATTTGAGTTTCGTCGGATTTGTTCATGCAATGCCATTTGCATGAGGTGATTAGAATCTTCTTCTTTCAATCTCTTTTCCAGATATTTTGAGATGCTTTGATCCGCATACAGTGGAGTGGCAAGTCAGTGAACTTGTTTGCAGTAAAGATTGATTGTTGTGCATTGTTCATGGATAAATAATTATTTCTTTCTTTATCTGTACTTGCCAGAGTGCATTTTTTGTGTACTGTGGGTTTGAATAGCAGTATCATTCAGTAATAATTTTTTCAAACACATTTACTTGCAGAATTCTACCCGAGGTGGTCGCCACTATTTTATCCGATTCTCTGAAAAGAGATCGGTTACTTTCCCTATGCAATGCTTCAGATGTTTTAAGGGATGCATTTTCTCAGACAGAATCGCACATGAATCACCACTATGAGGTTTCTTTGTCTCTAGGTCTTTAATAATATCTCATCACTTGTAGGCTGTTGTACAAATGTTAATATGACTTGCTACTAGACCGACTGAAAAAACTGTTGCTAATTACTTCCATTCATCTCTTTAGTAGCAATACTTTATATTGGAAAGTTGATTACTGACCTTTTTGTTTCAAATTGTTTGTGATGGTGTATTTTCTCAGACCGAATTGTGCATGATTCACCACTATGAGGTTTCTTTGTCTTCTAGGTTTTTAATAATAGCTCATCACATGGAAGCTTTTATTAAATGCTAATAAATAGACCAAAAAATTCTGTTGCTAATTAACTTCCATTTCATCTCTATAGTAGCAATACTTTCAAAATATATTAGCATTCTGTTGCTAATCGTACTGTGGAATGCTTTTGACCTTTTCATTTCAAAATATTTGTTGTGCTCTTGGACTTCCTTTACTCTATCATGATTTGACATTTTGTAGTGTTAGTTTTTCTCTTTATCTTTGGGGCTATGTTGCCATGTTGTGTGAGTCTTTCTTTGGGATGGGGTGTTGCCTTTATGTATTACAGTGTCAGAAAATTTTTGACGTGTTATGTTTGTGAAGCATATTGACAGTACACTTCACTCAAAACTGGAACCATTCTTTTTCATTGGGCATCCCTTTAGAAGTTTGTTGTTTGACCATCTTTGTCTCTGTACCCATTACACGTTTGGGGAGGCTGGTATTTTTGTTTACAACAAATTCATAAGAAAAGGGAGACTACTCTTTGTTTTGACTTATTATAACTGTACCATTGGTCCTTGTAGGCTGTTGAGTTATCTTGCTTTATGTGTTTTAACTCCATCCTTTTCCTTTCTAAATGATGGTTGTGGAGCTGATTGTGAAATTTCATATTTTTTTTTTATCAATGATCCTTAATACAACTTTTTTTTTTGCAGGGCTGCACTGCAACCTTACTTCTTGTATGGATTGATTGTAATGGTAATTACTTTGTGCAATGTGCAAATGTTGGCGATTCTGCTTGTATTTTGAAGTAAGTGTTTTTTTGTATAGTTCTTTTTGTCTTGTTAGTTTAGCTCAGTAAAACTGTTCCTAAAAGAACTCAGAGTTTGAAATAAAGTCCTTGAGTGAGCAAGCATGGACTTGCGTCTTTGGTTGTCCTCTTCCAGAAGAGAGCTGTAGTTTATATTTTTACCTATCAAAGTGTTTAGGTTTTTTTGTTGGGATGTAAAAAAATTTGGTAGGTTCTTACAGTGGGCATATCCTCAAAGAGACGAAATGTAATTGTCTTGTTGCACTGTTAAATTATTTTAACTTTTGATGGTAGTTGAATGATTGGTAGCTTCTAATGTGTATGTTTTTTTCTGGTTCATACTGGTAGCATTTCCTTTTCTTAATTTACTGAAAATATTCACAAATATATGTTATTCTACTGTCTCAGTGTTGATGGGAAACAGATAAGGATGACTGAAGACCATAGAGTAACTAGCTATTCAGAACGCCAACGAATAGAAAAATTAGGAGAGCCATTGAAAGATGGGGAAACACGTTTATGTGGTAGAGGCTCTTTTGCTCCTCAATCTGCCAAAATAAATTGTCTCATGATGCTGTTAATTTAGTGAACTTTCTTGTCAGGTTTGAACCTTGCTCGTATGCTCGGAGACAAATTTCTGAAACAACAGGATATTCGCTTCAGTTCAGAGCCATATATAAGTCAAGTTGTACATATTAATCAAGCGAGCAAGGCATTTGCTCTCATGGCAAGGTTAGTTTTTCTGCTTGAGTTGTTAAGGAAAAAGATTTATGGACCTTAACTCTTCTATTTTCTTGGCTAGATAATACATTATATTTCTACCTCTGGATTTTCCTTTATCTTCTTCATAGCCACACTATAACTATTTCTTTCATGGCCGGAAAATGCAGAAAGAATTATTTTTGTTTTTATCTTCTAGAGTAACTATCAATGAACACCTCATAGTTAAGAGTGTTTATTAATTGACACTTTAAACTTTTAATTATATCAATTGATTAATCTAAATATAATTATTTTTAACCGACATTTTATATTTATAATTTATTAATTAATACTTTGAAGTTTAGACAATTATCAACCGACATATTATCATGAAATTTAAGTTGATTAAGCTTCTTTTTACATTTTAATTTTTAATTTTTTCAAATTATTATATATTCTAACTTAGAGATTGATTGATAAAATTAAAAGTTTACGGTTTGAAAAAATATTTATTCTTCAAGATGTTTGTCAATAAATACAATTAAAATTTTGTGGTAACTACTGAGTATCTTATCTTTTATTATCTGAATATATCTTAATTCTTAACTCTTGTGCCAAATCGCAGTGATGGTTTTTGGGATGTCATTAGTGTCAAGAAGGCAATTCAGCTAGTTCTTCAGGTAGCACCCCGGTTCTCCACATCGTTTCTGTTTTTTTTATATCTCTCCCTTTCCTAAGTTACCATGCTAAAAAGTCTCACATTTTTTTATCTGTTCAGGCTCAGGAGAGATACGCTACAGATTCCGATAATTTAGCGGAGAAGATTGCTAATTTTTTGTTGGGTGAGGCTAGAACACTGCGAACAAAGGACAATACCACTATCATTTACTTAGATTTTGATTCACATAAAATCTCTTGTAAAGTTGAATCATAACATGATTATCACATCTCCAGAGATATAGTAATAGCTATTTATAGCCTGTTCTTTTCAAAATACTCCTTTATTATTTTTTTCATCCCATCATTATACTAATATAAAGCTCAAAGCAATATGCCCTGGCTATCTCTACAGAAGCTTATAGTCACCTGCATCTCATATCAACTTTCTGTGATATAAAGCTTGGAACTTTGAAGGTTGGAATCTAGATACTTCTGGACGGCAATGTGGTATCAGAAGGCGGTCCAAAGGTCAGCACTCTGCCTTTTTTTTACTATTCCTTTGTTAGGTCCAAGCATGTTCGTGAATATTAGCCCAATTTTTTTGATAGTCGTAGAGAAATGGATACCATCTATTCGTTAATGTTGCTATGTTGCCATCTATCTATGTTTTTTTTAAAGAGGAACCACTCCCCCAATAAATAAAACTGAATTCAATCTCTTAGATACCCTACTATTAAACCTTGGGTGCGTTCTCCAATTGGTTTCAGATTCAACTCCACTTAGGCTTCTAGAGATCTATCTGTTCTCCAATTGGTTTCAGATTCAACTCCACTTAGGCTTCTAGAGATCTATCTGTTGATCTGGGTCGTAGTCATCGCTTGTTGCCTTTTATAGGTAGGTGATAAGGATGTAGTTATTAAATCATCTTCTTATGCTTTAAGAAGTACTTTAAGTATAATTTTTGAGTAATGCTAGATTGATTTTTTTAATATATTCTCTTATTATATACACTGATGTGTCGAATAATGATTGGTCTGTATTACGATTAAAATAATTATTTATAATATTTATTGTACCAGTCTTAGTTTGACTCGTTATGAAATGTGTTAAGAAGGTAAACTTAGCATTACTCATAATTTTTAGCCTTAGATCCTCTTTTATAAAGAGGACTCCGCCAAAATTGTCCTTTTAGAGCCAATCAATGTGACAAGCTGAAATCCATGTGATTTAAAGAGTGAGATAATACTTTCACCATGCTCTATTTCTTAAGAAGAATGTTATTTTCCATTATGGTTCGGTGTACACGAGATAGTTCTAGAGGAAAGTTGTTCGCTCGAGTTTTGATTAGGTTTCCTTACAATGATGATTACATCTCTCGTGTATAAATGTGCTAAAACGCAAACTCGTACAAGAAATGTTTTTCTATGAAGCAAGCACGGAGCACTCGGGCACATTCTAGTTTGTAGTTTCTGCCGTTTTGATTTGAGTGTCTTTTTATGCGTAATTCTAATTCTATGGGGCTAGGCTTGTAGCTGAATGGACAAATGGTTGAGGTTTAAGTTACTTGCTTTCGAAAACTTTAACGTTGGAGTTTTTTCTCTTTTTTCGTTCATGTGATCAATACCTGAAATTTGTTAGATTTACTCCCAACAAATAGTTCCCTATTTGAAATTAATCGAACGAATATATTACAGGAATAGCGGTGGGTGGCGTATTTCACAATGTCATGGTTTTGGAATTAGAGGTATGCTCTCTCTCACTCTAGGGTGATGTCTATAGTTCGTTTCTTGTCCAAGAAGCCAAGTTAGTAATCTATATAGAGCCATAGTATTGGCTATGCAATTAGAATTTCATTCTTGGATTGGACGTTCTTCGTCGTCTCTGGTGGCAGGAGTAAAACAAACGCAAACATGATTATTAAAACCAATTCGGAGTTGAACAAGAATGTACCGAATTTGAACTTGTAAAACCAAAGTTTTCAAACCATGATTCTAGCGTATTCGAGTTGTCTTTGTCTTTGATCCCTAGTATCGTGATTAGAGAGCAGTGTTAGGTTTATCTTTTTAGTATATTATTTTACTTATCTATTAATGTATTGAGTTTTGATTGATCCAAATAAAATATTTTTAATATATTATAATTAAAAAAAGTTTTTACTTATTTATTGATGTATTTTTATTCCATCTTTATGACAAAAGGGCTTTTGGTTGGGGTGAGAGAAGAGAGGTGGAACATAGGAAAGAGAGAGAAACAATTTTGTTTTTCTTGACATATGCTAAATGTAGGTGCCTAGCATAATATATAATGCTGACCTCAATTTTTTTTCCTCAATTTATCGCATTTTCAATTGATTCGCTCGCTCTTGGTTCATTTTTTTAATTATCGATTGTGGTCGTGTTATCGAACTGTGAAATTCTGATTTAAGTTTTATTTTAGAACAAAATCGGGCCGGATTAGGTCGTGTCCACTCCTACTATAGAAGTTCAAATAATCTGATCATAATCTATTGCATTAGCAAAAAAATATGTAATTATGACTTTTAAATGATTTAATGTAGTTAATAAAATATTTAAATAAATAAATAAGTGGGATTTCCATCAACAAAAGAATGTGGTATCTTTGTCTCCCATGCTCTCCATTTTCCTCCACTTTTGACCTTTTTCTCTTCTAGGAGGGACCCTTTTTGGAGATTCAATGTATGAATCGAGGGTCAAAACTGTAAACTGACAAACATCGAATTGAGCTCTTTAAACAATTCTATCCGGTTCGATTCCAGTTCAACACTTTCAATGCTTGGCTTGTAAGTTGGCTCAAAATTCAAACGAATTCATGCTCGAGTCGAGATCTCAACAACCCAATATTGCAGCCTTGATCGAAAGCTTACTCATTTAATAGTTCATTAGCCGTGCCATTGTAAATTTTCATTAGTCTACATGTTCATAATATTAAATTAAAATTTTAATTTATTTATTTCGCTATGGTTTTTAACAAGAGAGAATCTTTCGATTGAATATATTATTAAAAAGCGTAACATCTTCTATTAATAAATACTCTAATGTTTGCAATATAACTAACATTATCATAAGGAAAGGTTGCTATAACAAAAAAATATTATTGATTTATTTTGAATTAATATATATATAATATATATTTGGGTGGGGAGGCAACATCTAAGATTTGGGTCAAGAACAAATTAAGCCAGATTTATTGGAACAAAACTGGGAATAATATGAATTGGACCGAACAAATGAAACAATAAAATGCGAGTCAATTACAAATTATTTCATTTGGAAATATAATTAAATTCATGATTCTGTTCGATTCTATTGTTTTTTTATGTAAAACACCACGAACCAGACCCAAAACCAATCAGGTATCGTCATCGTAAGAAAAGAATTAAAGAACTACACAAAAGCCGAGAGCAAACTTAGAATTCTGGTTAGTTACCATAGGCAAGAGAAATTAAAGATTTTTGCATTGCAAAAGAATAACAATATTCAATTCCAGGAAATTGGAAAACAAAAGAGGGGAAATAATATAACCCAAGAGCTAATCATTCAGAGGTTCATAACTTTCAATCAAAGTTCTAATCTACTTCTACTTCAGCAACCCTAATTTCACTTCTTCTGAAAAGAGAGGATTTTTACTTACCTCTGATGAGAAGGGTGTTCTATTAAAAACTCGGCCTCCTCCCGCAGTTGCTGTTTCTTCAAGTACCTTTGAGCTGTCTCGTTGACGATCTTGACGGCAAAGTTCATGATCATCAGCCACACAATCGTATTCCAGATGGATGCAAATGAGAAATTCCATCTCTTCCCCTAGAGTTTTAGGAACACATTAAAGACCAGATTTATAAATAAGATACATAACAATTTACTTCATGATTTATAAATAAGATACATAACAATTTACTTCATGAATTATGAGAGTAGTCGCAGCAAATAACTTAATTTTAAAAATCATCAACAAAGATTTTAAACTTTACCATAATTACAAAGAATAGTCTACCAATAACATTTTTTTTGCTTCTAACTTTTAAAATATTGGTCAATTTAGTAAGTTATTTTCGTTAATTTGATAAATTTTAAAGATTTGTCCATGACGGGAGAAGATTAAAAATGGTACCTTGATATTTGAAGTCATGGAAGAAGGTGCAATATGATACTTTTCTTTCATCAATTTGAGCTTCGTAATGATATTGGGCAAGATCGAAGCCAAACCCGGGACTAGACTAAGTATCCAAATCAACTCGTTTTCAATCCAGTCAAGAAGTTGATTGTTGCAGACAGATATAATGAAAATTGTCTGCATAGGAAGAGATGAACAAATTACAAAGAAAAGAGCCTTGTAATTGCCATTCATTTTTCTTTTATCATATGACTACAACATATGGTTTCTTCTTGGTGTTAATTCTCGAGTTTCTGAAAGAATCCAACGAGCAAACACAACTTCCATAATGATTGTTAAACGATCATGTACCTGTATGTGAGTTTTAACAATTGCTTTTCCAATCAATGTTGCAAGAAAAAATTTCCAAAATGGAATGCCAAATTGTCCACACATGATGCCAGCCAAGTCAAATAGTGGATTTGGGACCTGAAAATAGTTCGATTTGGATAAATGATTGAACTAGTGATGGATGGCGTCACATTCATTGAAGTGGAATTCATATATAACACATCAAGATTTGATGTTAGAATAATTTTAGAGTTACTTTCTCTTTGTACATACTAATGTGTAAACTCGTAATTAATGCAATATATATAATAATTATTTACATTATATATATATAACTACACTTTCAAGAATTAATTTTACTTCAACACATGGGCGTGTACAATAAAAAAAACAGGATAAGAGAGTAACTCTAATATTACTCTTTGATGTTGAATAAAGGGGGACTATCGTAAGAGAAAATAACGATAAACTTGCGAGAAAATAACGATAAACTTGCAAGAAAATAACCATATATGCATCAACGAGCAAAGAAGGCTAACTCACCGATGCAAGAAGTAAAATAGTGCAAAAGTTCATGTGTTGAGAGTGCGAAAGAAACCATTGCTTTATTTTATTTAGGTAAAATGAAATGATTCCTTCATCCTTGGCTGCGGAAGCATTTAGTTCTTCAATTGCTCCCACTTTGCTACCAGAGATACTAGCTGCGTAGAAATGCACAATTTTTCTAAATCAATTAGCCACCATTTTCATGAGATGTAGAATGCGTAACAAAATTTAACCTTAAAATGAATAAATTAACTCTCACAGTTTAAGTTGCCAAGTGGTAAATAAGAAACTTCAACACAAAGACAAAGCTTATTCATACCTGCCCTGGAGATAAAATAAGGAGGAAGCTCCCCTATGGCAGTACCTAAACCCCACAGAATAGCCTCTATTTGAACCTTGGCCAATATGCTACCAAGTGGCACTGACGCTGTAAATAATGGAGGCCCGAATTCAGCACAGTCCTTTTCAAGCCATGAAGGACCTCTTTTCAACTGTATCGTATCATAAGGAGCGATTTTTAAATCCACTCGGCCACATTGCATAGCTTTTATTGTGAAAAATGCAATATGTGGACCCAAATAAAGGACAAATGTATGCAAACCAGACCCTGAAGGAAGTGAGTAGAATAAAATTGTTAAAGTTTATGCATAGAAAAGATAACGTCATGTTATTTTCACAATCAAAATACTTTTTTGAAAATTGGAATACGTAATTATCAAATCCATAAGTTATCTCACCAAGACCGATTGAAGATGCAACCCCAAGGATGACCCACCACAATCCAAACTCAAAATACTTAAGAATCTCCTCAGCATGCTGCAACCACATGAGACATTATCATAACTTTGTTGAAGCATCTTAACAACAATCAACGAGACAATTGGAAAGGAAAGAATAAAAAACTCATATATTGAAAAACCTCACAATCATGCTTTAATAAGCTATATGACCAGTGAAAACTTTGAATTCCAAACATTTTTTTTTTCATTTTTAAACATTGTAAAACAAGTAGGTAGCCTAAACCTCATGCACTTGTATACAGTAGAAACTTGTAACGTTCGGACATAGATATGCATAATCTTAAATCAATTTGATAATAGGAAGAAAGTCCTATAACATTTTTCACATGGCATTAGTCCAATGGTATAGGTGGGTAGAAGAGCAGTTACTTGTAAGTTAAAATGCACATCCCATTGGGAGGCTAAATTAAGTTGCCCAAAATTCCAGTTCTATGGTACCTAAATTTAAATGAATGTACCACAGTAAACACATGACGTTAGAAATATAACACTATTATTTATGGAAAAACCTTTTCCTGAGGGCCTTCAATAGTGAAAAGAAGAATCACAATTGCTGTCAGGACAGTACTCAAAAGCAAAAACCAACCCCTCTTTGCCAAAAGATACAAAATTGAACGTTTGACATACTGAAGAACACCCAAAATAAAAAACTTGAGTGTTTTGAGTGGTTGCGTCAGCAGCGTCAAATTTTCCAGCTGATTGTGGTTTTCTTGTAATTCTGGAAAAAAAGATCAAACAATGATAAGACAATATCTCAAAAGAAAGCATGTTTTTTGGTCAAGGTATTGTTCAACCTCAAATGAAGGGTCTAAAAATTACAAAATCATGAGGAGCCATTTACAGGCATTATATCCAATTCAAACTAGCAAAAAGAACAATTGGCATCCAATAATAGCCCATTAAAACAAATAAGCAACAATGAAAAAAATAATGGAAACAACCTCCATTGATGATCCAGGCAAAATAACTAAGTCTGGAACAATCTAAAGCTTCTGAGAAAATTCAATACTTAAGCTTCATCCCTCTATCGAAAAGTGATGACCCTTTGGCCAAAGCTCCCACTAAAGATCCAGTTATCATAAAAATTAATATCAGATTCTAACGTCTAAGCATCAGGTAGCCATTTCTAGCCCTCCAACCCAAAATAGATCGAATATCGAATTTCTATCTCCCTCGGAATAGAAACTAGTTTCTCAAGCTGCATAATATGAAATTTATAAATTTTCTTTTCACGTTTTTCAAACTAATGGTCGAAATTAGCAGCTACATAAAATCAATAGCAGAGACAACATAACCCACGTGCGATCGCGCTAGCTGCCGGAGAAGATGAAGAAAGGTCAGTTGCTTCTCCACCACCGGATCCCATTTCACAGAACAAATTAACCAGACTACAAAAGCATCTCGAATCACCGATCTTCTGAGCGAAAATCAGAAACTACAGGACGGAGATCAATTTCCAATTGCTCAAATTCAAACAAAAGCGCAATACTTTCCCTTCTGAGCTTACCAAGCGAATTGTTAAACCTAAAACGCCAGAAAAATAAACAATAATTAATCTACAAACCAAAATGTTGTTCAACGAAGATCCATTGACCGCTCTATCTATAATATACTCCTTATAGTTAGCAATATTTTCATTTAAGACCTTAATTTTTTAATTATATTATTTGAAGCCCCAAAGTATTATTATATTCAATTAACACCTTAAATTTTTAAATTATCAATTAACTTCTCAAAGTTTAAAAAAATATCCAATGACATCTTATTGTGAAATTTAAGCTAATTAAGTCTTTTTTTTAATTTAATTTATTTATTTTAATTATTATATATTCTTGAGTAT
>QAOC01033531.1:35609-80308 GCA_003255005.1 Begonia fuchsioides
AGAGAGAGAGAGAGAGAGAGAGAGAGAGAGAGAGAGAGAGCGAGGATGTGCATGAAAAATAGAAAATTGTACATCTTTTTCTACTGGGTTTTCAGAAAACAAATGCTAAATTTGAGAATTAAGTTCATAAACCAACAACTGATCATCACTAAATCGAAGGAACACTCGTGATTCAGAAAAACAAGGAAACATGAAATGGAGAAACTAGCTTCGAATTCAACCTCAAATCTAGAACTGGGACAATAAAACCTTAATATCAGGCAAGAAAAATGAAGAAGAAGTGGAAGTTCGATCAAAACTCTTCAAAAATCCAATTTATCACTGGGCAATAGCAATTTTTCATGAAGAAAATGGCTTAATTTACTGTACAATTACCAATCGCCGGAAGCTTCCGATTTCGTCCCCCAAAACGTCACCGTCGCCGGAATCCTCCAATTCCTCCACCTTGGGAACCGTCACGATAAGCTCTCCGGCGACAAAAACAGCGCTCGCAAGCTCCGGCCTCGTCCTCTCCGGCAGCCTGAACCTCCACAAGTCGAGTTCAAGTTCATCCAACGTCAATTCCATCGATCCACTATTTCTAACTACAATCTTCATCACTCCAGGATGAATTTCAACAGCATGGGCTCTCACTTCGTCGCCGATTCCATCTGTTCCGGCGACGAATCGGAAGCAATCTGGACCCTCTTCGACGAACACGTCGGCGTCAGACCGGAAAGGCAGCTCCAAAACATGGCTAAACATGTGAGGAAGCCTTTTGAGCTTCGAGAGATTGAGCTTCAGATAGGGGGGATTTCGGCGATTAGGGTTGATCGGATGAACTTTCATAGTGATATTTATACACAAAACAGAGCTTCTACTTCTCTTTATGGCTGCCTCGAGTTTATCAGCGGGAAAAGAGAAACCCTAATCGAAAAACTGGATTATAGGTCTGCTTGAGAGTCTAGAAAAACAAAAATGGCAATAATACTCCATTGATGGCGTCGAATTGAGTGAAGATAGAGGTAAAACACTGAGAATTTGGAACAAAGAGAGAATAAAAAACAGAGGCTGCAGTGAAATCTCCTGTTCTCGGAGACAGCAGCGTGGCTTTGGGAGAAATGGAATCCCCAAACGGATGAAACGAAAGAGTAAATAAATAAAAGAATTTAATTTAAATATATTAAAAATTAAATGAATTTATTCCATTCATTTGTCTAATTAAGTATACTATCATTGGTCTAACTAAGTATAGTATCATTTCTAAAAGATTCGAAATGGGGTAATTTTGAAATCAAGAACCGGCATTACCCGTGATTCATGGGTTCGACCCGAGTTTTGGCCGATTTTAGTCACAATTCTGGCTCACGGTTCAACCCAGTTTTCCCTTTTTAGCCATCTAAAACTGTGAACCACAATTTTGAAGGGAATTGGAATCAAAACTTGTTCAAATTTTCCTATAAATGGGTCTGGCACAGCCCCGCCCAGTCAAACCACTCGTAGTCCTATGTCCCCTAATATGCAGTAGTGGTTCAACCTTTTGGTGGTGTACTCAGTGCATTTGAGAAAATTATGGATAAAATTGATGGACTATAGTAATTTTTACTGATTCATTTAGAATCCACTAGAATATGAACGAAGGAAGGTACAATTTTAAAATGCATGAAGCCAACGACTCCTAGGTAAGAGACTGACGGAGAGTAGACCAGAATGTTCAGATTATTATCTTATATTATTATAAATATATAATAAAAATTTATAATTATTCTAATAATATTTAATTAGTAAAATTATTTTTTTAAATACTAAACTAGAAGAGGGGAGCAGGGGGCCAGTAGGGAGTCGACTCCCACCCCTCCCGCACACTGATGCAAGGGTTGAATCGGGAGGTCGACTCCTCGATCCACTCTCAACTGGCCTCCTGCTCAGGATTTTGTTGGCTCATTCGCAATATTTTCTCGATATATTTCAAAGTTCAAAGTTTTTTTGATAAATTTTCTAAAAAATTAAGGTTTTTTTCTATTATTTTACCCATTAAATAAGCTATTTTCCTAATACCAACCAAGATTCGAGTAGATATGACGTCATAAAAGAAAAGAAAGATGATAGATCTCATCTCTTTTCCTTTTGAAAGTACTCTAAGAACATATTAATCAAGAAAATGAAGTAATATAAATGAGAAATTATTAAAAAAAATAGACAATTAATGCACGGATAGTCTATTATGCAACAACTAATAACAAGTGAAATTATAAAATCAATCAACTTGATTGAAGTCCTACTCGTTCTTTGGACAAACATTGCATTACTCTAAAAATTGATCTATTAGAGCGTCGAATGCGCTCGTCTCAAGTCGGCCAGAGAATCACTGAAAATCAACAAAAAAATATGAACACAACGGTCCGGAGATGGTCGTTCCAACGACCATAGGCTATTACTCGAAAAGATCGATCTCAAAGAAAGAATAATTTATTTTATTAATATTCAAAAGATAAGAACTACAACCCTAATAAAATATGTAAATTACTCATAAATAGTATAAAAAGCCCTAATTATAGTTGCAACACAATGCACATTCATGAATACGACAATCAACGAGTTGATGCTACAACAATCAATCCGGAAGTAAGATTCAAGGATGTTTGACTACATTTAAGCAAGCTTTCAAAAATATCACGAAATAAGATGAATAAACCGAAATGAGTTCCAGATTCGTCGATGAATATAACTAAGTATCTTGTTAGATTATGATTATCGATGAAAAAAGTACTGATTCCGCATTTCACATTTAGCAACATACTTGCGGTCTAAGATAGACTCGTATAATATATTGACAATATCTAAAACACGAACTTAATGCCAGGAAAAAAAAATGGAATCAGAATCGCAAGACGCACCTGTAATCGATGAGAAAAAGGCCGAGGCTAAAAAAACCCGAAACTCAGTTGGACTTCATCTCAACATCTTCGCTCTCCATAACGACGACCTCGGAATTTTCGTGCGGAAGTAGGCCAAGAAGTGGTAAAGGCAATAATGAGCTGAGATTGCAGATGATTATTAAAGAGGCCAAGTTATCAAAACTGTCTTTTGTTACACCCAAAATTTGGGTCAATCCAGCTCCTACCAGACCCCCAAGAACATTTCCCCCATTACAGATGGACATGAGAGTCGCAAATAGGGTAGCTTCCATTCCCTCTGGACAGAGTCTTGCTGATAGCACAAGAACTGGCATGAAAGAAGCCTACAATCATATCAAATTTATTAGCGTTACAGTGGTTTGGTCAGTAGAATTAACCACAATTAAAAAGAGGAGATTACAGCAAATCACTTAAATTTAAATTTAAATTCAAATTTATACAGCAAACCGCAATTAGAATTAAATTTAAAGCAAATCATTGATAGTTGCAGAGACTTTATATAGTTTGTAAACATGTTCTTAAGATGCATAAATGATCATTGTGGCTGGAAGTACAGTATTCTACCCTTTGTCGTAGTATAATAACTCAATGAACTCTTCTTTGTCTTAATCAACAAGAATTGAGCAACTAACGTTATGATAGTACCCCCTTCTATGAAAATCAAACAACCAAATAACAAAAGATAAAAAAACACGATTAAAGCACGATTACATTACGAAAATATAAAATATAAGCAATTTGATGAAATTGATCCCTACTGAGCATGTTAATAGCTACTAGCCACCCATAAAGAAACTTTACCCAAGATTTTTCCATCCTCTCATAATTACTATTTATTCTTATTTATAGATAAATCTAATACTCTAGTAGCTGTTGGGCTTTATCATAATCTAACTACCTAATTGTTTCGGGCATAATACTAGTTGGCTCTTTCGTAAGAAAGTGATATTTTAGAATGAAAATCTAAATAATTTATCTTCTTCATATGAATTAAGAAATAATTTATCTAATTTATTTAAATTACGCTAGTTTCTTAATATTTCTTAAGTTGTTATTTTTCTTTTTTGAATTATTATATTTATGGTTAGTTTTTTATTTCTAATATTTTTAAGTTGAATTAAGTTATTTTATAATTTATTTAAAGACATCAATCCTAAGAGGTTAAAAGACAATTAAGTCTATTGAATATTTTACTTTATTTTTTTTTTCTGAAACGTTTTCTTGTCTTCCTAAGATGGGAAGATGAGTCGTCACCGGATCTAGAGACAAACAACCTGAAGAAGATCATATCATTAAAACCCATATAAATTGGACCACATTCTTTGGAACCTTCTACTTCTGAATTTCCAATTACAGACAAGAATATAAATGTATTCGGAAGGGAAATCCATCATGCTAATCAAAAAACTTCTACCTTCAAATAAGGAGAGAAGCTGAGCAGAGCTTAGATGTGTACCATTTGTCATTGCATAAACTTCATAATCAATTTCAAACATCAATCTGTTTACCTGCTTCTAAGTCTAACTACGTAGGTATTATCTACAAAACAAGATTACTAGCCTGCTGCCGAGAAAGTCAAATGTGAAAAACTCCATATGTTGCCACGTAATCTTTGATTTTCATTGAACCGTTTGATGAATAATTCCATTTTTTTGACATTAACATAAAGAAATTAAACTGAGCATAATGTCTTCAAATTAAGAAGGTTCTTATGAGAAAAATAATATAAGGATATACAAACCTGTTTTTTTCCAAATTCATTAAGAAAAACAATGAACCAATGACTTCTACAAGTCACAACCGCCTATGCAAAAGACTAAAATATGGAATGCAATGTTCTTTCAATGACCATTTCCTTTTAATCTCTCGATGAAAAGCACACCGAGGATTCGGGTTGATTAGAAACATGAAATAAGAAATGAAAAACACATTACCTGAGCAAGAACAGTTAGAATCAATGAATCGCCAACAGCAAACCACTCGTCGCTTATACCAAATTCTCGATTCAATCCAGTAACAAGGAAGACCTGAGATAAGATCAATAAGATCACTATGTATCCTGTTAAAAGGCAATAATGCACAAATCATCTCTTTAATAGGCGCCTTTTGCACATCATACATGTAAATTTTATTTCTTTGGCAAAATTAGGGTTTTCACTTTTACATACACCTAAGGAGTAGCAGCAACAGTCACTAATGTCACAATTGATCAACGCGCAGAAACATAAGACTTACAAGAAAACTAGTTTCAACAAGGAAATTATTTCCCCAAAAGTCACCATTATTTCTGAATCAAGACCTATCTGGTTGTGACCAAGCATGCGAACTGAAAAAATTTCTCACCTCTCCATTTTTTATGATTTTCAGTGGTTTCTTCATTTCCTTCATACTTCTCACTTATCCTCCAAATAGAGTCTTCATGTTCCACTTCATTTTCATCCTTAATCATCCCTTCAGTTCTAGATGATAGAAGATTGGGTTCTAGTGGGAAGCTTTTTCCCTTTTTTTCCCTTAATTCTCCAAAAAATCAGTGCTTGTAGGGTTAGGGGATGGTAGAGATTTGGGGATAGCTTAATCTTCTTTTTATCAGTGATGGGTACAATGTGTGTCGATTTCATACTCCGATTAAAGTTAACAGACGCATAATTTTAGAGCAATCTTCATTCCAATAATTAATAACCTACCCTAAAAAAGGATGCTAAGTATCATGTAAAAATTGCGAAAATTGGTTTTTGTCTGCTACCACAATGCATATAGAGCCATGTTAGATACAAGATCACATACCTGAGTCATCCCAAGGACTGTACCACTAATTGTCGTTATAAGAAAAATTTTCCTTAACGGAACATTCTTAAGAAATCCATTATAAATGCCAACACCAATTAATGATGCCACTGAAGTAACAAGCTTCACTCGTCCAAGAAATTCTGGTGTGAATCCAAGTTTATTGGTGCTGAGAAAAAGTTAAGAAATGTGTCAGAACTACATTAGAGGGTGATAAAAGAAAAATAAAAAGGAAAAAGAAAACCGGCAACCAGAGATAAGGACCACAAATACAGGTTGGGCATACGTGAAGAAAAACATGGCCGACTCTGAATGAGGTGTTGCCTGCCACAAGAAAATGAATAATGTGGGAAGAAAAACATTTGGCTGCCTAACAGCACCCCACAACTGAATGACATGTCTTTTGGAACTTTCAAGAAAACTAATCCTGGTTGAAGATAGATTTAGCCCACTTGCTGAGCCAACCACATGCTGTTCTTTTACAAGAACAGCAACAGCAGATGTCAACAGCGGTAGCAAAGACGTGACTCCGAAAACAAACCTGCAAAATTCAAAATCCCATGCAATTAATTACAGATTTCACGATAATTACCACGCAAACCTACGTGAACACCCCAGAAACTCGTGTACCTTACACCATAAGCATCCACCAAGGAACCACTAAAGTATGAACTTACTATCCCACCGAAGGCTGATGAACCCCAACATAAAGATTGGAGAGATCCTGACAAGCTTTGTGATTCACCACGAGCCCTCTCTACCACCATGGAATCTACAACCTAAAGCAAGATTCAGTAGAGTTAAGTCAAATACTTTTGAGGGTACACAGTTAACGCATCTACAGTCATGCACACTACTGAAATAGAAACACACACACACACACACATATATATATTCTAGTAGTATTATTTATGCCACAATGAGTACTATTTACCACTCTCTTTATCTATTAATAACCATGCTTTATTCTAAATGACATAGCTGTAACATATAAAAATGGACAAAGAAGCATACTTACTTAAGTCACTTAGACACAAATACTTACACGTAGTCATTATTTGGATTAAGAAGCCATGACTTCCGCGATTCCATCTTCATGAAAGAGAAAATCCTAAATTTTTACAGCAGTTCCAATCACTTGCTTGATTGGAGGAGTCATACAAATTAGACATTTTTTTTATTAAACATCAGATCAATATATTCCATCATACAAGCTCCTGAGTATCTCTCTCTCCATAATATTAAAGCAACCTTCGGACATAAATTTTTTATAAAGGAATAGCGCAACTATAACAAATCAGTACCTAAAACAAAAAAAAAAAACTACATGCATCAGAAATACATAATTTCCTTTCAAAAGATGTAGTCATATACCAATCTTAACTAGTTAATTCGCTGCCTTTACATAACATCATAACCTACTTAGCATATAAATTAAGGAAGATCAACGATAAAGACACTTACAACATCTGAAAAGGCAACAGACAGTGATCCAAGCATGATACACAAAGCAGCATCATATTTGCTATCCACGATGGTAGCCATCAAGCTCCACGAGAGCGCCCCCAGAAATCCTGATAGAATCAGATATGACCTTCTTCGATATCCAAATAGTGGAATAGAATCGCTGCAATGACCAGCCATTTATTACCAATGACAATAAAATTTTTCAGCGAGAGAGAGAGTTTAAATTCCTACCTAATAAACCCATATACAGGTTTTATAAGCCAGGGTAATGCAGAGAAACCAGATATTACAGCTGTCTAAACAAAAAAAATTAAATATGTAAGATTTTTCCATAAGCACAATAAAAAAATGTCAATATAATCATGTATGATAGCAATAAAGAGCGTTAAACCAAACAAAAGTTCAAGGAACACTTGTTGACTAGCTTTAATTTTAAGATCATATCGAAAGGAACATAACATAGTCTACTATCATTACTAAACATAGCATTCCAAAATCATGGAAGCAAGATACAGTACCTCAGCAGGATCCAGGTGCAAATCATCTTTTAAATAAAAACTGACAGCAAGCCTTGCAAGGCCTAAAATGCCTTGAACAAAGTATACCATTGCAACGGCAACATTATCAGGGGATAGATCAACTCCAAAAATTTTGATGTTGCTTAGCCGGTATCTGTTCTTACGGAAACCAGTTTTAGATTTAAAGGACATTTCTTCCTCTACATCGGTCATCAACATTTCCCTTTCCTCTGCACCTGCACCAAGAATCAACAGCAAAAACACAATGAAAATATGAAGAAAACAAAGTTCAAAATCTGGTCATGATAGACAAACATAAAAGCTGGCAAAATTTCCACATTTCTCACAGCATTGTGGCAAACGAAATTTCTCTTAATCATAGCTACTGGAGAAGTTAGAAATACCAAATATACATCCTGATCAACTTGTAAACATAATAGACTAAAAAGAGAAAGAAGTCACTTAATCAAGAGCTAATTCCAGCTCACCAAAACAGAAAACCTCGAGATATCATTTAAAGCTCAGAATCCAAAAAAATTTCTAAGCACAGAGTTAATCAACCAGGTCCTAAATTCACAACAGTTCTTAGGGATTGTCGCAAAAAAAAAAAAACTCGAACGATGAAAATGACAAAGAATACATACTTCTGGAATCCAGGAAAGGCTCATCTTCCATATCCCGTCGGCGAATCGGAACGGTAAACGAGGACTCAAACTCAGATGATTCCCGACGAGCTCCGGGACAAGTCCGATCGCGAGCACCGGCGAGGAGAGTAATAGGACGGCGAAGTCGAAACAGAACGGGAGAAATGGAGTAGAAGGAGAATATGGGCAGCTCACATGATAGAAGTCTAGAAGAGAGAAGATCTGCGAAAAGCACAGACGTTGCCATTAAAATATCATCTGGTGGAATAAATTTTTTTTATTCCAAAAATTAATGCTATTTTAATTGACATAAATACCCTTACTAATCTACCCTAATCTAAACTAATAAATTCAGGGCTTTCCCAGACCTAGCGCCGAGCCAGTCCACAAGAGTCAAGACCCAATACCGAGGCACCGAAGCTCAGGTGCCTATTAATAGGCTCGGGATGACTGGACTTAGGCTCTTACCTAATTGCACACAAACATCAAGGCGTAGACTCGAGATAGTAAGAAGAAAATGATCCGATCGGTTCCACCCAGGTTCTGAACCAACCCGTATCGAACCATAACTGCCAAATTAATGCTCGTTCCATGGGGCGATAGCGATTTTCTTGATGATATTATTGTAACTTGGTCGATTTTCCAAAATTTGAGCCAAAATTTGAACCGGTTGTGAGTTTATGCCGGTTTTAAATCGGGTTTGGAGTGAGCTTGATTAGGATGTGGTTTACTCGAGTTCAGATCTGTTTCCACAGCTTTTCACCTCTAAAAACTTGACTAAACCATGAACTGCAATTTTGAGGATGATCGAAACCGAACAAAAAGCAGCCCAATTCTATTCGAACCGTGAGTCTGAACCGGTTTTATCCACCCTTAACAAAACCATCATCAAGCAAATGGTAGCAACTCGTTGAAAATCAAATACCGTTTTTAAAATTAATCAAAAATTCGACAAAAGCAAAGTTTAATCCCATATGGCCAAAATAAACTCCTAACACAGTTTTTTCGGACCGATACAGATCAAACAGAGGGGAAACTAGCATCCTTGATCGATTCACGCCAAGCAAACTCTCGTGCCCCGTCCTTGTCAACGATCTTGATCACAAAGTTCGGTGGTGCCACAACGAGCCTTGATCGAATCTCCATGATGCACTTATCGACCAGCTCGATCGCCTCTTCAACCGACATGTTGCTTCGGTAGTGTCTGTCCATCATCGATAGTGAAAAGTAGGATCCGTAACCGAAAGCTCCTTTTTCGACCTTGTGGAGCGTAGCAATATAATCGATGTAATAGAGGGATGGACCTGTTTCTTTGTCGTAACCCGCCAATAAAATGTTCACAGAGTATGGATTCTGCAGATTAATCAAAAAATAAAGCTCCACGTTAATTACGACAACAACATCGATCGAATCACGACTTAAATAAACGAACTTGTAAGGTTGAATCAAAAGAAAGGAGCACAAATTTTTAGTATTTTAGTAATTGGTATAGGTTTCGGGTTGTCCCAAACTTGGACAAGGCCTTAACCTGATTTTGAACAGAGAGTCTAGCTACAACACAATCCATGTTTAAACATACCACACAATTAATCTAAACAGATGAAAAAACGTGGGTAATATATATTTCTTGTAGTGAAGAGATCCTAGGCAGCGCCACAAGATATCGTACCAAATACTTTACGTATCGTTCAGTAAACGGGATAGGATAACAGTGGCCCTTTTCAGACTCGATGTCCCACTAATTGGCAGAAAAGATTACTTAAATACATAGTATGAATTGTCCAAACTAAAAAGTAAAAACCTTGAACCTGAAACCTAAACTTACATGTGAAGTTCATAAGCACAAGGCAGCCGGACATACCCCATCAAATTCAATAAGGTAGATATTGAGTAAATGTGAATTAAATGTACTGTATAATTGTAAGTGTTTGTGTATTAGATGGTTATAATTACAACACTAGGAAGTTTACTTTTTGCAGGTGTGGTTCTTATGGTAGAGAGAGGTTTACTTCTTGTATGGATAGTTGTTATGGCCAGTTCATATTGACCCAAATTTATCCACCAAGTCAAGTATCTCGCCTTAGCAAAGTAGGATTCTGGGTTTTACAATCCAACTCCCATTCAGAATAGATTCTGCAACTTGGAAGACACAGTCCGAGGTTCATTCTCAGATTGGAACTGAAATGATACCACTGTAACAAATAGTTAGGTGGAACTCAACCCAAAAGGTAGCTTCAGAGATGAGGTTGCTCAAGAGTTCACTAGCCCAACTAAATTTCTCAGCTTCGAGACTAGGGAACTTTAGAAACAGCAAAAATTCACACATTTCCCATCATAAAATCATTAAAAATCCAAAAACCATAGTGAAACTAAATAAAAGGTAGCTTCAGAGATGAGGTTGCTCAAGAGTTTACTAACCCAACTACATTTCTCAGCTTCGAGACTAGGGAACTTTAGAAAAAGCTAAAAAATTCACACATTTCCCATCATAAAATCATTAAAAATCCAAAACCCATAGTGAAACAAAATAAGAGAAAAGAAAAAGGAACATAAGTGCATCATTGATACCTTACGCAAGGCAGTGGCGAGCTCTCCTCGAGTAAAATTCGCCGCCGCAGCAGTAGTCAACGGGATTCCATTACGAAATTGATACAACGCAACGTTTTTCTGTATATACTCCGTGAACTGAACCCTAATCATCAGACCACAACCCCCATCCCCAAAACAAAAATCGCATCAAACTTACATTAGAACACACCATTCTAAACAGGATAGAAAAAAAAGAGATTCCAGACCTATCGCCGGGCTCTCCACTAGCAGCGAAGAGCTTGTGAGAATCGAGAACCATGATCTTGTCCTCGTTAGATTTGTGCACCAGAATACTATGAACCGCCGACGTATCCGCCACTACGACGGCGAATCCATGGCCTACCAATCCAAATACGCATTCCATTGATCTTCTCTTCCGGCGATCTCCTGATTTCTTTTTTCTTGAACGGGAGGTGCAGAGTGACTACTGCTTACAAAACAGCGACTTGAAGAACAAGATGTCGAGAAATGAAACTCACGTAATTAATTATGAAGTCAAGGGTGATTCCGTCATTGAGCTTCAATGGGTGGTGTTTGGGAAATCGGAGTTTCATGTCGTTGAGTTGGAATACGATTGCCCTGCACCTGTTCAGGATATCCCACCACTCGATTGGTTGGTACTCCTAGTCCTGGTAATGATAAATTTATTTATTATTTTATTTTTTTAAAATACACATTGATTTATCAACTAATAAAATAATATATATTAATTATTATTATTTTTATAATTTCCAATATCAATTATACCAATCTTGACACCTAAAAGCAGCAAACCCGGTTTTGTTAAAAGGAACCAGAACCTAAACCAATTTTGTTAAAATCAAAAGCAGCAGGAATGGGCCCAGCCCAGCCCAGCCCATTTTGATTTATTTGCAAGCTTGACAGATTTTGCTTGTCCTTAATTAGTATAATAAATAATTATTTAAATTTAATACACTAACTATAATATAAATCACGACGTACCTTCACTTCTAAGCAATTTATGAATACCCGTTAGGGCCGTAAAACGATTGGAAACGTAAACTTTTGGGATAGTTTGACGCGTATCGAAACAGTTAGGCGATGTTGAGTCTGCATTCAAGCCTAATTTCGGGATAGTTTGACGGATGTCGATCGAAGTAGTCGACCAGGGACTCTAGTTAGTAGTGAGCCATTTTATACCTAGAAGTGGACATGGTCTTGTTCGGTTCTTCGGGGCTGTTTCTGCATCCTCAGACAAGATCAAAATCAAATTATAGTTCCTCCGGATCGATTCTGAACATGAAATTCCCAAGGTTATCCTCGTAGCGCTATTTTAATCATTTTTTAATAAAGGCTAATTTTTTATACCTTAAGAAATATACGTCTCAAAGAACCGGACCAAACTAGGGATCGTACAATTATTTTGATTTGGTCTGGTTTCCGTTCTATGTTTAAAGATTTTGTGTGATCAAGATAGGTAGAAAAAAAGTTTTAAAATTTATATTTGATTTTAATTCAGATTTTATTTCATTTTTAGTAATTTGTTAACAGATGATTTAGTTTTAGTTTCACGATTTTTTATTTTTAAATACTAAATTAAATAATAAATCATGATTTTTTAAAAACCAAGACCGAAATCTGACTCAAACCAAAGGTGTCCTAGACCAGCTAAATTCTCGAGATTCGAACAAACAAAAAATCGGTCTATTTAAAGGAGTCGAGCCGGTCGAGGAAGTTATTAACTCAAAAGTAACAGCCAAGACTTTAGGGGTGGCACCCACGGGTTCGGGTCGGTTTTTTTGGCAAAAAATGCCGGTTCGGTTATCCACTGACGATAACCGAGCCTGAACCGATCGCTTACCATAACCGATCCAAAATTTTGGTTTGGATTCGGTTCGGTTTCGGTTAATTGATACGGGTTGGGAAACAGGTTAGGTTGGTTTGAGTCAATTTTGGGTCGGGTCAGCATCAGTTTTGGGTATGGTCAGCATCAAATTTGGGTCGGATTGGACGATTTTAGGTTGATTTCGGGTCTATTTTACCTCGTTTATGAGTCGATTTTAATCAACTTCAATTCATACTAAAAAAAATGAAACCTAGTTTCATAACAATGATTCTAGAGTAACAAATAGATTATATAAAATATTCATAACAACGAAAACAACATCATCAAAGAAAAATATTCAAACATCGTCAAAGAAAAATAAAACTAAAGTTGTACATATCCATTATCCAAGACTAAGAGCAACGGTTCATAACGGTGGTTCAGTTAACCATCAAATAAAACTAAAGTTGTACAATATTTATTGCACAAAATGCAAATGAAGAAAAGATTATCATAAGTTCATAACGGTGGTTTAGTTATATCATGAGTTCTTTGATGTCTCAATCATATCAACCAAAGTTAATCATCAAATAAACAAAATTACATTAGAACAATTTATGTTTAATAAACAAATAAACTTATTATTTATTAAATAGCATAAAACTATTATACTTGTTTCGAATTCTATTACTTCTTCTAATGAATCGTAAACAATAGATTGTCTATCGGAATCACGAATCTAACTTTGAAGACAAATAATGCTTTCTACCGTCTTCGGAGCTAAAGAACTCCGAAAAGGATCTAAAACTCGACCTCAAGCCGACTCCGATGCAACTGTTGAAATAAGAATAACGAGAACATCTCTCGCTATTCGACTAAAAGTATGGTACTCAGACGAGTGCATTTTCCACCAATGCAATAAGTCACCGTCATCGGTGAAGTTTTCAAGTTTTGCAGAAAAATAACGATATACTTCATTTGCTTGACCAAAATCATTTTAATTGTTAACTTCAGCCTTAAAAGTAGACTCTATCTCAAAATCTTCAACTATAGTCGTACAATCATCTTCAACTTCAATAGGTCTTGGTAATTGTACTTTATATTCAGCATATAACAGTCTAATTGTATCATCCAACGCTATGAGTATCTCAGTGGTCAGCTCTAGCGAATGCAATTTTAAGAGGCAATGTCTTACGAACTTTAATTTGAATCGTGAATCAACCACTACAGCCACGTACATGAAGTGTTTGATTTGAGTGTAATCTCCCCAATACTTTTCAAATTTTATCTGCATATTCAAGGTTGTAGAACTAAGAAGTGTGTTGTCTCTTGCAGCATACTTCTTGATTATGAGATGGAGTTTGCATAATTCTGCGAAGAAGACATTAGCTGTAATCCGTAAAGTCGATGAGACTTTTAATGTGACGTCATAAAATACCTTCAACAGTGATACAAATTCTCGAGCAACATTCCAATCTTCTTCACGAGGTGGGGTGGTTAAGATGTCATCTTGCACAAAGTCGAACATGTAGGCAACGTCACACTCAGCCAATTTATCAAATGCAATTTAGCTGCAGTTTGTAGCATCAAGTATGTCGAATTCCGCCTTGTTGGAACATCAAGACATACATTATTGTTGCATGAAATTTGTGCACTTTCAATGCATGCTTTGAATCTTTGCATTCTAGCTGGAGAAGTTCTAATGTACTTCATCGCTTTTATAATATTTCAAATTGAATCAATATGCTCCTTCAATCCACTAGTAACAACAAGATTCACTATGTGGCAAAACATCTAATGTGCATGAACTTACCGTTCAATGATCATAGCAATTGTTTCTCCTTTATGATCTGAAATGACGCAAAAGTTAATAATTTTCCTCTGCAAAACCCAAAAAGAATCTATAAAATAGGCAGTAAGAACCATATAATTTATATTCTGAATTGAAGTCCATGTATCAGTGGTTAGACAAATGCTTGAATTCAATTGTCCGAAGTTGCTAGCTAACTTACTCGTCTCCTATGCTGTGTTCACTAAATAGATCTTTAAAGCACTTACTTTCTACAATCCAAAAAAAGGTAATTCTTCAATCACAATCATTCTAACNCTAGGTTGTAGTTCACTAAATAGATCTTTAAACCACTTACTTTCTACAATCCGAAAAAGGTAATTCTTCCATCACAATCATTCTAACAAACTTCTGACGACATCGTTCTTCATTTAAGACCTTCGAACTCATAGAATTTGATGACCCAGATCCTTCTCCATTTGTATCTATTTTTTAAAAAATATCTTCTTTTGTTTATCGTCCAAAGAGGCTAAGAAGTTCGTACATTTACCTAGATGTCTGTGCAAGTTTGAAGTTTCATTTTTTCCAGTATCACATGCATATGTGATCGGACAATAGTTGCAGTGTGCTCTACTTATTCTGTTTTCAAAATCTTTCTTCGCGAAGTGATCTCATGCGTTACTTTCTCTTTTGCGTCATTTTATGTTCTCATTTATAGTAATATTCATCCTGGGAAGAGCAAAGCATAAAAATTAAGTGTTTCACATTTGAAACTCAGTAGTTTGATTTGAATATTTTACTTTACACTTTGCATTAATAAATAATCTTCCAAAAACGTTGCATGCTTATATACTCTTATCGAAAATAGAAACCTCAATAGAAACACCAACTCACAAAAAAATTAAAAAGAATAATTACACTAAATAAGCTATCTAAAAATGATAAAAAATAATGGCAAAAACAACTTTGTTTAACTCGAATATAAAACACATAAACTTAGTAAAATATGTTAATAACTTTGTATATTTTTTTAATTACAAAAGGGATAATTGTACTTAAAACCAAAATAGAAAATAAGATTTCCTCCCTATTGTGATTGTTTTCTCATAATAGTGGAGACAAAGATCAACACGAAATCTCAAAGCAACCTACTTTAAAATCTAAAAGACTTGTTACAATTCCATTAAAAATTTAAATTCCAAATATATAATATTATTAATTATCTTCTTATATAGGAATAATATGAAAATTGAAATGGTACAGTACAGATCGAAATCTCATACAAAGAACTTACAGTAGAATTATTTGGGTCATTGGCTTCAAACCATTAAAATTGAAATGATAGTAAGCCTATTTTCCAAGTAAATCGAAAGAAGCGCGAGAAGAACAAAGACTAAACCTCATAAATAGGAATGTCGTCGCTCGTCGAAGTCCTGTCGCCGCTCGTCGAAGGACTTTCGCTGCTCGCTGGTCGCCGCTCTAGTTTGGCTAGAACTCGCCGTCGCCTCTTGATAGAGAAATATCGTCGCTCGGCAGTCGGCAATCGCAACTCGCAAGAAGAAAGCAGTCAATCTCCGGCCCCTTTTACCGAAATCCTAAAATTCAACTTAAATTCGGTTCGGTTAGAGTATAAAATTAATAACCAAAAACCAAACCGATATAAATCGGTTATCAGCGATTCAATTTACGTATAGGTTTGAGAATATTTATAACCGAACCGAAACCACTAATCGGGTCGGTTTGTCCATCCGTTTGCCAGCCCTACAAGGCTTACCTCTTTTTCATTTGGGGTCATATTTACGCTGGACTCCTCGTAAAACCTAGAAAGAGGTCGTAGAAGGAAGCAGGAGTCTTCAATGGCGGGAAAGGAGAGACCGGCTTCCGCTGGCGCGGGTGGTGCTGGAAATGCTGAGGAGATTTCATTGAAAGATAAGGGAAATGAGTTCTTCAAAGCGGGGAATTATCTCAAAGCTGCTGCGCTTTATACTCAGGCAATCAAGCTGGATCCTTCCAATCCTGTTCTTTTTAGGTATTCTTATCGTTTTTATTTTTTCTTTTTGCTCTAGTTCTTGATTTTTCCACCTAACAGCAAAGAAAAGTTCTATCCAACGTTCAATTTTTGGCTAGTTCAACCTGCTACTGCAATATTAGGAAATCGAGTAACGTAGTAATTTCTTCTTCAACTACCAGATTCTATCCTTCCCAAGTGAAGTAACAACATATGAGTTTCCTTTTCGTTTTTCCTCGCCAGTGACTTATATTGATGCTTTCAAGAGGTGGCAATGCATCAGCTTGGGAATGCATCATCCATTTTTTCTTATTGATACTACACAGACTTAGAAAATTCTTTTAAGCATTGTTCTGTGCTTCGATTTCTGAAGAGGCAGTGTGGTAGGACCTAGTCTCACAATAAGTGATTCCTTAATAATTTCAATGGTTTAGTTGCAAAACAAGTACCTTTTTGTACCCAAAAGCTTCACTTGGTCAATTGCTGTTTCTGCCTCCGCAAGTGTTATTCAGGTTTGATGTATCTTCTCTATTCTATGACTCAAATTTTTCAGCAATCGAGCTGCTGCATTTCTGCATCTTGTTAAGCTTACCAAAGCTCTTGCTGATGCTGAGACCGCTATTATGTTGAACCCACAGTGGGAGAAGGTATTTAATTTTCATGATTAGCCCTGAAAGGATCCTAGAAGGTTTATATTTCTTCCTTACACACCACTTCTTTGCTGTTCCCGCAGGGCCACTTCAGGAAAGGATGCATATTGGAGGCGATGGAAAGATATGAAAATGTATGTATCAATTTATTTCTTTTTTATCAGGACCAGAGTTCACAAACTAGTCTGCCTGGGTCAAATGGCAACATTTTCTGAGAGCGGTCATATTTGTGTCATGAAAAGCGTCAGACTTAGAAGTCATTGTATTCACAAATGTCAAAAATGGACAAGAGGTGTAAAAAAAAAGATCTTGAATGACCATTTTAATGATGGTGGGTTTTGAGAGGTTTATTTATACGGAGGCATATTCAGGGAATTAAAGTTGAATCATGTCAAGCAATAAATATCATTGACTTTGGTTGAATAGATGTGCTACGACATTTCTATTAAATATGATGACTTGTTAGATTAATAGACAAAAATTTGTTTGCACGAGCAACATATGTAAAGAAAGGCGGAGCTTTTTTCTTGGGTTTTCTTCTTGTACTTCTTTGCCCTCCTAATTTTTATCAATTTTTTTTCTCTCAATAAGTGTGCATCTTTATTTTCATAATGGCTTACTGTGTGGTACTAAGTCAATAGGATTTACCATGTTCGTGCTTTTTCGTTTTAATTTTAAGTACCTGACTTATACTTGCTGCTTCTGATACAACACATATTTATATGTTGCAGGCACTAGTTGCCTTTCGGACAGCTTTAGAATACAATTCGCAAAGCGCTGAAGTATTAAGAAAAATCAAGCAGATTTCCCAGCTGGTAAAAAATAAGGAGAAGGTTAAGGAAGTGGAGAGCAAGAGATCTAACGTTGATGTGGCCAAACATTTGGAGAAGCTAAAGTTTGAAATGGTAAGTTTCATCGATGTAGTAAGAAATGTTTCTTTTACATCATGACTGACTCTTTTGCCTCTGAGCATATAAACTTCATGTCTATTATGCTTTTCGATGTGTAATCAGCTTGGCTAATCTATAGTGGATAATGAGCGCCATTTGTCTTGTGTAAATTTTTTCCTTGTTTGAGAATGTCCTAAACTTCGATGCATACTTCCTTAACCATATTAAATTTGTATATAGGGTTTCCTAAAGTTCTACAGTTGGTAACTGATTGAGATTCGTGGATGAAAGTAATTTACTGGCCATACAATAAAATAAAACATTTTTATATAAAATCAGTCTTTTTTGCAGTCTGAAAAGGGTGGATCTGAAGAATATTGGAAGCATATATTCTCTTTCCTGGTTGAAACAATGGAAGCGGCTGTAAATATGTGGCATAGCACTTCTACAGTGGATGCTAGAGTATACTTCCTGCTTGATAGAGAAAAGTCAGATACAGAAAAATATGCTCCAGTTGTTAATATTGATAAGGTATACAAGCCTTGAGGCATGTCCTCCCCGTTTCACTAAAAAAATGATATTAATATTTCTTTAGTTTTTAATGTTATGATTAAAAACTAGTTTTTGTGACCATATGATAAATTAAAGTTCAACAATTAATAAGGTTTTTTCAAGCATATGTTAGTGCATGCCCACTAGTCTTATCTGTTCTTCTGTGAAGCCTTGTTTTTTAACAATAGCATCATGATCTACCTATTTTTTGATGACTGTTATCTTTATACTCTCGCAGGCTTTTGAGTCACCCCACACACACAGCGATTGCTTTTCATTTCTTAGACAGTATGCCGAGGATTCTTTCTCGCAAGCAGCTTGCTTAGTTACTCCAAAAAGAATTATTTCCTACCCACAGGTAAATTATGATACTGGGATATTTTGAGTGATTTTACATCCATCTCTTTAAATGTATCATTTAGATGTCTTTATATAAAAATTACCTTCAAGTACTATACTGACAGATTGTCTTTCATTTTATTTGTCTTCTATTGGCTAGTAGAATTGTTTTCACCGGTACGAGTCACATGAAGTATGTGTAATTTGTTTAGTGATATATCACATCTAATTGCTAATATGGATTTTTCTTTCCAGGGATATCAAACTAATATTCTAGTGCTTTCTAAAATCCTATATGCCCGATAACATGTAGCTTAAAAGAAAAAAAATTCTCTTAGCATTTTTGATTGGTGGCTGATGTTTTTTAATCGCATTATATTTAGTTTAGGCTCAGTTATGCGGACATGCATTCTAATTTTTTATGGCTTTGGCTGGTTGATGACTTTTAGTCTTCATATACGTTAATTAGATACTAATCTGACTAAAGTCAAAAGTGTAATAATTTGAAGGTATTGGTAATTTATTTCTGTTCCAGGTGTGGAAAGGTCAAGGATTACGGAAATGGAAACATGGCCAGCATGATGGTTTTTTTGTTCAGTTTGAGACATCTTTCATGAGAAACTTGTGGTTTATTCCTTGTTCCATTGAAGTTGGGCAGCCAGTGTGCAGGTCTCTCTCATTCTCGTTGTTTCTTACACATACGCTGATGTGTCTTTCTTTTCCATTTGAAGAAACTGCAAATATATACTATATCATTACATTATCTAGTGATATTGCATTGTTATTCTTCCTTCTATGAGAAATGGAAATTACAGTGGTAAAAAATTAACAATGAGGAGTTCCCCAACAGGTAATGTGTGCTTGCGCTTCTCATGTTTTTTTTTTTGAGTAAGTTTACGTTTACCATCTTAGTGTATCTTCTTAAAATGCACGTTGACGTGCAAAAAATGATTGATACAATTAAAGTACAGTGAATATTGTACACTATAAAAAATCAATTAATAAATTTATCGTAGTAATCAATATTTGATATATCATTATGTGTCATAAAAATGTACAATAAGAAGATAAATTTAATATTACTTTTTTTTTTGTTCTGCCAGTGTTATTTTGTGTAAGTCGATCTCAGCGTTTTGTGTTTTTGCTTTAGTAAATTGGCATACATCCTGATGAATTGAAAAAACATCATCAACTTATGATTGATGTACAAATGGAATCTGACTTATTTTTCATTTCTTTTACTTTTAGGGATCCTGAGCTGTTGGATATCAGTGTCCATGAAATACTTCCCCGCCTGTTCAAAGAAAAGATGTGTAAACCTTGAAAAACTTCCTATAATGGTGATCTTTTTCAACAGATAGAAATGGCAAGCTCTGTTTCTTGGGCAGTAAATGTGAGCATCACAGAAACAACTGCATGTGTTGCTACCCACTAGTATTCTGCCATCTGTGCTTCAGAGTGTGGTTAGTGCTTGTTAGTAGATGGTTCTTGATTGAACCATCTTGTATTTTAAAATTTTCCTTTCCGAGCAGCGTTTCTTGATCAGATTTTGATGTTTATCGATTTGATCCTAATACGGGTTAGGACAATGGTACCACTTGAAATCATGTGGACTTAAGTTCATAAGTTTTGTACAAGTATGATGATGACTTCAAGCAGTGTTTTTAGATGGGATTTCGATGTTTATCAATTTGATCCTTAAGTTCATAAGTTTTGTGCAAGTTATGATCATGATTTCAAGCAGTGTTTTTAGATGGGATTTCAATGTTTATCGATTTGATCCTTTTCGGGTTAGGACAATCCTACCACTTGAATTCAGGCGGGCGTAAGTTCATAAGCTTCGTACAAGTTATGATCGTGATTTCAAGCATTGTTTTTAGATGGGATTTCAATGTTTATCGATTTGATCCTTTTCGGGTTAGGACAATCCTACCACTTGAATTCAGGCGGGCTTAAGTTCATATGTTTCGTACAAGTTATGATCGTGATTTCAAGCATTGTTTTTAGATGGGATTTCGATGTTTATCGATTTGATCCTTTCTCGGGTTAGGACAATCCTACCCATGAAATCAGGTGTGTTTTAAGTTCACGAGTTTTTGTACAAGTTATGATAATGATATTGCGTGATATGGGACTGGTCGCCCGTGTACGGCACGGCCGATAATTTTTTAATATTCATCACGATATTACCATTATGAAGCACATGTTTTAGGAGTTAATGTTAATATTATTAGTTATATTATCTAAGGTTTTAGTCTCTTAAGAGCTCGAGTCTTTGTACAGTTATTTACCGTGCTCGAAACTATTAACCACTTATAATTTGATTAATTTATTCATAATTTTTATTAATTTGTATCACGATCGTTTGAGAACCGAATTATATGATCATAACTTCTTAATATTTATAAAACAATTACAAAATATTAAAGTGTAATGAAGTAATTACCAAATTGAAAAGAAAATTAAATACTTAAAATTGAAATGAAATCATCAAAATAAATAAATAAATTAATTAATTAATGAATAAATATAGATTCATGGGTGGGCATGGGATGTAAAGACTAGAGACAAATAGAAAAGGGACCATATATTAATGAAAGTATGCTACATTCTTCATCCTTTTCACCCCAAATCGAATCCTTTGCTCCACTCGATTCGTAATTTTTATTTATCATTAGAATTCGATGACCCGAATTCCGCTCAAATCAATAAAAAAGATCGATTTGTTTCAAGTGGTCGAGTTTTATGATTTTATGCACATAAACCCGATAGGCTCGAGTTTTTTTTTTATTGTTTTAGAGAGGGGTGCAAAGTATTTGTTTCTTTTCTATTAGATCAATCGATTGAATAACACACGACATGACGACACGTTTTCAAAACGCGGGATTGAAGTTATTACGCATGAATTTCCAAGTGAATATCGCACAACATCATCTATCGATAAAAAAAATGATGGATCGTATCAAGAAGAACACGTTTTAAATTCAATATTTGAATTATTGATGGTTAAAAAATACATAATTTCAATTATCGATACCTCCCAAGTTCAATATTTTGCTAGTATTTTGTAATTTATATTTTTTTACATGGTTTTTTTCTCTACCTAGTACAATCTGAACCATCAGTGGGCTGATTTTATCTTGGAATAGAATATGAACTAACGGTTCTGGATTTTTGGAACCGGCACTGAAACTAACGGTTCCAGTTCCATTCCAGTTTTAACCTGGTTTTATTTTTTATTCAAAAAAATTAAAATATAACAATAAATTATATATATTTTATTATATTTATGTCAAATTTTAAGTAATTGAGCGTATTTATAACAAATTTTATGATTTATATCGAATTTTGTTATGGTTTGTTTTGGGTTTTATTTGATTTTAGAACTTTTTGACTCACGGTTCCAGTTATGGTTCTACGGTTTTTTATTTCTAAAAATCGACACTGGCCCATAAGTCATGATTTTTTAAAAATTAGAACTAAGACTATATTAAAACTGACGGTTCCGGTCTGGTTGGTTGTTCCGTCCCGGTTTTGCCCACCCCTAATTCGAAGGGGTGTATAAATATACAACATTGACATAGTTCAATTTTGAAACCCTAGTTTTGCTCAGTTATGTTAAAAAATTGATCTACCGGCAAGGTTTTCTCAACTTGATTCAATTGATCTTTGCATACATGATAACAAATCGATTTAGTGCAACTATGTGCATTTTAAGGTTGTCGATTACTTTATTTTAATTTAAATTTTAATTTGAGCATTTTATACGACCTTAATGTATCAAACATGTACACGTGAAGGATCGTGACCCGCCCGATCGTTGCATCCTGTCACTCGACTGCCTAATTACTCGACCATTCTAAAACTCGAGAAGTTTATCGACAATGCATATCAATAATTTATGATCTCGTACCATCATTTCTCAATACGTCAATTTTAATCTTGATAATTTTCAAATTATTAAGATATCTCACTTTCCAACTTAATTATCCAACCTAGAAATTTAGTGGGTTTTATTAATTCAAATCAAATAAAACTGCAAACTATTTGCAAATAGACAAAAAAAACCCTAAATTTAAAAAAATTAAATTAAATAATATATTTAAAATACGTACATCGTCTAAAAAATTTATTTTTTCCGTGCGTTAGTTAGTGCAGATGGTTATACCAACACGACATACTGCTATCGTCGAGGGCGAAATTTTCTTTTTTAAAGTTCAATATTATTTTTACAATTCTAGATTTTATTTTATTTTAGCTTAATTTTAAATTTTGCAATAAAATAATTAAAAATTACTTTTTCCAAAGTGGAAATTAAAGTGACAAATTTATATATTATTTTAATTATATTAAATATAGTATTCTTTTTGGTAGCCGTCACTCCTATAAGAGTGAACTATCGTTCACCAATGGCGAGAAACTTGAATTCCATGCTAATGGACAAGATCACGACGGCGCAACGGCGGCCGGAGCCGGTGAAGACCTCTGTATACCGGCCACCTGAAACTCCGGTAGAGCCGATGGAGTTCCTGTCCCGCTCTTGGAGTGTATCGGCGCTGGACGTTTCCAAAGCTCTAGCTCCACTCCAGTCCTCTGTTTTCAGAACCGCCGGGAACGGCGGCTCCGGCGGAGCTTCCGTTGGGCCCAGCGCCATTTTGGAGGATTTCGCAGGCGAAGTTGATCGAAGTTTGGATTTTTCCGGCAACCCCTTTTCATTTGCTTTGTCTGAAACTTCTCAGATGGTGATGGACCGGATTATGTCACAGTCGGTAAGTTGGCCGGAAAGTTCCCGGAGTAGACAAATTTTTGGATTCTCTCTTTGATTTTTAAAATGGGTTACGGTTTCTCTCTCTAGAATGACCGGAGTAGTTTTATTTTTCTCAGCAAGAGGTTTCTCCGAGAACTTCCGGCAGACTATCTCACAGCAGTGGCCCTCTCAACAGCGCCAACAGCTGTGGTTCATCGGCCGGAAGTCCACCGGTCTCTCCCTCCGCAGTTGCCGTCGACGACTTTAAGGTAAATCGGAAACCCAGATCCGGCCAACTCTCCAGTCAAATATTAACGTGTGAATTTTCCATCTTCCATGGTTAAACAAGCTAAAATGGTGATTATGTTTTGCTTGAACTGCTTCATCACGCCATTATTAACGACGTCGACCACTGTACGGACGGCGGCGTAATTTCTGGAATCTAGGTCCCACGCCATTTTCATATTCATTGTTCATCGATCTAGACTGACCCACTTTAATTTTTTTTTGGTAATTTTTTACGATTTTTCTGAGTAATTTCATCTATTTATTCAGCTCTTTCAGTCAAAAAACTACCTCAAAAATCACTTCAGAGCATCGGCGGCCGGCGGCGCAGCCACCCCGGGAGCCGGGAAGCTCGTGGGGAGATGGCTGAAAGAGAGGAAAGATAAGAAGAAAGAAGAAACAAGAGCCCAGAGTGCCCAGCTTCACGCTTCCATCACCGTCGCCGGAGTCGCGGCGGCTATTGCAGCCATCGCCGCCGCGACGGCCGCCTCATCGACGTCCAATAAAGACGAACAGTTCGCCAGGGCTGATTGGGCCATCGCCTCCGCCGCTACTCTGGTGGCCGCGCAGTGCGTCGAGGCCGCCGAGGCCATCGGAGCTGACCGTCAATATCTCGCTTCCGTTCTCAGCTCCGCCGTGAACGTCAAGTCCGCAGCCGATATCACGGCGTTAACCGCCACCGCAGCAACCGGTAAGTTCAAAACCAACTCTAAATCATCACCGATTCCACAAGAACAGTAAACCCTTTCCAGTTTCTTACATATTTTTACCCAAAACTCAGCTTTACGAGGGGCGGCGACGTTGAAGGCGAGAACGATAAAGGACGTGTGGAAAATCGCGGCCGTAATTCCGGCCGAAAAAGCAGCCGGAACCGGCGGAAACAATAAACACAGAGGGGGAACTCCGGTGAATGTTTCCGATGATAATTTCTTCGGTATTTGTAGCAGAGAATTTCTCTGTCGAGGCTCTGAGCTCTTGAAGAGAACTCGAGGAGGCAAGCTTCTTATTTTTCCAATTATTTATTCATTTTAATCGCCATTTTTAGGAATTTTACAAGCTTTTTGTTCAAACACAAATGCAGGTGAACTCCATTGGAAGATCGTCTCTGTCTACATTAACAGAACTAATCAGGTTTATAACTTTAATTACATTCTTTAATCATTTTTCCATAACACAACTAATCATCTATCACCATTCGAATTAATCTCAAAAAATAATGGACAACGATTATTTCACTAGATATCGCGAATATTGATATCCGACCCGAGTTCTTACTGCACCATAAATCAATATTTTTCACGTATTTTCAAAGTCGGGTTTTCCTTTTTCGCTTTGTGCATTGGCTACGATTGTTCGAGCACGCAACTAGTCTCGAGATTAGCGTTGATCATAGTAATTATTGTTCAATAGATCTCGAATAACGACTCATAGTGTTTGACATTACTAGGTTAGATTTTCAGTGACCCGAATTCTAGTTTCACCTCTCGGGTTGTCCGATACTTTTCACGTATTTTCAACGTCGGGTTTTTTATGTTTTCTTGATTTGTGGGTCGGTCTTCGATCTGGTTTGAAAATCGAGCATCGAAACAAAAGGATCTAGCGTTGATCATAGTAATTATTGTTCAATAGATCTCGAATAATGACTCATAGTGTTTGACATTACCAGGTTAGATTTTCAGTGACCCGAATTCTAGTTTCACCTCTCGGGTTGTCCGATACTTTGCACGTATTTTCAACGTCGGGTTTTTTATGTTTTCTTGATTTGTGGGTCGGTCTTCGATCTGGTTTGAAAATCGAGCATCGAAACAAAAGGATATAAAGCGAGAGAGGGAATAAGAGAAAGATCATGGATGAAGTAATGAATCTACTTTGTGGATCTTTATTCTTCTTTTGCAGACCTTAATTTCCAAATCTAAATTCATTATTTTTTACGAAGGTTGTGTTGAAAATGAAGAGCAAGCATGTTGCTGGGACCATGACCAAAAAGAAAAAGAGTAAGCTTCCTTCTTTTCTCTCATTTTTAATCATTTTTTGAACTGAAATGGAGGAGGGAATTTATTCTTTTGATGCTCTTGGGATTGGCGAAAGTGAAAGTGAAATAAATAATTTATTATTTATATTTTTATTTATTGATCGGTGCAGATGTTGTTATAGCTGTCGTCGGAAACATGCCTTCATGGCCTGGACGTCACCTCTTGGAGGGCGGTGAGCACCGGAGGTATTTTGGGTTGAATACCGTGCAACGAGGGATCGTTGAATTCGAATGCAAGAGTAAGAAAGAACACGATATTTGGACTCGAGGAGTTTCGAGCTTGTTATCTATCGCGTTAGAGAGGAACACTAAAATTAGGGTTTGATTTTATCATCGTTTTAGTAATGTTTTTCGGGTTGTTTTGATTGATCTTCGTTGACATTCTTCTTCGGAAATGTATCGTTATGACTTGTTTGAGGAATCGAATTTACAAGACCTAGGTGTAGAAGCTACGTACCGAGGCTCGACGCATGCTCGAGATCATTGATAGCATGTCATATGTATATTATCCATGCAAAAATTACGCTATGTTTAATTTAACTTACACTATAGAATGTTGGTCTAGTGTCATTTAATTTAAATATAAATAATTATTTATTATATTTATTACATTAATTACAAATCGACACAGCGATCTCTACAATAAAAGATCAGATAAGAAGATAATTGTAGATTTAGGCGAGTAGGAGTGCGTAAAATAGATAATGCCGCATGGTTTGATTTGATTTTGACCAAATATAGTTTTTCCAACCATATCGAGGAATTTCGTTGAGTTCTCGATTCTAGGACATGAAACGGACAAAAAAAACCAACACAAATACAAATGTTTTTTACACCCTAATCCCATTATGTTCTAACTTTCTTTCACTTAAAGTTCTTGCGGAGCTCTACTCGAAGATTAGAAAAAGGATTCACCGACAACGCTTCTGCAAGCTTCGTCGAGTAATACAATGTTGTCAGTGATATTTTTTCTCTATTTTTTAACGTTAATCTCAGTGTTTCTGTTTTCCGTATTTTTTTCTAGCGCTCGATTATTTTGAAGAATTTTATGACTTTTTTCATTTGATGTAAATCTCGGTATTTCGGGTCGGCTCTCTACCCTCTTTTTACTCGTATTCGATATCTTTCTCAATTTTTTCGAAGATTGTTTTTCTTACTTTTTAACCTAAATCTTGGAATTTCTTGTTTTTTTCTTTCAAGTGTTCGATCTCGATCTCCATTTACGGGTAATTATACGCGATCGAAACCACGCTCAATCGAATCTAAAACACATAAACCAAAATGGAAATGGATGCATACATAAACGAAGAGTGAGTTCATATTTATATTGAAAGTCATTTCTTGAAACAACCCCCAAGAACCCTAATTTAGTTTCTTATTTTTCTCAAACATGAAGAAGAAGAAGAACATGATCCATCTCAAGGAATATATATTTTTCCCCCACATTTGCATCTCCAAACTCGCGGCCTAAATTCATCGTCAGAGGGAACGATTCGACCAGGAGGAATGGTGAGAAGAAACCGTTCGCAGGGGGAGCAACTCCCACACTTGGATGTACACGACGGCGGAGAAGATCCCGGTCCGGCGAGTCTTCTCTCCGGAAGAATCCGCTCCGAAGCCACCGTATACGGCGGCCATCCAGTTCCGACTCTACTTTCCGGTCCCCCTGAAAAAAAAAAACCCTAAATCGTAGAATATTCTCCAGTGATCTGAAAAGAAGCTCCGATTCGTGAACTTACCGAGTGCTTGATCGGTCGAAGCAGAAGCGAGTACGAGGAAAGTGAAAGCGACGAGAGTTGAGAACCAGAGACTCGGCAGAAGGCGGCGGAGAGACTTCATCGGCAGCGGAGCTGGTAGAAGAAGAGGTGGAGTTTATTTATTTTATAATTCCACAGTTGAATTTATACACAAAAAATAATTAATTTATATCCATGTTTACAGGATACCATATTTAGCCTTAATTTATATAAATAAAATAAAAAATCAAATCCTTGAGATCCTACCAAAGAATACTCTTATCCATTTAAGGATAGTTTGTTGACGAGTAATAAATATGAACATTTATTTATTAATTTTAAAATTTATTTTATTTATTAGACCAAAAAAAATAAAATAGTTGATCTTTAAAGATAAAAACTATGAAATTCCGATTGAAAAACGACTCAAAATAAATTTTTATTTAATGTTCCAATGCAAATATTATTAGAATGACTTAAAATTTTAACCACACATTTATAATACAGTATGCAATATTAAAAAATAATTATAAATTTTTAATAATTATACAATTTATTAGAATTTTATATTTTAGAAAATAAAAAAATTAACTAAAAATTCTTACGTTAATAATTTTTTTTTATAAATTTAAGGATAAACTCTCACAATGTTGTCGTACTACACTGCAAATTGATTTGAACAAAAATTCAAACTCAGATCAAATACAGGGAGTTGAAAACACATATTTTCTTTAGTTTGTCTGGAATTTACAACTTCATACGACGACTATAAATAGATTCTTAAAAACATAATTTTTTATTGAACAGTAGAATCCACAGATGTAAAAGGAGAAAATTAACATAAGCAGCACGAAAATTCAATGATGCAACATAGAGAAATCGTGGGTCGAACGAATAAAACTTTCCAAATTTTCATTGAAAAAGCAAAATTGAAGCATCATAGGAGGTTTTGCGGGGCTCAAAGTTGGACAAAGCTCCTTCAAAACGAGCTCTACAAAATGGTCATATTATATGTTCCAATCAGACCACCGATCACAAAGTTATTGACCTTCCAATTTTACAATTAAATCCCACAATATTTTTTCTATCATTAAAAAAATTAGTATAAATATGCTATTAAAATTTTAAATTATTCAGATAATATTATAATAAATAACATTCAATGGGGTCGGCGTTTTAGTCTACTTCCATGGCGTCGTTCGAAACCAGGTACGTCTTTCTCTCCGTCGAGAAATCAGCAGGGGAGGAAGAAGAAGATGATAAAGGTGGTGGAGCTAAGGTTGAAAGTGAAAGCTTGCATATTGCTCTCTCTTCTTATGCTTAGCTTCATTGGCGTGGTTGACTCTTTATCGATCTCGGTTAAGGAGCTTGAGTGCGTTTCCGAATACGTTTTATCCGACGGAGACATGTATCTGGAAACTTCGTCGTTCTCGATCATCATAGTTTTTGGGAATCCGGTCAGTACGGAATCGACTTTACGGTATACTTTTCTTTTTTCTTCCATGGAGGTTCTTAGTTTGTCTAATCTTTTTGTCGTTAGTTCCATTTCCTTTGTAAAATTTGTGCTTATATCTTTATTTTTGTACTGGTTTTTCGTCTCTTAGCGTAACACCGGAAATGGAATTTCGAATTTGGTGGACTGGCTTAAAAAGGGGGATTTCGAAGAATAAACAAAGAGAGATTTAGGGCTCTGGTGTTTGAATCCAGTAATCAAAGTATCGTAGTTGTATCTTGCTCAAAGACAACTTCAAATTTTTATCATCTCCTCTTGAGATTCGAGAGAATGAAAACTTTGGTTTAGGGTTATGAACAGATTGGAGGAATAGAAATCTCCATGAAATAGCTAAACCCCTCTTAAACCAGTTTCCTGATTGAGAAATTGGCTGTTTTTTTCCTTATTTTTCGAGTATAACTTTAAATTATGACACTTTCTAAGTAGTGTCATCCATTGGTTTCTCTGAATCTTCTAAACTAGATTTGTTAGGCAGGCGACTTCTCCTGGAGGCAGTGTCATTAAATCGATTATGGGAACATCAGGAGTTAAGCTCATATTCAAGGCTTCGCGGGCTGGAATGTACAAATTTTGTTTTCATAATCCTCACTCGAGTCTAGAGACGGTTTGTTTTCATATACATGTTGGGCATATTCCGACCGAGCCTAGTATTGCCAAAAATGGTAAACATTATTTGGATGTTTTAAGAATCATGTCCTAACTTGAGTTTTCAATTCTCGATTTGTTTGTGAATTCTCTATCCTATGTTTCTATTTCAGAACATCTTGATCCTCTGTCTGTTAAGATTGCGAATCTTAGAGAGGCATTGGCGGCTGTTTCTTCTGAGCAGAAATACTTGAAAGCGCAGGATACACGACACCGGCATAGTATGTCTCTTTCGAAATGCAAATGCTCTAACTTCTTCTTGTTCTAGAAATTGAGGGTTGAAAAATAAATCTATGATAAAAAGAAACAAAGAATGTTGGATTCTTTGCTTAGTTTCTTTCCAGGTTTCAAATCTTAAATGATATGGTCAACTCTCGCAACCGTTTCTAGATCTAGATGAACTTTGATTACTAATCATTTCTCGGCTCTTCAAATTCTCTAACATCTAGCCATTAACTGAATCAATAGAACCGGCCGTGCCGGGCTGGCTTTGCTTTTGAAAAAATAGGTTGCGGGTAATGACAGTTTAAAACCGCGGTTAATGATTAGTCATGATTTTTTAAGTAAAAAACTGTGAAACCAGCCCTACACGATAGTCAAATTTTTTTCCCAAAAAGGGTAAAAATCCAACCAAAAACCGGTTTGTAATCGGTCTAAACTCGAAAATGATCCAAAAATCTGATTCAAATACAATAAATTTTTTTAAATTTTAATGTATTGAAAATATTTAATAATATATGTATAATTAAATTTTCAACCGGGCTGCGAATCACGATCTTTTACCCGTGGTTCACAGACCGGGCCAGCTGGTTCACGGTTTAAAAAAAAAATTAATTCCAAGTCTTAGTTTTTTAAACCATAACAGTACGAGCTGGTTCGAAAAAGGAGCAAACCTGGCCTGCCCCGTGCCCCGTCCACCCTAGTACTGATCTGTGATGTTTGTGAATCTTGAAATTCCCTTGTACATCCATTGGAAAAAAAAAAACCAACGTTGTTTATTGATTGTTTGGAAAATCATTAAAGCTCATCCATTGTTTGTTTAAGGTTGTCTTTCTTTATTTGATTGCTGAAATGATTGGTCGTAAAAATACAAGAAAATGATGCTGTTTTTGAAACTTAATCTTGATCTCACTCTGCTTGTAGCCAACGAGAGCACACGAAATCGGTTGATACTCTACGCAGTCGGAGAGTACATTATGCTCGGAATCGCAGGTGCTTTACAAGTCCTTCACATTCGACGCCTCTTCAGCAAGTCCATCGCCGATAACCAGGTATGAATTTCTCCACTAAGACTTAGAAATTATTAGTTCAGAGCATGACATCTTTTACGGAAACAAAAAATATATGATGATATTGTTTTTATTTTTTTAATATAAATATTATTTGAATGACTTGAAATTTTAATCACACATTTATAATACAGTACACAATATTCATGAGAATTTTGTAAATTTTCAACAACTGTACGATTTATTAAAATTTTTAGAAATTAGAAAACAAAAAAATTAACTAAAAATCCGTATGTCAAATACAAAAATTCCACAAATTTAAAGATAAATTCTCACAATGTTGTCATACCACACTGCAAAACGATTTGAACAAAATTTCAAACTCGGATCAAATACGAGTGGGTTGAAATACTTATTTTCTTAATTTGTTTGGATTTTGCTTAGACGATGACCAAAAATTGATTCGTTTTTTTATTAAACAGTGGAATCTGCAAATGTAAAAGGGGAAAACTAACGAAAATTGGCGATATTGTTTTTATTTTTCGTTTGACTTTACTTCGAATACTCATTGATTGCTCATTTGTTGGTGAATTAAGCACGATCATGTTCAAAATTTACATATATATATATATATATATATTAATTAACCTGAAACACTTGGTACTAGATGGAGTGCTAAATTTACACAATCTTAAACAATGTGGAACTACGCGCCCTCACTGACCTCGAACGATCCCTCAGTCTCGCGAGTCGCGATTGATAAATTTTTGGATCATTCTTGTACTTGCTAGACGAAATGCCTCACACTCAATGCAATATCATAAATATTTTTATTCGTTAGTTGTTGATAGGTTGGACATTCGATACATGCGCATAATTTCATGTGATTTGTTGATGACAATAAAAGTCTCGTACGATTACGTAGAAACGAGTAAAAAATGAACAAATAAAATTAAATTGTCCAGGATGATAATTAGTATAATGTATTATCATAAGGACGATAATTTCCTTAAAATAAAGTCTATCTTTGCTTCTATTAGTAGATGTTAATTCATCATTTAATTAATTGAAATAGTTAAGATCATCACTAAGCCACATAAAAATTTTCAATTTTTTATATCTTTGATACGAATTTATTATTATTATTTAATTTAATAATTAGTTTTCAGAAAAAGAGGTTATTTGAAGAGAAATTAAGTGGAAAAGGTGAAAGAAGTTTCATGTCAATTACCATGAAAAGCTTGTCTAAATATATGTGCTTTCATGATCATGCACGTGTTTATTCATACATGCATGTGTGTCCAATTATCTATTTTGTGTGACGCAAAATTAATTTTAAAAAAGTGGGAATATTATTTTATTTTAACATTATTAAGATTCTTTGTAGTTTTTTAGTGTTATTTACATTGAGTTTCGATAAACTATAATGTTCAATTATTCACGATATTGATATGGTTAGACTGCTATTGTAACAATGTGCCTTGAGGAGTCAAGAACGATCGAAACATTTAAGCGATCGTGAAGACATCTAATATATTAATAGAAGCGCATAATTTTACATCTATTAAAATTGCAAAAATTGAATTTTTTATTAGTATGCTCATTGGCTTTTGGTGCAAGCAATAACAAGAATTGCATCATCTTGTATCTAAAAGTCGAAATTCTTCGCCCCCAAGGCTCTCACACCCCGGCCCGACAGTTTGTGAGATGGTTAAATCACGGTGACTCAGCGGCCCAGAGATAGGAGATCTTTACCTTATATCCCAAGGAGCTATCATAACATTGAGGGTAACAACTCTCACATTATGACAGCGCAGACGTCGAACTTAGACTCTTGTACCCAATCTACCATCTTTGAGCCAACTGAGCTATGCCCGTGCGAGCAAGAATTGCATCATCTTATCTGAACACGAACGAACTCATCTTGCCTTGTATGTGTAAATCGTGCCGAATGAAATGCAAAACAAAACAAATGAATAGATACGAAAATAAATATTCTTGAAAATATATTTGAACGTGAAAGATTTAGTTTTTTCGAGTGGACTTTACAAATAAACGATGCTTTGAAATATAAAAATAAAGACGAGGGCATGCTTTTCGTATGAGCAAAAATAAGAACTGCATCATCTGATCAGAACCCGAACGAACTCATCTTGCCATGTATGTATTAATCGTGCAGAATGAAATACAAAAACAAACGAATAGATACGAAAATAAATATGCTTTTGAAATATATTTCTTACTATAGATTGTATTATACGAACTATGTATAATACATAGGATTGCATATTTGGACGAGAAAGATTTAATTTTTTTTTTCAAGTGGACTTTACAAGTAAACGATGCTTTGAAATATAAAAATACGAACATTCCTTGAATAAAAATACATCAAATTTATAGAGATTAAGCACATAATTATGAAACTAATTATACTTAGCCGCTTGATTGATCTCGTAATTAAGCACAAGATCTATGATCTTGATCGACGGGAATCGCACGGTAGGGATTCAATCAATCCAACGGCCTGTGTAATTAATCATGATTTTATATTATGGTCTTCATCATCTTCACAAACTCGGAGAAATCCACGTGGCCGTCGCCGTTGAGATCCGCCTCGCCGATCATCTGCCGGACTTCTTCTACTGTTATCGTCTTCCTCAAGTTCATCAAAACCAGCATCAACTGAAGAAACAAAAGCTCAGATTCATGCGAGTTTCGGAGATTTTTAGGATGTTTTTTTGACTATTTGTTCTACCTCTTCGGTCGAAATGACCCCATCGTTGTTAATATCGAACATTTTGAAAGCCTCTCTAAGCTCCTCCTCAGTCGCAGTTTCCTGGAAATGAAATTATCGCCATGAAAATGGAAGATCAAGATCTGGATGTGGAGTTCATGAAGAAAAACAAAAACCCTAATTTTAAAAAACTGGTTTTCTTACGTTCATGTTGCCGGTCATCAACTGGAGAAACTCATCAAGCTCGATGCAGCCATTTTTGTTGAAATCGGCTTCTTCGATCATCGCTGTAAGTTCTTCGTCGCTAGGGTTTCGATTCAGTAATTTCTGGATCACAGATCTTAACTCCGTCTTCTCAATTCTCCCTGAAAAGTTAAAAATCAACCAAACTTTTTCTTCGAAAAGAATCTGCAATGGAAAGAACTGGATTTGGGTAAGAACAGGAACCATCGCCATTGCTGTCGAAAACAAGAAACGCTTCTTTAATCTCTGCGACGAGCTCTGGGTTCTGGTCGGCCATGGCGGATTCCGGGAAGTTCTGCAAAACTCGAAAACGAAGATGGAGAGATGGAGAAAGAGAGAGAACGAAAGTGGGATTTTTATAGAGTTGATCGATTAAGCTCGATTAAACTAATTGGAAAATTAAATTAAAAAGATAAATCATTGCCGCGTTTGAGGATTTGATCGAGAAAAACTTGGAACCCGCCAACCGCGTCGGCGGCCAATCTGCAACGGGTTGACTTGAATTCATGGTTGCCCTAACTCTCAATATCACGTTGACTTTCTTCATTTTTCATAATTTAATTTCTTACCCTATTCTTATTGTAAATGATGGAATCCATTTTTGATTAATCTAATTAAAGTAAATTTGATGCATTATAATTAAAATAATTATTTATTATATTTATTTTATTAATTATTATTTGACACATCAACGTGTACAATTAGAACGTACGTTAAACATATAACTTAAAATTACCTTATAATTAAAAATTAGTTTACTCCATGAAGTATTAATGCAGCAACATATATCTTGATTTTTTAATTTCGTCAATTGACAACACCTTGAAATTTACCATTATTTTTAAAAACATCATGTCGTCACGTTTTTTTGTTAATTTTAACGATGCTGGTCAATTTAATTAATATTTCACCAATAAATAGACATAGAAAGGTTAAAAAGATTATTTATTTATTTAACAGAGTAATTATACATAGTAAGTACTCTCATAGTTTAACAGAGTAATTATTTATTTTATTTATATAATTTAAAAATTAATTTAATTTTTAAATTTATTTGACAAGTGTAATGTTCAAGGTGGTCTTCTTTGTAGTTTCAAGGGAATAGAACAAGAATTCCGCCATAATCTTTGTCTGTATCTCCAACTTATCATAGTATTTAATAAATTTTAATAATTACGCGTTACAAAAAAATTAAATATTTAATTAACTTTAATAGTTACGCGTCACAAAAAAATCAATTTAGCGCGTGACGAATTATTGTACCAACCACATGAGTTTGTACTCTTGTGTTCATTAATTTGTAGCGTTTTAAATGTTAAAGTTTCTTCTATTTTTTATTAAGTCTTTAAAATAATGAATTTAGCGCGTGACGAATTATTTTTGTTAATGTTATTTATTAATTTAATTTTTATTGATATATGATGCTAAAAACATTTTAAACATTACACATTACTAGTCTTAATTTAATATTTAAAAATCTATTTCAAATATTACAAAATTGAGAATCGAACGGTTGACATTGAATTGATCGCATATACCAACGTGAATTAGCGAAAAAAGTGTTGAATGCAAACAAAATCAAACCGAAATCATCGGTCCGGTTCATTGATTTGGTCGGTTTTCTCAGCTAGTAGTTTTGGTTCTCTTGAAAATTAAAATCGAAGAATGAAATAGTAAAATAAAATGTTATCCAATTATCAGAAGACACGTCACAAGAATGACTTCTATTGATCCTTTCACTCTCGTGTACTTAGTTGCCATCTGGAAAGCATCTCCATTGTTGGTCTGGCGAAGCATCCAAAGCTCCACAGCCGCAATCCCTTAGAAATCTCCGCCTCTCTCGCTGTCCTGCATAATTTCTCTTCTGGGTTTCTGTAATCTACTGTAAACTTTCTCCTCGTCTTCAATGGCGCAGTCTCTACACTTGTTCACTCGGTCCCCAAATCTTGCTTTGCCTAAACAGTCTTGTGCTAAACCTTTTCCATCTTCTTCCACCTCCAACCGCCGTTTTCACGGAATCTTTACTGGGTTTTCGATTAAAGCGTCTCTTTCTTCGGATCTCGACCCGTCTTCGTTTTCGTCGCCTGTTTTAGTTTCTGCTAATGGAACGACCGTCGGAGCTGGAGTTGTGACTCCTGAGTTACGTGACTACCCACCGGTAATATCTGATTCAAGTTCCATTGATGTCGATGCTGTAACAGAGACGGAGCTTAAGGAGAATGGATTCAGGAGCACGAGGAGGACGAAGCTTGTTTGCACGATTGGCCCGGCCAGTTGTGGGTTCGAGCAGCTCGAGGCTCTCGCAGTCGGAGGAATGAACGTGGCTCGGATCAACATGTGCCATGGCACTCGTGAGTGGCATAAGACGGTGATTGAGCGGGTGCGGAGGCTCAATGAAGAGAAAGGGTTCGCCGTTGCTATTATGATGGACACCGAAGGTAGTGAAATTCACATGGGGGATCTTGGTGGTTCATCTTCGGTCAAAGCCGAGGTAAATTGAAGTTTTGTACTTTTTACTAGTAGATGCATTAAGTTGATTCTTTTGCTAATCATGTTAAAGTCCCTCGAAATATGGAATTAATTCTCTGATGCAGCTTGTTATTTGCTTGCTCTGATCAAGTTTTAGGTGGCATTTGATTTTTATTCTTCCTATAGCAATTCCTTTGGATTTAGCTTGATTATTTCACTGATTTTCTGGTTTTGATTGGAGTTCCCGCTGTAAAAAGATGAAAGCATGATTTTTACACTTTTGAAAGTTTAAGATTCCATGAAGATGAAAGCTTAAGATAGCATGAAACAATTCGAAAGTATAGCATGAAACTATTTGAAAGGTTAAGATTCCATTCTTTTCTGAGTTTCGGCTTATTTCTCTTTCTGACATGAAACAATGGAAGTAAGTGCATGTTATGAGACTCAATTCCTATAATTGAAACCTAACTTCATGGATGGAAGAATAGAAGATAAATTTTTTAGATTGACTCTAGAAAAAAGGAGATTCTGGTACAAACATCTTGTTCTGACACATATTATATGTTTTATAGGATGGTGAAATCTGGACCTTCAGTGTGAGATCTTTTGGTTCCACTCTCCCAGAGCGAACCATTAACGTAAACTACGATGGTTTTGCTGAAGGTGTTTATTATGAATTCCATCTATTAAAATTGAAATTCATTGGAAACAATATTTTTTTTCTACATCTGTTTTCATCATAAAAAATTGTTGATTTTCCAATATGATATCATATGATGGGATGCAGATGTTAAATTGGGTGATGAGCTTCTTGTCGATGGAGGAATGGTGAGATTCGAAGTGATTGAGAAGATTGGTCCAGATGTCAAGTGCTTATGCACTGATCCCGGGCTATTGTTGCCGCGAGCTAATCTGACATTTTGGAGGGATGGACATTTGGTGCGAGAACGTAATGCCATGCTTCCAACAATTTCCTCAAAGGTCTTCTCTCTCCTTGTCTTTTTTTTGTTTGTCTTTTCCAGCTAGGTTACCTTTCTTCATAATGATCGTATGAGCATTTTTAGAAAAAAACCAAGACTAGTTGGGTTGGGTTGGATCGGATCGACCCACCAAACTAACTATTTGGGTTGGATCGTATCAAATTTTAATTTAAAAAAATTAATGTCAACCAAAACTGAAACCAAATCTCAACTTTTTGGTGAGATTTAGTTTGAATCGAATATATGATCAGATTGAATTCAAATCCAATTTGATAGAAATCAACCCGTTGGATTTGATTAGTTAACTGATCAAATAAAAAATTTGTGAGAAATAATTAAATTTTAGTTTATTTGGGTCGATAATCCATGAGTTTGAATTTTACGAAACTCAATGTGAACTTGACCAAAACTAATTCGAAATTTTTTATCAGATCTATTATCTGGCTGACTTTAGTTCGAATCTAATTTTATACGACTCGACCCATGACATTGGATTTATTTATTTTTATCAAATCAGACCCATTCCCACGAGTCCCACCCCAAAAACATTCGTACCTAAGGATATTAAAGTAAATCTTTTATATTCAAATACTTTGGGTTCATTTAGGTTTTGGTAGATGTTTGATGCAGGAAACCATAATTAGTTGTTTATTGGTTATTTAATTAGTCTTTTATTTATTAGTTTAAATTCTTCAATAGAGTTCATCTTTTTTAAAAGTATTCAAAAGGATTTATAGATATTTCTAGTCTTTTATATTCGAATCCATTGGGTTCATTAGATTTTGTTGATATTTGATGCATGAAGCCCATAATTAGGTGTTTATTGGTTATTTATTAATTTGTCTTTTATTTATTAGTTTGAATTTTTAGATAGAGTTTATCTTTTTAAAAGTATTCAAAGAAATTTATCTTATTTTCTAGAATATTTGTTATGCATTTGAAATCCTATCAAAACTCAATTTAAAAGAATTTGGTAGATAGACCAGACAACTCAATTATTATCATTATCAGATTCTCTGGATGACAATTCTCTGTTTTTCTTCTTGTCTCTTTTTTCAGAGTGGATTCTCTGATATTTCTCTAATTTATTCGTTTCATTCACGAAACAAAACTTTCGCTGCACCAATATTGCTCTTATTCCGGATCACTTGACTAGAGATGTTAACTAGTGTTTGTTGCATTTGCTTGAACTAAAGTGAGAAACCAAGTTCACATCGAATAAGCATGTAGAGAGTCTTGTTTGATTTCCTTGGCTAATGTTGATAATGGAGACCTTTGCATTGTAGTGTAGTTTCTTGTGTATTTCATTCCATCTTTATCGAAGATCATCTCTTTCTTTCGCGCTAGCTATTTACTTCAATCAATGTGGCGTTTTAATCTTGTTTTAAGGTATTTTTTTCCCGTAATCTAGGATTGGTTGGACATCGACTTTGGAATTGCAGAGGGTGTTGAGTTCATCGCCATATCTTTTGTCAAGTCGGCTGAAGTGATTAAACATCTTAAGAGCTATATTGCCGCCCGATCCCGTGATGGGTAAGTCCACATAGTTCATACTGATCGTTTAATTTATCTATCAAATATCGATTTGCATAGTCGTGATGGTAGCTATATTGATATATTTTGAGACTAAACGCTCTCTTCATCGGTGAATAAAAAGTAACGGAGAATAAATAAGAAACTAACCGATAAAAGATGTCAAAATACAAACCTAAGTATTTCTATTTATGGAAAGAAAAGTCTAATATTGAATTATCCTTAATATTAATCTAAAACCTTAATTAATATATTTTGCAGGGACATCTCTGTTATTGCAAAGATTGAGAGCATTGACTCCTTGAAGAACTTGGAAGAAATTATCAAAACATCAGATGGAGCCATGGTTGCCAGAGGAGATCTGGGTGCTCAAATACCATTAGAACAAGTTCCATTGGCCCAGCAAAGAATTGTCAATCTATGCAGGCAATTGAATAAGCCAGTCATTGTTGCTTCTCAACTACTCGAATCCATGATCGAATACCCGACTCCCACCAGAGCCGAAGTTGCTGATGTGTCAGAAGCTGTTAGACAGCGGGCCGATGCTTTGATGCTGTCTGGTGAATCGGCTATGGGACAATATCCGGAGAAGGCCCTGGCTGTTTTGAGAAATGTTAGTGTGAGAATCGAGAAGTGGTGGAGAGATGAAAAGCAGCATGAACATATGGAATTGCCGGAGATTGGATCATCGTTTAGCGACAGTATTTCGGAAGAGATTTGTATTTCGGCCGCCAAAATGGGTAAACACTTACCTTGTATATTCTGACATGTCGAGCTCATATTAATTTATTTAATGTGTTATAATTAAAATAATTATTTATTATATTAATATTAGTTTAACATGTCAATATGTATCGTTAGAAAATATACTAAGATGGTAAACTTAGTATTACTCAAAATTATATAATGTTTTTGTTTGTCTTATGTTTTATTATCCCATTGTCAGCCAACAATTTAGAGGTGGATGCTCTTTTTGTCTACACGAAGAACGGCCAGATGGCGTCACTATTGTCTCGTTGCCGGCCAGATTGTCCAATTTTTGCATTCACCGACACAACATCGATGAGGAGACGCCTGAATTTACAATGGGGGCTTATCCCGTTCCGTTTGAGCTTCTCCGACGACATGGAAAGCAACCTTAACAAGACCTTTGCGTTGCTCAAAGCCCGGACTTTGATCAAATCGGGAGATCTTGTCATTGCTGTCTCAGATATGCTGCAGTCTATCCAGGTTATGAATGTCCCATAAAAACACAATCTTCTTAGCAGTTAGGTAGTTGCCTTCTATTTCTCATCCTAAGTTTGATCATGTCTCCTATAATGTCTGTCTCTGTCCGAGGATCGAATCCATGATAATACTGTCGAGATGTGTTTCCACTTTTTTATGTTATATTTAAACAGCGTCGAATGTAAAATCAGAATGTTTTTCTGTTCGAAAATGCATAAGAATTGAGATAATCTCTTGTTTGGGTGATTTCTAATTCTAATGACACAGTTCTTTCATGAATAGCAACACAAATTCACTTTATATGGATTGATTGCTAGAGTGCGTACATTCAGAAATGATCTTCGATGTTTAGTGCAGTAATACTAACGAGAAATTATAGAGCTTGGATTGAGAGTACACACTTTGGATCATCTGGGGTTTCTCTTTCGAGCCGATTCTCGAGCCATCTCTCTCATTTCTTCCGGTGATGGAGGCCTTGGTCTCTCTGGGGGATATACTATGTAAGATTGCTTCCTAGACCAAAAAACGAAAGTATTTAGTATTCCGTAAGATGAACCAATTAGCCGAAAGCGTAACAATTAGCAGATTTTCAATATCCAAATTAAAAAATCCAGCAAAATTAAGCACACAATGAATCTCAATATTGAGAAAAAGAATAGTTTTGGAAAGCATACTTGTTCCTCTCCATGTCTGAGATCTGTTAAATGAGGTGGAGTACAATTCCTTTGAGAATGGTCGCATTCCCAATCTGACAACCTCCGGTGTTCTTGACCCAGAAAAGAAAACCGAGCGAATCAATGAAACCAACTTCAAAAATCACATTTTGATAATAAACCCGGTTTCACAAAAGATAAATTCTGAGAAAAATGGATCTATTACCTGCAACCACTTGTGAATTGGTTATTTGAAGTTGGATAGTAAGCAAGAATGGTTGAAGACGAAGACGAAGAGAAGATCATGGCAAGCTAGATTTGAAGAGTGCAAAATAGAAGCCCGAGCTTGATTAATCCATTCGCACAAGGTAAATTTAAGTTCACTTTCGAATTGTGAGATAAGTTAAGAGTAAAAGAGTCCAATTTTACACTAAACTTGACTGCGAATTACCTTCATATATACCATAGGTTCCAAGGTCCACCATATAAAGATGTATGGAAGAAATGTGTATAATAGTAATGTTCTTGTAAGTCAAGGGTCACGAAAAGTAGTCATACTAGACATCATCATGGCCATTGACGCCAACGACCGAATATACGGCTGATCTCCATGCCTGCAAACCAATCTGAACATCTCTCTTGGCCATTACTTCAAGCTTGCCAATAGCTTGCTTTGAAATCCCACATTTTGACAAAACTATCCCGAGTGATTTGAATGTACATTCATTGGGTTCTATACTGGCTTTCATCATCAATTCGAATATTTTCACTGCCTCTTTGAATCTCCCATCCATAACGTATAATCCGAGGACGTTATTGAAGCTTAATAACTCAGTCAAAAGTCCCAGTTCCATCATTTCTCTGGCAATTTTTATGGCTTCTCCGATCCTTCCGAGCTTCTTGTACATACATAACATCATTGCGAAAGTAAACTCATTTGCTTCCCCTTTGCTCTTCATGCTCTCAAAAATCTCCTTTGCCTCTTTTACCATTGAGCGTTCGCTGTAAAGATCGATCATACAATTAGAAGAATATATCGCCGGACTATCCTCTGATGATCGAAGCATTTTGTACGTTTCCTCAGCTTCTTTGAAGTATCCAACCTTGGTGTATAGTTTGATCAATGAGTTATAAATTATAACATTTCCTTCAAAGCCTGACTTTTTCATGTCATCAATATACCGAAGAGCTTCTTGAACACTTCCTGAGTCGGCAAATGCGTTTATCAACACGCCATAAACTACAATATCTGGTTTGATGCCAAAATCAATCATCTCCTTGTACAAGCTTTCTGCCATTTTCAAATGACCAAGTTTTGCGTAGCTTGATATCACTACAGAATGTGGAATGCAGTCATTCACCAGTCCTAGTGACTGCATTTTCTTCAGATAGCAGTTAGCCATGAATGGGAGTTCTGAATTGGCTAGAATTTGTATAAGTGTACTAAAGCTACATTTATCTGGAACTACATTACCTTTTTCCATGCTATCGAACAGCTTACATGCTTTTTCATGGTCTTTTGCCAACCCATAAGCTTTAATCATCACATTAAATTCAAGGACAGTTAGCTTCTTTGCTTCTTGGCAACTAACGAAAACTTTCTCAGCTTCCAAACAATACCCACGCTCACCATATGCATCGATGTTGGCAGCATAACATTCAGAACTCATATTCCCCATAAGATTAAACCTCTCAAACCATAACATGGACTCCTTGAGCATCCCAGCTTCAATGTACATTCGAGTGATGGCTGTTTGGGTGAATTCATCAATCTCGATGCCCAACTCGTCCATCTCCAATATGATTTTTTTTACTTCAAGAACCATATGTCGTATGGAGTATGCATATAATAGGGTCCGACAACTCACATTATCTGGCTGCAGTTGAGCCTCCTTCATCTTCCTAAAATAGCTGGTCGCCATGTCTATGTCATCATGCTTGGCATGGACCGAAATAAGAATATTGTATGTTCTAGTGTCGGGTGGACATCTAAGTTCCTCCATCTTCTGCATCAGCAAAGTCACTTCCTCTAAGCGCCCATGGTTGCCACAAATGTGAATCATTGTATTGAAAGTTACAGTGGTAGGAGCCACTCCTTCTTCAAGCATCTTTTTGAAAGTTTCAGATGCCTCTTGAAGTTGGCCAGCTTTTCCATAAGTATCTATCAATGTATTGTAAGTATGGGAGCTCAGACTAAGATGAGCATTTAGAGAACCACCCATAGCAGAAGAATCTGCAGATTCATTGTCATTATCATGATCTAATGATTTACCCAATGACCAATTCTTGAAAAAACTCTCTGCTTTTCCAAACTCTCCAGCTTTTTTGTACAACTGAACAACAATCCCCATAGTAACCTCGTCCGCTTCAATGCCCTGTTTGTTCATCTTTTGAAGCCAAACCAATGCTTCCTCCTTCAGTCCACCTTTGCTGTACACATCTATTAAGGTTCCATACGTGGAATTAATGGGAGAAATTCCCTTGGTGTTTAATTCTTTCCATAAAGTCTCGACTAAACTCCATTTCTGAGCCTTGCCAAGAATTCTAAACATGATATTGTAGTGAATCACATTCAATCTGTAGCAACCTTTTCTCTGAAACCATCGGAAAATCTCCAAAGCTCTCACCCAACTAGTCTGCTCTTTCAAAATTATGCTCTTTTCTTTAGCATTCAGCCCCTCACTCCAAGGCCGAAACGCCTCGTCCAAATCCTTAACTTCATCCAATGCTTGCAAAATCGCGGGAATACATCCACCATAACAGAGCCATTTCTTCGAACACCTTGTCTGCACCTTCTCCACAAAACCGTTTCGATTCCCAACCTTCAACTTCACTCCCGAATCTTTTCTCACAACAGTTCCAGCCGAAACTACACTGTTCTTTCTTCGTTCATCATCCGACGTTTCCTGAAACCTCTGCTTTCTCGCGGCGGATTCAATCGCAACCACTGCACCACTTTTTCCATCCTTCGAAATATGTCCGTCAACTCGGGAAAATCGATTGGAATCTCCTTCGTAGCCCTCTGCACGCTTTCCTTGCCTGTTGCTATTTGAAAATCGAACGGCGTTGTCGACTGGAGAAACTGAAACTCCATTGCTGGAAGAAGTAGAGGTTTTAACGGATACGATTGAATGAAAGCAGTGAGAATCCACATGCTGAAGCTTCGCCAGCATTTTCTTCAATGGCTTTTTTCGAACAAACTCGGCTATGGCGAAGTAGACTTCAGCTTCTTCACGTCTCCCGCCGCGACGCAGAGAGCTTGTAAGAAAAATGCTTTTCGGGCGGTTTCTTTTTCGGGTTGCGCTGGGTTTATTTAACCTGAGCAAACCCGACCCCGCCAATGAGAGGGCTGTTTTGGTAATTTCAAATTTAATAAATTACTTCTTATTTCTTTTATGCTTTCGGGGTAAATATAAAAAAAAAAGCTTTAAAAAATATAAATAAATATTTATTAATTTTAGTACTATCATATTATTAGAGATGGGCATGGGTCGATTTGGGTCGGGTTTTTAATCAACCAGCACCGACCCATTTAGATTTTGGTCCTAAACTCGAAATCAAAGACCGACCCGAAACCCGCACTCTCCGGGACAACCCAACCCAAACTCATCTGGGTTGGGTCGGGTCGGGTTTTTGGTCCTATTAAAAAATTCTTTCAAAATAAAAACATCCATAAAAAATATTCATAAAAAACATCTATCAAAATGAAAATATCTATCAAAATAAAAACATTCATCAACATACAAACATTTAAAAAAAA
>QAOC01033531.1:81221-96498 GCA_003255005.1 Begonia fuchsioides
AAAAAGAAACAAAGTATGTCCTTGAAAAAACGAAGAATAATTCCATAAACGATAAAGAAAATCTTGTACCTTTTCCAACTACAAAAAATAAAAAAAAGTCAACACCAAATAAGTCCAGAGGAGTTTTCCCAGTCCAAAACCGAACAAAAATTAAGGGACAAACTCTTCGGAGAAGTAGATGATGCGATGAAGCGGACAATAATGGATTCTCTACGAAGGCATCTCAAACAAACCTGAACAAAAAGAAAAGTGGAAGACAAACCTCGGATCTAGGCTTGAAGAAGGCGGACAAGTATGGATTCTATGGATTGTTGTCCGAAGAAGGCGGCGGAGTTGACTGAACCCTAGGTCCGAACTCGAAAAATGAAAATCTCGAATGAGATACAGACGAAGATTCGCGATTGTTGAACCCACCTCTGACTTCACTGCTCACTGCGGGTTTTGGGTTGGGCCCGTGGGTTTTATAAAAATAAAAGCCCGACCCAAAACCCAAACAAATAATATAAACCCGACCCAATTTTTAAAAAAACCCAAATTTTACAATACTAACCCGACCCATAAGCTGCGGGTCTGGCTGAGACCGTGGGTCGGGTTTGGGTTGCCCACCCCTACATATTATCATATACGTATCGATATTTGATTATAAATTAATTTAAAAATATTTAATAAATATAAATAAATATTTATTATTTAAATTAATTTAATTACGATCCTCATCCACTCGCTCAATCTCCGCTTCCAAATTCTCCTTCTCCTGAGGGTATGTGATTCTTCCTGTTCTTTTTCACTTTTCTTTTTTATTCCTAATTCGTGTTTTGCGCACAAATTCGATGTGGAAGCATCGATAGATTCGTGTCTGGCGCACAAATTCACCCTTGGCCTATTGATCCTTTCTTTTTCTTCTGATTTGGTTTCTGTTTTTGTGAAATTAGGGATGTGAATGAGCTTTGGGATGTTTGAAAATGGCTCGGGACGGTCATGTGGTGCCGGCCGACCCACAGGCTTTGATGGCGGCGAAGAAGAAGGGTCAATCGTCTCGGAGTTGGATGCTTTTGGATTCAACTGGACAAGGTACCGTCCTCGATGTCGACAAGTACGCTGTAATGCAGCGTGTCCAGATTCATGCTCGAGACCTTCGGATTCTGGATCCTTTGCTCTCTTATCCGTCCACCATTCTTGGCCGCGAGGGAGCCATTGTTCTTAATTTGGAGGTGAATATAGGAGGAGAAATTTTCATTTATGTGTATATAAAATTTTGTTTTGGGTGCTCGGTTTTTCTCATTTAATGCCGATGCTTTGGGCTTTATTCTAAATTTAATCGTTGCTTTCCTTCGGATGTTTCAGCATATCAAGGCTATTATTACCTCTAAAGAGGTCAGTTCTTCATTTTACTCTTGTTAGTTACACAAGTGTATTTCAAGTGTCATTTTCTCATTCTTTCTTGCTTATCACTTTTTATAAAAAAAGTCTCATTTTCTTTTCCATATCATTCTAGTTTGCTTGCATTGTCAGCTTTTTTTCATATAACTTTGAACTTCCATTCCTTTGCGTGGCTAACTGTATTTTGCACCGCCAAGTATTAAGGTCAGGGAGTGATTGGTCTCATTTTGTAAGCCCTTTGTAAATATCTCTTTCAATTCAATGCACACATTGTCTTTTTTTTTTTGCATTTTGGAAAATAAAATTCGCTATTACAATTTTGTTAATTCAGATGGCTATTATTAGTAATTCTATTTTTATTATCATGATTGAGTGATAGTTAAGATGATCTAACACAACACGGGCCTGCAATATCCGTGCACCTGCTACTAACATTGCCTAGCCTCTTAGAGAGTCTGTTCAGTTGATTTTGAACAGAAACAAAAATTTCTTTTTTGGCTCGTTAACAAAACTTACACCTTAGTTAACTCTTGGTTTCTTATTTTGATGAAATGTTTCCAACCAAGCATCTATTGAAACTTTAAAGGTGTAACTAAATACTGGGGTAGGTTTTGCTCCGACATCCGTTGGATGAGAATGTTATCCCAGTTGTTGAAGAGCTACAAAGGCGATTGCCTCCCACTAATGCCATCCAGGTTCTAAAGCAAGAAGATGGGAAAGAGTATTCTGGTGGGCATAATGATGTTGAAGCCGGTGATGAAGATGGTATGCCATTTTAATTAATTAAGTAAATTTTATGGTTAGCCAAAAATATTATTTTCAAACAATGGAGACTTCTTCTTTCATTTTTATTATAGTTGATGTGTTCAAACCTTCAGTGTTTATTACTTCTAAGATGTCTGAATAACCCATAACTGAATTGAAAACAGATTCTCCATTTGAATTTCGAGCCCTGGAGGTAGCTTTAGAAGCCATTTGTAGTTTTCTGGCAGCACGAACAACAGAACTGGAAACTACTGCCTATCCTGCCTTAGATGAGCTCACCTCCAAAGTAAGTTTTTGTATTTGTACCCTTAAGTGTTCTTTTGGTGTTTTCACATTTGGGACTTAGATACTCTATCCAATGAATGTTCTAATAGTTTTTTTGATGGAATAGCAACCATGCTCATGAAAATTGTGTCAAGGGCCATTGTTTTTTATTTTTTATTTTAATGTTTGGAAGGAAAGTGCATGCCTTTGTTGTCAATCTACATGGTTTCAAAAATTTTCCATTTTGTTCTAAACTTCTAATGGTCTTGGTTTATTTTTCCTTTGTACTAAAATTTGTAGAGAGTTTTGAAATCTCTCAGATCTAACATAGGGCTGACTTGAAGAAAAAATTTAGTTGTTGGTGTGATAGGCCCTGCGAGTAGTTCTCTTCTGTCCTGACGATGGGTGATCTGATAGCTGTTCTTTAGCCTTTTTGTTATGCTTTTTGCTGTTAATAGGGCTTGCAATATGTGTACTTTTTTTGTCTCAACGATGAATATTTGATAGCTGTCCTATTGACTTTTCTGATGCATTTATTGTGATCGTAGATTAGTAGCCGTAACTTGGACAGAGTTCGGAAACTGAAAAGTGCTATGACTAGGTTGACAGGAAGAGTTCAAAAGGTATTTTTATATGTTAGTTTTGTAACAGAGTTGTTGTCATTTTCAATGATTGTATGTGTGGTCTTACATGTGGTGGTAATTGATTTAGATATGTCTTAACTTCATATATTTGTAATATTAGATTATTTATCAGCAAATTGTTTCATAGTGATTATTTATTTTAGGTGAGGGATGAGTTTGAGCAGCTATTGGATGACGATGATGATATGACAGACCTTTACTTGACAAGAAAATTAGCTGGGGCATCGTCTCCTGTTAGTGCCTCTGGTGTTCCTAATTGGTACCCTGCCTCTCCAACTATAGGTTCAAAAATATCAAGAGCAAGCCGGGCTAGCATCGCAACTGTTCGTGGAGAAGATAATGATGTTGAAGAGCTTGAAATGTTGCTAGAGGTATTGATATTTTCTTTTTTGTGGGTTCAGAATTTCTTCTCTCTTTTATTCAAGAGTCATTTAATTTCTTACTTTTCACTTGCGATGGTGAGTTCTAGAAATATGTTGCATATTTTGCAGGCTTACTTTATGCAAATTGATGGCACATTGAACAGATTAACAACGGTACAGCCTACTTTTACTTTGAATCTTCTCATATACATTTTTGAAAACTTGAATATTTTCATATATAATTTTTGAAACATTATTTTTTGAAAATTTCCTAACGTGGATGTGTTTTTATAAAAATCTTAAGATACCTATAAGGACTCTTTTTCGTCTAAGAAGAGTTGATTCATCGATTAGAATTGAAGTTTGCTTTATAAATTTTTTTCGTATTTATGGAATCCATACTTTGGTCCCCAACATTATTACCCGTAACTTACTAATGGAACCAATGGTTTATTTTACTATTTATTTCTTCAAATTTTCCAGCCTTCCCTGATAACTATAAGATTGATATATATGTTGTTTAAAGCATTGTACGTGCTACCTGAGAATCAAAGTACTTTGCTTTCAGGTTGCAAACTCTCTATGCATGAATTTTTTAATCTTGAACCTGATGAGTTTGTGTATTCAAGAATTATTCTAAAGGAAGTCTCCAAGTAATTTTTACTGGTACATCAATCAACTAGCTATTGCTCAAATATTTGTGATTTGCATATGCTGAGCAGCAGTTGTATGGGCAATAAATGTTAGGAAGGGATATTAAACTTTGGGGGAGAGAACAGGGGTGGATATTTTGAATGTTTGAGAGAGGAAGGCCTCTTGAATTCCCTTGGGTTTGACCTTGAGTATGGAGTGTGGTACTTCTGTTGTTTGATAATTTCTCAGTTGTTTTAAGAAGGGTCGCTTGACTTTATAAAAAAATTGCAGGTTTTACAAAGTTATGTTCCTATTGTTTTTGGCATCAGAGCCAAAAAAATTGATGATTACCAGATCAAAGTCACAAAAGAAAAGTGTGGTGAAGCGGTAGTGGGATTTAGCCAAAATTAAGGAGTTAAAAGAGGTGGGGAAGTCTACTTAATGGGATGAAATATTATGATTGTTCAGTTGTGAAGTTGGTGAAATTGGAGGAACCACATGTTGTCGTGGAAATGGAAGACTGATCAAGTTAGTTTGAAGCGTAGAGGAAATTAAGGTTTGAAATGGACTTACCGAGAAAGTTTGAAGCAGAAAAGGACCCAAGGTATGGCAACAAGTTGATGGTGTCGAATTGAAACTTCCAATCGCTATGTATTTTAAATTTAACCATAATCATCTGATGGAGCTTGTGAAAATAGAGGCAGCAATGGTGTGTCTTGAATATCTTGTGCAGGCTTGTTTTCACTGGGAAAATGGAAATGGCTTATTATGTTCTTTTATGGCACTTAAACAAAATATTTTGGGGAGATTTGGACATTTGCGATATGGAACTGGCTATGATTGATTATTGTCTTTGAGGCAGGAAGGAACTGTAGATGAATATCTTGGCGTGAATAATGAAATCCAAGGAGATGTGCATTTGATGAGGATTCAGGATTTAATGGACTCATTACGGGTGGTGGAAGAGAGGAATGTATTACTTAGTCCCGAGAAGTTTGGACTTGCTAGATTATGGAAGGGAAGCTATAAGAAGTGTGTCTCTCTATACATGGGTGAGAAGGAAAAAGGAATTATGTTTGATATGTGATGAGAAATTTTTGCATGAGCATCAAAGTAAGAATAGGTTTCTATAAGCATAACCACCAACCATGTAAAGGCTGCGATGGCCCAGCACAATCCTATCGTGTTTTGTTTGGGAGGGTGGAAAATGGATGGTTGGGTTTTCAACCTTGTAAATCATAATGCATTTTAGCATGATGCCAACAAATTATGAAGTCTCCTGTCGAAGGCAGACATTTATACGGGACCACCTAGAGATGCTATAAGAAAAAATAGAAGAATGGAAGGGTTTCTAAACAAGGGTGAGAAGGAAAAAAATTTATGTTGAAGATGCGAAGAGAAATTTTTGCATGACGATCAATGTAAGAATGCATGCACAATCCTATCATGCATAAGTAAGCATGCACAATCCTATCATGCATTGTTTGGGAGGGTGAAAAATGCATGATTTATATGTAGAGTTCTCAACTAGGTAAATCATTATGGATTTTAGCCTGACGCAAACAAATTGTAAAAGATCCGGTCAAAAGTAGAAATTTTTTTATTGGAGTACTAAGAGATGCCACAAGGAAAGATTAGAAGAACTAAAAGAATTGGTAGAGTTCTCTTTAAATTCGGTGATTGGTCTACTACTCTGTTGAGTATGAAATATGTTCGACTCCACGGTTCAGCAGGAAGCCGCTCCGGCGACCACGGGATGGCATAAGCCGCTCCGGCAACCATGGGCCGATGTCCAGAATAAGAACACTCTAAAAGAAGGAACCATTTCATATGTATTTCAAAAGATGGAGATTACAAACCTAGATACTACTATTTATTGAGTATAAAACCCTAATTAAAATACCCTAAATACCTTATAATAATACGACTAATAATATTAAAATAAACTCTAATAATAGTTGCATCATACTCCACATGCAAATTAGGCATTTAATGTTTATATGGGAGAGAACCTCCTATTGTTATGAGATATGAAATCGTAGCACACTTCAATATGTCGGCTATAGATCGACTACTAATAGAGCGAGATGTCATTTTCGAACTCAAATGACTTTAACTACCAGTAAAGAAGAAGTGTATTGAATTTTATGGAAAGCAATCTTGTCTGCCCATTGACAGAAATTCTCAGCTGAATAGTTACATGTTAAACTGTCTCCAAGGTCTTGTGGTCCATTAAAAGTGTATTGACAAGATAGGCCATCATGTCTGCCCATAGACAGAAATTCCTTTGGGGGAATTATTTTTTTTTTACATTAAGGTCACATTGTATATGATGTTTTCACATTCTTGGGTTTTATTTATTTGCAGTTGCGTGAATACATAGACGACACAGAAGATTACATCAATATTCAGGTTNAAGCGTCACTCATAAAATTTAAATGTACTATTAGTTTAAATCTTAGACTTTAAAATTCTATCAATAGACATTATAACATTAAATTTTTATTATTATTCACATTCTTATGATCTAATTTTTAGTTTTTCATTTTGGATCATCTTAAGCGAGAATATATATCATTTTAAAAAAAAATCAGTAATAAATTGTAACAAGAAGTTTAATTAACTAAAATATTACATACAATATTAGTTGATAATTGTCTAAACTTCGAGGTGTTAATTAATAAATTAAAGATTCAGTAGAAAAATAGTCATATTTGAAGTATCAATTGCATAATTAAAATTATCCTTGACAAACTTGGTCAAATTTCTCTTTCTCAAAATCAATACCTAAAATGAACTATTNAAAAACATCCTTAAACTATAGGGAGTTCATTGATAATTACCCTGAAATTTAAGTACAACCATGAGAAAACAAATAAAAAACTGATTTAGTTGAAGTATTTGAACCGGTTTATGGTCGAAATTAAACAAATCTGTTCTTGCATTCATCGGCAGGTGGTTATCCTGGCGGGTGTTGCTTGTGCCATTCTATTTGGGATAGTTACTTCATACGCTCGCCACAAAGGTTTGGTGGGATCGTGAATCTACCGATCATCATTACCTTCTCCATTTGTTCATTTCTGAGACCCATCTCCATGGAAGTGGTTTTCGGATCCGTCACGTATATTTGTATAGATTTTATAGCAAACATAAGCCTGGATCTACTTTGATAGCGTAAAATATGCGATTCCTTTTGATTGTTATTTTTATTGGCCGATCAATGACTTTCTCCTTGTATTTTTCGGCCAGATAAATTAATTAATAAAGCAATTGTTGAGCTGTTTCTTTGGGTTTGTTCTTTCACCATTGTTCTAAATTTTGCAGGTTGAAGGCAGTGAAATCAGAAGTTGAAAAGCTTAAATTGAAGATCAAACTAGCAGTGTTAAATCCTGTCATAGAAAGGTACCATTTCTTCCTTCTTGGATCTAGGGATGGCCACAGTCCGATTCCAATCCAAAACTGAAACCTAAATCCACGGTTCTGGAAATTGAGAATCAGAATATGAATCGAGACCAAAATCGTGGTTCTGGTAACGGAGATGGAACCTTGAGATAAGATTTGGTTCTAATTAAATATATAGATGTCTTTTGATTGTGCTTGGGTCTAGGTTTCTAGTTTTTGATTGAATTTTAACCGATTTTATGTCGGTTTGTTGATCCACAACTCTGTTCGGGTTTCATGACTTTGATCTCTAGAACTGCAGACCAAACCGTGAACTGCAGGTTATAATTAAATTGGAACTGATATATGTTCCTTTGGTGGGTAAATCTGGATCAAATCGGACCGATTCCGAATAAAGAAAAGCCACTTTATCCCTATCTCGATGGAACAAATTGTTACTTTTTCAATTCTCTACAATTTATCATTCATAAAGACAGGATTCTCCTCAGGAACAAAAAAATTGATGAGAACCACGAGTATATCAAATTTGAGACCCTTCAATAATACAGAAAAAGATACCTGGATCGCTTTTGAATTAAGTACGAGGAACTTGACATCAATCGAACTTTGCCTACGGAACCTAAGTTATCAAACAAAGAACTTGACCCAGACCGAATTTGTTGTTAAGAACCAAAATTATCAAATTTGATCTATCAAAAATTAATTTGATGAAGATCATCAAGTTCTTTGCAAAAAACTAAAGAGAAAATCTTTAAAAAAACACTTAAGGTGAATTAATCATAAAAGTTGTGTCTTTCACAATAAATTAGATGTCTTTAAATATACTACATCTTTTTTCGCATTGTCGAAGGGTCTCGGGTTTGATATATCTGTGGTTCTCATCAGAAATATTAAGAAAGTTTCGGATACGAGAGATTGAAAATGTATGAGATGAAATTCAAAACTTTAGGAAGTGCCTATGTTTTGGCGGCAAGAAAATGAGGTCGTCTTTCTTGAAATGGTCATGGACTCGGCTAAGCAATGTCGCCATTGCTTAATCGAATGCATTCTGATACCTTTAGTGCGAGAGAGGCTCCCCAACATTTCAAAACGGTGCGAGTTTGTTCTAAATTTACATGTATAATTTTTTTTTCATAAGAGATAAGATAAATCTAAAACGAAGCAAAGAAGCTTCGGCCTACTTGGAAAGCTTGCGAAAATTACCTCTTAAGGCTAAGTTCGTAAATTGCTCGATCTCGGAATTATTTTTTGTATCTTTCATGAAACTCAATCCTATCGTTGTAAGTAGTGGATCCCATGGTCGAAAGACGATACTTCTGCATTGAGTGCTCCAACCCTCGCTTTTTGGCGCTCGTATTGCAACACTAAGTGGTTCTAGCAGGGTGGTATGACAAGTGAGTAATTTAATTTTAGTGCTCGAAAAAAAAGGGTCGAAACATTGACGAGTGAAAAAACCAACAAGAAAACTATTTGGCCCCCACGGGCTCGTCCACAAAGAAAGGCGAAATCGAGCGACTTTTGAGATGCGGCAAACTCAAGAGATCTACTTCTAAACTCCTTCACGCGTTAATAACGAGATGTACATTTTACTTCATTCGTGTGTTGGATTAAAAGGTAATTGTATATTAGAAACAGAAGGGTAAAAAATTAAAAACACTCAAAAATTTTAAAGAGTTAGTTGAAAAAACTTTGTAATTTGAAATAAGTAAAAAAAGACTAACACGATACGAATGACTCTTGTACAGAGGGTCGTCTGAGAGTGACTTGGGAGGCTCAGCCGACCGTCCTCACCTCTCGCGTTGTCATACCCCGGGTCACTCTCAAGCAGCCCCCGGCCAAAAGTTGTTTGGCCCTTGTCGGAGTTTTTAAAATTTATTTCAAAGTAGGAAGTTTTTCAAATTTTAGAATTTTTTTTATCTAAAATTATAAATAAATAAANCTAAATATGGCATCCTTTAATTTGGATAAAAATTAACTATTTTGTCTATAAATTGTAGAATAATCTAAAAAAATATTATTCATAGAAAGTCTACCTCCTCTTCTTCTCCTTCTAGTGAACTCCTCTTGCTAACTCCGCCGCCAATGAAGTCTCTTCACCGCCTTCTTCCGGCCAGTAATTGGTTCGCAACTCTCGTAGCTTTCACTTTCCTCTTAATCGCTTATGCTTCGAACGATCGAGCGCTCGGTAAGTTCACGAACCGAGACATCGTAAGATGAACTCATTTCAAACTGATAGATTTTTTTCAGGCCGAGAGGATAGTAGAGTCGTAATTGGATGGTCATTGTCTTCGGTTTCTTTGGAGCGGGTCTTGCCGGAGAGAAGACTCGCCGGACCGGGTTCTTCCCCGCCATCTTGTATATCCAAGTGCGGGAGTTGCTCGCCCTGCGAACGAGTTCTTATCACCATTCCTCCAGGTCGAATCGTAACCTCGGACGATGAATATAATTCTCGAGTTTGGAGATGCAAATGTGGGGGTAAAATCTATATCCCTTGAGACGGATCGTGTTCTTCATCTTCGTCATGTTCGAGAAAAATAAGAAACTTAATTAGGGTTTCTCAAGGTTGTCGCGTTACAAGTACGTACTTATGTAGTTTTATCGAACCCTTCATGCATATGTGCAATAATACACATTTTATTTTATTTTTTATATTAAATAGAGCATGCTCGTAAAAGAATAAAGTTGAAATCGGATTTAACCCTTAATAAAATGTGACTTCTCTATGAAATATCGTCGATAGAACTAAAATTAAATAACTATTCAAGTAACTCAAACACGCGATTATTTTAATATTCATCCTAAAAGTTTATATCGATTCATTCGTTAGTTACATGAAATATCGTTTGAGTTATTTATAATATCGAGTCGTATTCAATGTATATCTCAACTAATTACTATGACATGTCGGACTGTTTTATAGTTGGAATCGATTCGTTTAATTAGGAGTGGGTAGAACCGCTGTCCGAACTAGAACTGCCAGTTTTTGTCAAGTTCTAGTCTAGATTCTTTCAAATTCGTGATTTATTTCATGACGATTATGGTTTTTAGGGATGAAAAACCTTGAAACTGAAACGTGGGTCAAAACATGACTAACTCGGATAAGATCCGACTCAAAATTAAATAAAACCTGTCATAAATTCAACGGCCAGTTCCAAACTCATCTCTATCACTCAAAATTAAAATCAGACCAGATTCTAAAATTCTAAAACTGTGGCTACTAGCGGGAAGAAACCGGAATGGAAGAGGCGGGATCGTTTTGAATCTTAACAGGAGTATTGTGGAGAAAAACGAAATATAGGATAAATGAAGGAGCAACTTGCAAGTTTGAGAGAGAAGAAGTAATCATGTGAGACAGAGACTTGTGGGAGCGGTTGGAAGCCAGCTTTATTCGAGTTCGGGCAGGCCTGAACGATTTCTCTCGATTCTTCATCTCCTTCTGCTCATTTTTTAACTCTTCAGTTTCCTTGCAATGGCGCTAAGGCTTCGTTTTCTCGTTCATCAGTTGACTAGTTATAGCTGTTTCTTCCCAATTTTGGGAATGTAATCTTGTAGGGTTTTGTTTTCTCAAGTTTTTCTGCGTTGGATGAGTGTCGTTCTTCTGGTTTTTTGTCACCATTTGTTGTGTTTTGAAGCGACATTTGGAGTTGGAAAGCTTTTTTCTTCTTCCTGATTTTGTGGGAGGAAATGAAGGTTTTTCCCGGAACGCCGGGGACTTTGACTGCGTTGGTTTTGAGGATTTTACAGTGCGTTTTCGCTGCAGGCTCTATTGTTTCCATGGCTACTTCGTCCAGTTTCTTCAATTTCACTGCTTTCTGGTGATTTTCTCTCTCATTCTGACTCTATATTTGTTGTTAATTCTATTGCTTTTTAGATTTATTTAGCAAATACTTCAATGGGCATAGCGAAACGCTGAGCCACAAGTTTAACGGTTGTAATGACCATTCTTTGGGCATTAATTTCTATACTCTGGCGTTCTGCTGATAATGCCTCGCAAATCCCATTGCAAATTCAGAAACCTGGGAATATAATCAACCAAATCCAATCAGCTGGACGCTAATACCAATTTTACCCAATAGATTCTAAATCCCGCTACATTGGGGAAGCTAATTGAATCAACAAAGGAACTGTCAAAGAAATTTGATATTAAGAGTGGAACAATACACAAAATATTTATGGTTGGGTATTCCTTTCATGAGAAAATATACCATCACCGTTGCCTCTAATGGTATATTGATATGAGTCAGAGAAACAGTACAAACTGCCTTTGAGTTGGCCGAAACATTGAAGAGAATTATTAAGTGAAAATTCATCAAAATCTAGGACCTTTCTGCTGTAATTGGTCTTTGGTAAACCTGCGTTTAAGGTGTCTAATAAGCTATATGCGAAGCAAATACTTTTCATTCAACGTGCATTATACACTAGTACCATTTATATGTATTCTTTATGTAATGTGGTTCCAATTATATGCTTCAGTTTGCCTAGTATATTTTATATATTTATTTGATAGATTAGTTATTCTTAATTTCCTATGAATCATCTGTACTTATTTCACACTGAATTCCTGTTCTGAGAAAATCCCCTTTTTCGTCTTTCGTCACTTGGTTTTCTTAAACTGCATCTTCTATTATATCTGCATCAAATGCCTGTATTTTATTGAAATAGACGGCAAAAGCGGTGTATTTTTTGTATGACAGAAAGACATCTAACAATCAATGCAAAGTAAACCATAGCAGATGAAAGAAAAATGTTTTGATTGACCCATTATAACCATTAAAAAATTAAAATTTTGGTGGATGATGCACCTGTCAAATTCTCTCTCGTCTCTTCTATTATCTGTATGATATTTTCTTAGCTACAAGCAAAGATTCTATTTAGTCAAACCAATGGTAAGATTAGTTTTCTATGAGGGCGGCTCAAGTTGGTGTTCCTTTCATGTATGGATTCTTTGTTATTTGGTGAATGCACATGGTTTAAACAAAGAAGAATAATTTTATTCTCTTTTACAGCTATCTAATTGCATCAATGGGTCTGCAAGTCATCTGGAGCTTTGTGCTGCTATTATTAGATGCATATTCCTTGATGAGAAAGAAGGTTCTACACAACCACGTTCTAGTTAGCCTCTTTGTCGTTGGAGATTGGGTAAGTCTCAATTTTTACCGTTTAGTTTTCTAAGGACCATGTTATATATATATATATATATTAATTTTTTTCAGATTTATCCTTTTGGCATAGATATATCTAACTGGAGTGAAATTATGAAGGGCTTCTCTTTACTTTTTATGGGAAAGGGTTTTTTCATTTCTTCTATTGTATTATTGTTCTCCGATTGATATGATGCTTAGTTTATACCCACTCACAGTAAGATAAGTTCAGCTCCAGATCAGTTAATTTTATATGCGGCGATTTTATGAAAGTTGTTTTGAGAAAGCAGTCTACTGTTGCGACTATAATTAGGGTTTAGTTAATCTTATAAGTTATACTATCTAGGGTTAGTTTAGTCTTTAACATTAGTGTTTATTATTTATAAATAGTTGCTATTAGGTTTGTATTTGCATTTTGAATATTATCTATATATGATGGTTTTCTCCTCTCTAATAAAGTGTGATCCTTTCGAGCTCTAGTTCGTGGTTCTGGCTAGTGAATGCTAACGGTGGAATCTTCTTTTTCTCTTATTTTTCATTTATTGTTCCAATCATAGATTGAAGTATACGCTTCGCATTATCTACTATGTGGGAAACATGTGCCGAGAAAAAAACAATCCCACTTTTGAAAATTTCGGTGGATGATTGTGAGTTATAAATGGGAGATAGGGCATGACTTCCTACTAATATCCTCTTAGAAAGCAAAACTATGCGATCTCCTAGCTAAAGCATTAGTTAAAGTTTGCTACTCTTTGACCGTCCAAATTTTATAGCTTTTTTTAGAGTAATGCTAGTTTTACTTTCTTAGCATGCACTCTTATTGTACGCAGTAGCATGTCGAGCTATGATTGATGCAATAAATATTATAAAATAATTATTTTAATTATAATATATTAAATATGCTTGAGCTAAAATAATCACAGTTTGACACGTCAATAAGAAAGTATGTTAAGATGATAAACCTAGCCTTGTTTTTTTTCAAATTTCTACCTTAAACCTTTTCTTACAAGAAATGTAATATATTGAAAGAAGAATAAATTTCTATAGAAAAGGGGAAAAACCCCTCCCTTTACAGCTCTACTCATTCTTCAGCACCTACCAAAAACTTAGAATTCTAAATTGACTGGTCATTATCATTTGCAGGTGACGGCAACACTATCCCTCGGAGCAGCTTCGGCCTCTGGTGGAATCGTGGTATTATATTTTAGCGACCTCGGACACTGCAACTTTAGCCGGGAGTGCCTAAAGTACCAAATTTCTGTCACCTTAGCCTTCCTGAGCTGGATATCGATCGCCTCTTCTTCTCTTATCATGCTTTGGATCTTGGCTGCAGGTTAGATCCCAAGATCCTCTTCTGACATGATTCATATGTGTTTAATCTTTCTAGAACTGGTATTTTCTTTCTAAGATTATGAAAATTGTGCCCGTTTTACTCGTCTAAAGCAGAGTAGATGGAGCAGTAGTTAAGGGGAGTTTCAGGTTGCTGTTTTAAATGTACAACAAAACAAATGTGTAGTCTTCAACGTTGGTTACAAATACTTATGTTCTTCGTTGCTTGTATACGTGTCATTTTTGAATCTTTGATGGCTTGTCGGATTTTAGATTAATGTTTTTAGTTGAATTTGCTATGCTTTTTGGTCATAATGAATGTACGGATGCAAAATAACAGTTGAACGTTTACTATTTAGTTTAGGAGTGGGCAAAACTGGACTGGAATCGAAAACGTGAATGGAATGATCGATTTTAATCCAGTAATAGTTCTAATTTTTCAAAAATCGTGATTATAAGAAGATATTTTTGAAAAGTTTTATGAATTTCAATATTTACGTGATTTATTATAATTTTTTTATTGTACAGATAAAATATTTACTAACAAACATTATAAAAAAATTCTAACAAGTTGAGAATTAATTATTCTAGTATTTATCTTTGAAGTTGCAAATCAATTTCAAAAATAAAATCCAAATAAATATCATTTATTATGAAAAAATAAACATTTAACTTCAGCTTCCATAATAATTAATTTTGCAAAAATAAATAAAATTAATTAACGACATCATAATTCATGTGCGAACGACTCCAAAAATATGATCAGGATTTAAATTTAGTCAGTAAACATGATATTACTCTTCCTAAAATTACATTCCATGTAAAAATTAAGATAATTTAATTATTTATATTTTTTAAAATTTTTCTTTAATGTAACTTGAATACGTTTTGATTTTATATAGATTTTATCGACGATCAAACATGTCTGAAAATACGATTATGGTTTGAATTTAGATAATAAACTCGATATTACTCTTGCTCAACAACATTCCACGCAAAGATTAGAACATTTGATTAATTTTTTAATCCCGAACCAAATTTAACTTGAATGAATATTAAATTTGTAAAAAGTTGGGTTGATTTGTAGTTGTGCCTAAAGTGACGATTCGTTAATGGATACAATTAATGAATTATTATTGATTTTCATATCAATTTTATGAGTAAATATTAGATTTGACACTAAACTATGACGTCAGTGACAAACCGACCATTAAACTTTTAAAGTTAACAAATTAGCCACTCGCAACAGGTTCAGTCATCCACACAAAAAAATGGTCTTGTCGCATTACGTTGAGGCACGACATGTCAATGCAGCACGCAATATTGTTAGCTTTAAAAGGTTTTAAAGCAATCAATT
>QAOC01033565.1:0-18111 GCA_003255005.1 Begonia fuchsioides
GAATCTCGTCAACACACGAGAAAGTAGTTACGAGAAATGGAATTGAGAGCTTGAGAGAATTCAAGAAAATTTTTGGTGAATTTTAACACCCAAATCAACTCTATTTATACCCAAAAAATCAAACATACTCATTTTTTTTCCCGGTTAAATAAATTATCAACTGTCATTAGACCGTTGATAATTCTGCCCGTTGATGGGCGAAATGCAATGGTCATCAGACCGTTGCAAGCAGCCCACGTAGGCTGTTTGAGAGAGAGAGAGAGAGAGAGAGACTCAGAGAGAGAGGGGGGCCCGATGGGTCAACAATCGTTAATCGCCTCTCTCTCTCTCGCTCTCGCTCTCTCGCTCCCTTGCTCTCTCGCTCCCTCGTCGACGCCGCGACGACGACAATCTGCGACGAGGTGAGACCGTGAGAACCTGGCGACGACGGACGGCGAGGCGACGGATGGCGAGGCGACGAGATCTGGCGAGGAGACGACGCGAACGACCGACTTGGCGACGAGATCCGGCAAGGAGACGACACGAACGACCGACGAGGCGAGGCGACAGATGGCGAGCGAGCTGTCGAGTCAGCTAGCTCGTTTGCCGGCTCTAGCCCACCCTAATTGAGGTGGTTAGCCGTTATGTGGAGTTGGTATTCGTGTTTCTCTTTTCAGGTGCTTGTTTTGTTTATTTTCCTCCTTTCTAGTTTTGTGAGGGTTTGTCTCATTCATGTGTAGTTTGCATAAATTTAATTATTTTCTAATATTATTATTGTGCTTGAGCGGAGACATTGTTATATGATCGTTGATTTGTTGGATTAGTGCGTCTCTTTTCCTTAGCCTTTGGGTCGGATCCAAACTTTTGTTGATTTGGCAATCTAACCTAACCTTTATGTTTGGTCCCCTCTTCGGATCGTGGCACTACGTAATATATGTGGCACTACGTAATATATGTTATACCCTAGACTAGAGGGCGTCCATGTACTATTCCATTGTGAGTTGCAAGTTGTCGTCTTCACCAGGAGAAGATGAGTAGGCATATCATTTATCAATTTCATTTAACCGCATTGCTGGCGTGTTTCTTCCTATACACAATTTGAAAAACAATTGGAAGCATAATAAGAAAATAGTCCCCTCAAGTTTCATTAAGAAATCATATCGAACTCTCACATTTGAGAACGACAAATTAACATTCCGAGATTTGCGATCGTTCTCATTTCTAAAAGTGAAGGCATGCATAACTATCATTGGACGAGTCCGTTCTGAGTTTAAAATTTGTAGAAACATAATCTATACTTATATCAAGAACCGTTGCATTTGCATAACTATCTCAATTTTCACCGATTTTTAGTTGCATGATACTCATTTTCTATGTACTTTTAACTAGAGTTGTCATTTGAGTTGGGTCGAGCAAGACAAGCCTTGAAAAAGCCAGCTTATCGAGTCTATCAAGTTTTTCCAACAGATTCTATTTGAGCTTAATATGTTGACATTTTAAAAAAAAAAATTAGCTCGAACTGACTTATGAGCCTCAAGCCTAAATGAGTTTAGCCTAAATTAGTCTAGCTAAATGAGCCGAATATACATAAATAACTTTTTCTTCCATTTATTTTTTTAAAAGTTGTTTTCATTGCTACACCTTCGAAATTGTGATAAAGACTACGTAATAAAATGAAAATTACATTTTAATTAAAGATGTTAAGAAATGTAAGAAAAATATAAAATTATCGAAATATAAAAATATTTTCTTGAGAAGAAAAAGAACAACATTTGGAAAGAAGACAAGAGTTCACAAGTTATTCTCTCTTTCAAATTTTGTTCTCTCTCTTCTCAAGAAACTCGTTTTTCCAAATTTCGATTATTTTTCAAATTGGCATTAGAGCTATGTCGAATATGGGAGTTCAACATTATGGCAAATGCCGCTGCCACGACTCACCAAGACGAACTACGACAATTGAAATATCAAATTACATGCTTTACTTGGTGCATGGGAAGTAATCGAAAATGGTTACGAGGAGTAAGAAAATATTGGTTCTTCCACAACGAACCAATCAAAAGCATTGAAAGAAATGCGAATGAAGGATAAAGTTGCTCTCTATCTCTTATTTCAAGCGATAGATGAGTCAAGTTTCGAGAAAATTGTAGTGCATCAACTTCGAAGGAAGCATGAGATACTTTGCAAAAGATGTTCAAAGATGTCAATCAAGTTAAACAAGTCTGTTTTCAAACACTATGAGACGAGTTGGAGTCCATGAAGATGAACTCGGAAGATGTATCTAGGTAAATTACTCGTGTGCAAAGGGTAGCTAATCAACTCCAATGAAAATGGAGAAACTCTCACGGATTCAAGAGTTGTGGAGAAAATTCTCTGACCATTGACAAATGATTTTGAGAATGTCGTATGTGCAATCGAGGAGTCAAAGAACTTGGAAGAAATGTTTGTCGATGAACTCGAGGGCTCTCTTGAAGCCCATGAACAACGGAAGAAGAAAAACAAAGAAAATGTTTTGGAGGAGGGCTAACAAACAAAGATGATCTTCAAGGAGGATAAGGCGTTGTATGGGCAAAATAACCGAGGAAGAGGACGTGGTCGTGGAGATCACAGTTTCGATTCCAAAAGAGATTGTGGTTGTGGAAGTACAAATGAAGAGAGAGGAAAAATGAGCCAACGAAATTAGCGTGGACGAAATCGCGCTCATGGAAGAGGTGGTCGGTCAAATCGTCTAAATGTTGAATGTTACAATTATGGCAAGTATGGACACCACGCAAAGATTGCTACTCCGAGAAGAATGAGGCAGAAGAAAACGTGAATCTAGTTTCATAAGATGAGAACGAAAATGATGATGTTCTCATGATGGCCCACGAAGGCTCCAATCCAAATAGTGATGTAGTATGGTACCTCGACACCGATACTAGCAATCATATGTCTGGGCACAAACATCTCTTTGTTGATATGTAATAGATGAGAGAAGGACATGTGTCTTTTGGAAATGCATCAAAAGTCCAAGTCAAATGGCGAAAGAAAAATATATTTTTTTCCAAAAAGATGGAAAAGAAGATACTAAGATGATATCTACTATGTATCGGAATTGAAAAATAATATTCCTAGCATGAAGCAATTATTGGTGAAAAAACGTTTGGTTTTCATGAAAAATCAGAGGTGGCATTTCAAGGATAAACATGGCCAATTATTCGTGCATGTGGAGATGACGAAAAATCAGATGTTCAAACTCAACTTGAAAGATATTCAAGAGATAGCGACGAAGGAAATCGTTTGTAGACATCCACATACAGTGGGCTAAAAAAGGTAGCAACGAAGGAAATCGTCAATGATCTACCCTGCATTGATTTTACTAAGAAGTTTTGTGAAAATTGTGAACTTGGCAAGCAAGCAACGACATATTTTCAAAAGAAAGTCAAATATCGTGCAAGGGGACCTCTCGAGTTGGAAAAATCCAAGGCATTTGAGGTTTTGAAAAAATTCAAGACAATGGTGGAGAAAACTATCAGAAATGTTTGAGTTTAAAGGAGTGATTTGATGAATATTAAATTTAATGAATAAAGTTAATAAAAACTCGTCAGTTTTTTAATTTTGGAATAACAAACGGTCACCGAATTTAATGTGTGACATATGAATATCTATTCTTTGGATGTCTAGTTTTAATTTATTTAAGTGTCAAGTCATTTTGAACCGTTTGGAGAAAAAGTTATAGTCATTTTAGTAATAAAATGTCAAAAAAGNCAACCAAAATAGACCCGCTAACCCGCTAACGACCCGCAAATTTTCAATTTTTTAAAGTGTTAACCCGTTACCCGACCCGTTACGACCCGTTAACTTGCGGGTCGGGTTTGACCCGCGGGTCGGTGCGGGTTTGCCCACCCCTAGTTTGGAGAAAGAGTTATAGTCATTTTAGTAATAAAAGGTCAAAAAAATTATTAGTCAACTTTTTAAAAATAAACAGTATAAGAGTTACTTTTTTATTTAATTTTATTTTTAATGTTATTTATGTCACCTTGTACTATAAATAGTGGCGTAAATGAAATCATAAGAAGACAAGGGTCTACAAGTTATTCTCTCTTCTAAATTTTGTTTTTGTACTTCCAAGAAATTCGATTTTCCAAAGTTCGATTTTTCTCTGAGACTCGGACTTCCAAGCTCGAGCGATCCAGCTCGAGAGCGAGGCTTACGGGCTTGCAAGCTCGAGCGAGCCAGCTCGGGACCCCAATCCTTGGTCGTCGACTCGTTGTTGCATACGTCGTCCTCGTATCGCTGAGCTCGTGACTAGAATAGAGCTTGCGGTGCCACTTATCATACTTCTCCTTTCCGATGCTTCTATCGTCACTGATTTTCAGCTTCTGCGCTTCCTCGACCTCGAGTCTGGACTAGTTAAAAAACAGAAATGGAAGAGAAGAGAAAGAAGAAGGAGAAGAAAGAAGAAGAAGTATGACGTTCACGAGTAGACTGCCGAACATGAGATTTGGCGTAAATTTTCAAGGCCTTCTCGACAAGTCAAGATGACGTGTAAAGCTGTAAACTAGAGGATCTCTTCGAGTCTAGGTGGTCGGTGGCTGCGGGCAGTGCCTTCATTTCACAAGCCAAGTTACAGTCAAGTGTAAAACTTATCATTTTTTTAAAAATTAATTTACCCATCATCAATGGTAATTATTTTCGCTACTTAATTACCTAACTCGTAGACTCTTGTCTTCTTTCCATTTTATTTAGTCATTATTTATAATATAAAGTGACATAAATAATATTAAAAATAAAATTAAATTAAATCAAACAGTAACTCTTATACTATTTATTTCTAAAAATTCTTATAGTAATTTTTTTGACTTTTCGTTATAAAAATGACTATAAATTTCTCCAAACTGTTGAGAATGACCTGAAACTTAAACCAATGAAAACTAGACATCCGGAGCATAAAAGCCATAAGTTAAATGTTAAATTTGTTGACTTTTGCCTTTTTAAAATTCAGTTGAAAGCTACTATAAAAAATAAAAGAGTTTTTATTATCTTTATTCATTGAATTTAATACTCAATCTTAAGATTGACTCAGGCTCGGGCTCATCATACCTACAACTCTATTGTGAGTTGTAAGATGTCTTTATTACGAAAAAATTAGGACTCAACCATCCAGCTCACTTTTTTCTTTCTGTAGAAAATACAAAGTGGATATGATTAAATAATTAAAAGCGTTATAAGCAAATAGTCCCCTCAAGTTTCAGCAGTAAATCATATAAAACTTTACATTTGAGAACAACGAATTAAACTTTCGAGGACGTGCGGTCATTCTCATATTAAAATGGAGAAAACTCCGGCGTATTATCCTCCAGACAACAAAGCACGCCATATTACAGATGCATTCTAGATCGAAACATTCAAATCTAGGTTTTCTTCTCTTCTCTACCGAGTTCTCCGGCGATTTTGGCTTTAGGATCAGTTGGGAGCTCTTGAGAGAAATCCGATTATCAACTAAGTTTTTTCTCTCTCTAATTTCTCAGTTTTCTTATCTATTTTTTCACTCTCGGATTGAAAGAGAAAACCCCGCATTTATATACCGAGAAAGATTAACTAAGACTCCTCCACATAAAATCGTTTTTAACTTCTTTTTTGTTTTTGCTATCTCAGATCCAGCCGGCAGAGAAGTCACCCCGATGCTCACACCGACCGTCTTCGAATGTTCGATTTTCTGATTTCAAATATCAAGATCTGATTTGCTTGACTGCCTAAACTTTGAGGGCTTATTTGCTTATAACCCTGACTAAAAATAATAGGTTACCTTTGTCTCTCGATGAAATACATGCGAGTGTCATGATAGTCAGTAGAACAAGAAGTGGGGAGTTAATTTCTTGGGCTACTTTGCTAGCCTTCATCGATGCTGTTATACGATCTTTCTACTGTCTCTTAAAGATGTCCATTATGACCATTTTGGGGCAGAAGAAGTGCAACCAATGGAGAAATAAAGCTTGTATAAATTAACTCTGCAACGCAGTACAATAATAAATAATGAAATCAATGGAGGAGAGGCCAAGTGGGCTGTACGTTAACTGTGAGTATTAAAAAGGGTGCTTTAAATGAAGGTTCGATCTTAATCAGAAGTCAATAAACCAAAGGAGAAACAAAGAGACTACTGAAAATAGAGTTTAGAGACAAAGGTGGGGTGACTCGGTTGGAGGGCATCGACGTGGGAAAGGCATGCCCCATCAAGACTCCATCGACTCAAGATAGGCCACGAATATGACCTCAATCACCGCCCTCGTGGCTCAATCTCACACCACACCAACTTCGTTAGCTCACCTACATTTACATCATCAACTTTTCCATCTATTTATTACACTTTCTTCTTCACTTTACCAGTCACTCATTACAGTTGAGCAAATAATCAAGAAATCGAGCTCAAAACCCTGAACATAGTCTGTTCTCAGAGCTCATCGGACTGAGTAGATTTCCGACTGGTTACAGCGGAAAATGGGGAGGAGGCCTTGCTGTGAGAAAGTAGGGTTGAAGAAGGGGCGGTGGACGGCGGAGGAAGACGAGATTCTGGCCAAGTACATTAAGGCTCACGGCGAAGGATCTTGGAGGTCATTGCCTAAGAATGCAGGTAAGGCCCATAAACTTTTTTTCTCTAAATCTGTCGTGAATTACCCGTGAATAGCTTCCATTGATTGATCAGTTTATAATACGTGAAGGGCTGTTGCGGTGCGGAAAGAGCTGCAGATTGAGGTGGATAAACTACCTGCGATCTGATCTCAAGAGGGGTAACATTTCTGCCGATGAAGAAGACATGATTGTGAAGCTCCATGCTGCTCTTGGGAACAGGTTGGAGACAGTGTACTTGATCGAAGCGTAGTCGAGTCATTTGCATGGAGTTGAGTGTCATTTTCACATAATTTTACTTAGGAAAAGACATAGTTAGACGTATTTACGTGGAAAAAAGCATTGCCACATAATTTATTTTCCGTGATCTAGGTTAAATATGTGACACAAAACTATTCCTGTTTTTTGTTTTTATTAAGGTTGTCGACGTGGCAAAGCTATATCTCTTATCTTTGTCGAACAAGTGTTGTCGATTGCGATAATTTTGTATTGTTATGACTGTAGCCGTCATAAAAATACGAAATCCAAATCACCTAATACGTATTCGTAATCTTAGCGTTTGTTCTTATTTGTTGCAGATGGTCGTTGATCGCCGGTCACTTGCCTGGAAGAACAGACAACGAGATAAAGAATTACTGGAACTCGCACCTATGCCGGAATATCCATGTTTTCCGGCGAGCTGCAAGCTCAAAGGCCCTCCCCTCTGCAGTCGATACCACCATTATTGTCAAGCGAAGAGGTGGCAAGTCCAGAACACAAGCGACGAGGAAGAACAACAGTTCAAAATCAGAAGCCTCGTCTATCCTATCGATCGATGAAATTAAAGATGTTCCATTACCTTCAACAAAAGAGCTGGAAAGGGAAGCATTCATGGGCATCAATGTCGGAGAGAATAATTGTGAGAAAGACATCTACGGACGACCTTTTGCTCGGAGCTGTGGCGATGGTGAAAGAGAATCTGAGGCTTCAATGCAGAAAGTGACTCAGACGGTGGAAGAGCCATGTGAGAGCACCATCAATGGCGGAGTGCTTGGTTTTAATGACTTATTTCAAAGTGGGTGGATGGAAATAACAGAAGGGTATTCGGTAATGGCAGAGGACAGAGAAAGTAGCAAATCCTTGGAGGAGAGAGAAAGCGGTAACTATAGTCAAAACGAAAAACCGAGGACTGAAGAAGAAGAAGAAGAAGAAGCTCATAGATCAGTCAATAATGGCGTCTGGCAATCTCTTTTTTCTTCAACTTCCAGTTTCGATGATTCAGAAATGTGGAAATGGCAAGACCTAGTTGACCTAGTTCAAGCGGAAGAGCTGGACGACGAAATGACGACACTGCCATCGCTGTGGGTAGAAGACGACGTCGAACAGAGAAATCTATTTTCATGGCTTAACAGCTGAGAAATCTTGGATTTGTCGAAAATCAAAGAAGGTAGAAATGAAAATAACCAAGTTTTTTCACTTTCCCAGTTGCTCAGAGTCAAGCTAGGGTTCATGGCTTCTTCTTTGAAAATACCACTTTTATTATAATCATAAATCTTTTAATGAAAGATGATCTAATTTTTCAAGAAAATGACTTGAATGGAGAGTAAAAACTTGATCGGAATTATAAATTAGATTATAATTATTAATTTTAATTTGATTTTATTTTAATATTTAGAAATTCGTAATTTATGGATTGATTTCAACGTGCAAGAGTAAAAGTCGTGAAACACGCGAAAGCAGAATAGTAAGTTTCGCATTTAATTTTTAAAATTCAAAACTATGAATAATAATTTTAATTTTATTTTTGAGATAAAACTAAATTGAATTTGTGGGTCTATTCTTTGCTTTAAAGCTTGTACATTTCTGCAGTAGGTCCTTTTTCAATGCATTTATTTCCTCGTTCCCTCCCGAATAGTCTTTTGTTCTCTTCTTCCTTCATATAATATATGAACCATCTTTTAAACAATTAAATATTTGTTTTCTTTTATTTCGACCCACTACAAGGAATATAAAAATAAAGTATCTACTATAAAATAATACGATGATATTCATGTCTAGATTCGTCTAGGCCTTTTAGCTAGAGTAGAGACCGTTACAACTGGAGTCGAAAATGATAGACTGTGCCCAGTTTAGAAGAAAAAGATTTTTTTTTTTCAAATTATTATGTACGAGACAACCCATCCTTCCACCTTTGTCGGCAAGTGAAGACGACAAAATACATGTCCAAACCTCGTAACTGAAGATGCAACCGGAGACAAGAAATTGGATGAAACGTTGTATTCAACTACTATTATAGTTGCTCAACCGCCAGACCTGAATTCCCTGCGTTACTTTGGCTTGGCCACCGAAGCCAAAAATGTTTCGGGTCGGATGTTTTTTATGAGGTCGAGTGATTTGGATTCTTTTGGCTCTTTCGTATGTGTTTTTTTGTCGTTTCAGAGCGAAAACGGAATGTCTCCGAAACTCAGTGAGGCCAAACTATCTACTCGAGCAAATAATACATGACGTTCACTTCTAAAAAAGTGTCAATATTTTGTTCGTAGTTTGAGAGGAAGTATCATTACTTATATGTTAATCAACATTGCTCTTTATTGGTATTACTAACACTACTAATTTTATGGAGAATGTTCACTTGAATACGTACAATGATTGGTCTCCTAGAAATGAATTTAGTAAAATATATTTTAAAACAATAGTACACACTCGTAACTAAACATGTTAATCACATTATGAAATCTTTCCTATTAATGAATTTGAAAATATGAGATAGAAACCAATTTCTTCATGGATTATATTTTTAGTGTACGACAAAAATAGTATATTCATGCATTATTTACTGTATCAAATGTTGTACAAATTTTTAAGCATAATGTTAATCTCTATTTATATATTCATTAAAACATCATATTTCTTGTTCGCAGCTAAAAAGTTGACTAGATATTAAAGATTGCGAATTTGTTTCTCGTGCACAACAACTTCAACTTTGTCGTATAACTAAGTAATTTCTTGTAGTATGTGCTGAAAAGCTTGCAAAATAGAGAAAAATGTTCGAAGCGTGGAGCAAATAATAAAACTTCTTGTTATTTTCTTGCTTACATGACAAAAAATACAATTTGAAAACATCGGAACTATGTTTGAGATACATAGTCGATTTAGAACATTTTTTATTGTTCTTATGACAAAACTCGGATCTATCATGAAAGTCATAAATAATAACAATGTTGAACCCNCAATTCATCTTGTGTCTTTCTCTCTAAACCAATAACCCTAAAAACCTAACATGGTATCAGAGCAATGATTGCTGTTATTCTTCGCTTTTATTTTGTGCCTATAGAATTTCATTTTTTTGATCTGATGTTGGGTTCTTTGTCCTAGCAAAGATCGATCTGAAGGATCGAGATTAACCTAAGGAGGGGGGTGAATTAGGTTAACTACACTTTTTCGTAAGTTCAAGAATTTAACGATTATCTCTTCTTGATTTAGTTATCAATTCAATAGGCAAGCACAATCAACAATTATAAAAGTTGAGAGAGAGAGATATTAACACCGGTTTAGTAAAGCGGTTCGGCCAACTCTGCCTACGTCCGCTCTTCAAGGTACCTCCTTGAAGATCTTTCCCGCTCAAACCTCGAGCTTCCCTACGATTGACTTACGGGTGTCAACCAAACCTTTGACTTTTTTCATGAAGGAGCGTCACCCATTTTACAATGATCATTCAGAGAGAACTATTACACTTTGTACGGTTATAAAACCGACTCACTCAATCTCAAGAATGATAAACAAGTTTAGTAGTAGGATTTGAGAGATTAAAAAGTTCGAAAATGAATTTGGCAGCACTTCGGTGTAGTTTTCTCTCGTAAAAAATCTTCTGCTCAAAATGAGCTTGCTTCATCTCTTTATAGTTTGCTTCTAAACTGCCGAGATGGGTCGACACATTGTTGTTGGGGTCGACACAAGCACTAGCCAGTAGACACATAAAAAATATAGCCGTTCAGAGTTTTCTGTCTGTTGGTGTTGATCGGTCGACATAACTTTTTGTTGGGGTCAACATAAATTCTTCTCTGGAATCTTTGGGGTCGACACAACCTTTTGTGCGGTCGACATAACTCTGAAGAATCCTTCTCTTAGAAAATCTGGGGTCGACACATGTAGGTTGAGGTCGACACAAATCTAAAGGATTCGTCTCTGGAAGTACTGGGGTCGACACATGTAGGTTGGGGTCGACATAGTTTAAACGATGAAGTCGACATGTAAAGTGCAGACTCAGCTTTGAGGGGTCGACACATAGATTATGATAAGGTCGACACATGACTTTTCTAGGGTCGACACAGACAGTTTGGATGTGTCGACACATTTGCACGCTGCACTACATTTTTGGTCGACACAAGTTATATAAGTGAGTCGACACAATTTGGAAGACTCGGCCTCTGTTTTGAACAAGGGTATACACAAAGCACTGAAGGTCGATACAAATTATGAAATGCTAAGCTTCTGAATTTTACAAGGGTCGACACAGGACACTATGGGTCGACACAAAACGATGTGGGTCAATAGAAAACATTTTGGGTTAAGCTTCTGCATTTTACAAGGGTCGACACAATACACTATGGGTCGACACAAAACACTGCATATATTTGTAATTTCTGCAGCACTTAAACAAATTGTTAGACTTTAATTGTACCCTTCAAAGAGGGTATTTCTCATGAATGATTAAGTCTAATTTAAGCATGGTAAAGTAGTTTATTTTATCTTTCATGCTTATTTTGCATGGATATCATAAAAAAATAAATGATTGCTCTTAAAAAAAATACTTTTAAAGCCAACACGATATAGTGTCACAAATTGATAATAACCTTTTGTAACAAGTCGTACCTTGTATTTTTGGATGCTTCCATCTTCATGGTGCTTGGATTGCTTGGTTTTAATTCCATCTATAAATACTTCGTTTTTCTGATCTACTTAAGTATATTTACTATCCATAAACTTAGACTATAAAATTAGAAGACATACTTAAGAATATTCACTATCCCTAGCGAAAAAAGAGCCTCTAAAAATAACAACCAAGTAATCCTTGATCACGGGAATATATAATACCAATTACCATTAAAAACATAAAATCTCAATTGTAACATCAAACCATATACCGATAAAATTATTATAATATGTCATCTTAAAAGTTTTAAAAATTTTGAACGATTTTGGTATTTTTAATGAAATATTTTGTTTTTAAAAGAAAAATTTATGATAAATCGCTAAAATGATCAAAATTCACGAAACTTCAACTAATATCTTCTTACAATAGTCTGAACACATGGTAAAAATTTCAAATTATTCTAATAATTTATGATTATGTAAATCGATAAATTACAAAAAGAAAAAACAATTATGAGGATGACAATATCAGTGACATGATATCGTCCGTAATTTTGACGTCCCTAACTAAAACATATGATAAAATATACGATTATAGGCTAGCTTGGTGCACGAAACCAACATTAAGTGCAAATGAAACATTCTACAAATTTTGGAGACAAAGATCTTCGAAAAGAATCTAACACTAGACTACAAGAGCCTCAACTCATATTCTTTGATAATTCTTACGGGTAATTAAGAAACCTAACTTGATATAGTGACAGAACTACCGGAAACTAACCAACAACGAGCCTGAAATCGATTACCAGAAGGTCATCATATTCCATTGCCGGAAAAAGTGTGCCTGGATCTTAGGAGACTCGAAAAGTGTTAGCTTTGAGGAGACAAATATTAATATAATTTTTGTACTTAATATATAATTTTATCAAACTAAAAATGATGTGACTATTTTTAATTAAGTAAAACTATACTAATCAAATTAACTTTTAATTCACTTAATTTTAATGTTATTTAATAACATACTTTCAATTTGCATTCGATAAATTATGTGCAACTAACTTATCTTGTCCAAGTAATAACTGAACTAATAAAAGATTTTTATATTCAACACCATTTTAAATCATAATAGTTTTTTTTTATAAAATAAAATTTTAATTTCAATTTCATTGGCAACCTAAAAATTAGGTCTTGGGATGGAGTCTCTAAACCGATTTTTTAATTGAACAATATTGATGCCACACTTTTTTTTAATCCACTTTTTCCATGGCTTGTAGCGATAAAATTCTTCAATAATGCCCAGAATGTGAAAATAGAAAATGAAATTTTGTATAAAGCTTTATGTTTAAAAATCAAGATAGCAAGGAGGAAATTCAAATACTACCAAATGTAAGACAAATTAAATTGATATAACATATTTTGCATTTAAAAAATAAAGCATATGACTAAAATTGCATAATAGAATTGAATTATCTTTACCATCGATGATTAAACTCGGATTCTCTAAAAAATTGAATGTTTTCTCTATTGATGATAAGTCTAATCTTTTCTGTATCCAAACGATGATATATTTATCTATAAAATAGTTGAAATCAGATTGATCCTCAATACCAAATTGACATCCTATTTTTTAGATTCCCTGTCAAGAGGTTATGAATATGAAAAAGCTCGATATTATAGGTGGTTTCGTCCATCCAAATACCACCTTAATGTACATTATATCGCATTTGATGGATTTGGAAACCATTCATAGACAAGACCGTCCCGCGGTTTTTGCTTCTAAATTCCAAAAGTTTGCTAGATCTTCAAAGGGGCTAGTAGGAAGTTCAAATAGAATAGCCAAATCACATGCACATAAGAGTGGACACAATCCTAACCGTCCAATTCTCTCAAATATGCTTCGAATGCCCATTGATTTAATTGTTATAAATCAAATAGATTATAGGTTATTCCATGAACCCAATAACTAAACTAAATAAAACTTGTTCTGGTCAATGTTTTTCATTAAAAGCCGATTTTCGGACTTCATAAGGATAGTGCTTCGTGTCGTGACAGATCTTTTGGGGACAATCTAAGCTTATATTTGAAATTATTGCCTCAAACCAAAATCCGGTAAAGGAGGGTACGAGACAGCATATAACATTAAGATAAACTGACACTTGAAGACTTAAAGATGCATGTTAATTTATCAAAAATATAATTTGACAAGAACTAGGGTTCAAAGGATCTAGTAAGAATTCAAGGTTAAGTTACTCTTTTATTTTACTTAAATAATGATTGTTACAAGTAATTAACACACCATTATGCTTAATGACTTATTAATTACCTAAGTATTATAATTTGTTACAGATCAAATTCTTCTAATCAAACTATAGTTCAATTATTATTTTTTATCAACTTATGAACGTGAGAAACGTTTCGAAATAAGCGGTAATGCCTTTCCATTGACGAAGAGAGAGAGAGAGAGAGAGAGAGAGAGAGAGAGAGAGAGAGAGAGGTACCTGCAAATAGAATGGAGAGGTGAAAGAGGAAGACGAAGGGATGAGGAGCCCATGTTGGGGAAGGGGAGCACATGCAAAGAGCTTCCATTTCCAAAGCATTGCACGTGCCCTGCTTCTCCATCATGGTGCTTCTCCCTTGCTTTAAGACTCTGTACTGGCTGCTCTATTTTTCTCACCCGAGTTAGAGAGCCCCCCTTTTTTATAGCCACAATACACAGACCGAGAGGAGAGAGAGAGAGAGAGAGAGCGAGCGAGAGAGAGAGAGAGAGAGCTCTCAAAGGTCGTTGCAGAAAGCTAATCCGACAGAAAAGATAGGGCTGAACAAACAGTATGTTTCGTAAAACCCACAAAGAGGAAATGGTCTGAATTCTCTACCCAATAATGCACTCTAGAGTTGCGATTCAGAATCTGAGGCCATGATTTAGAACTCCACGACAGAATAATGTAGTCCTGAAAAATGGCTTTTCCTTTGCGTGTTGTTCGCAGGTTTTTAGAGTACAGACTTGGATTTTATATTAGAATGACCTATTCTTTTGGAGAGAGAAAAAGAACCAGAAAGAGAAAAAGAACCAGCGACAAGGAGAGCTCAATCATGATCATCGACAAATGCTCATAAAACTACTAAGCGCAGCTTCTGTAATTATATCTAGATCTACAGCTATTGGTTAATCATATGAACAGGGGGTTTAGAGAATTCATGGCGGTTTCGTATTTGAGGAAGACAACACTGACAGCCATCTTTTTATTGAACCTTCTCTGAAAGTAACCTCAGTTATGTCCACCACTGCTGGCCCTTTTTTCATTCAAATTAACAGAAGCTAACCCTAATAATCGCAGATTTACCAACCCTTTGCTTCGCCTGTTCATGTTTCTCTCTCTAGATCAGTTTCCATCTTGAAATATGCGAATTTACATGCAGTAAATCTCATAGATAGGCTGAATGATTGAGGGTTGTTTTCAAAGCCAGAAATTCAAAAGATGCATTGAATTACAAGAAGAGACTGGAATAATGGCTCCTTGATCTATCGAGATGATGTGAAGTAAATGCGTTATTTGGCCACACACTCGTTCTTTTTGGACGACAGAAGTTGCTTTCTTTGAGCATGAAATCATGAAAGCAAGACTCAATTTTTTTCTTCCGAGTGTGACGTTTTTCACTAGTAGCAATCCCACAAGCTAATCCACGACCAATTTTTGAGGATGTAACGATTCTTCATTGATTCTTAAATCATTCTTGTTGGAATAGTTGTCACGCCCCGAAGGGTACCCGAGATAGAACGGGGAACGACCCGGCCCAAAAGGGACGGACCATCCAACCATTTTTCACTTAGATCCAAGTAAATAAATTAAAGCGGAAGTCTTGTAAGCTCAAATCAAATAATAAAATATCCAAATGAGACATTCAATTTNCATCATCGCATTTCTGATCTCTCATCACGACATCATTTCAACTCGACATCATTTCAACTCGTCATGTAGGTGATTGTATGACAATCTCATACGATTAAAATTATAATATTCAAATTCAGAAGCATACAAATGAACAATACCATCTTTTTTAATTGATTAGTTATTCTTACAACCCATTGAGATAGAGGGTATGAATGTGATCCTATATCGTTTGAGAAAGTAATATTTGGCAAGATGACTCCAGCCCAAAGCGAACAATATTGTACTGACATACCAGGAGCGTTATTGTTATCACAACACAAACAATACCTCAATTATAAAATTTTTATCAACCATTAATGAAACTTTTTTCAATTTAATAATGATGGATTATGAATATAAAGAAAAGATATTCGGCATGTTAACCAAATATTTTTTAGTTATTTTTGTCATCTTATCAATTATACCAAAAAAATCAATTCATTGTTTAATTTTTTGAAAAATACATGTTAATTTTAAAATAGATAATAAATTTTTGAACAATCTAATGACTACTGTGATACATGTTATGTTTGTCATTAATAAAAAATCAGTAACAAACTTAAATGACTTAACATTTGGAACACTAAACAAGTGGAATTCCAACCAATATATACATTGGTTTTCAATTCCATGTTACATCAACTTGAGAGCCTCTAAGTTTCTCACAAAAATAAAAGAATTCAAATTCAAATTCAAATTCTCGAGTTATGGGCATCATTTTACAGCCATTGGGTGCTTGCAACGTTTCTTTTTGAGAAATCAACGAGGTGATGAATTTTCGCTGTCATGAAATGGTGACCGAAAATCCGGGGGATGAATTAATTTTTATGTCCTTGTCTCTAAGCTATTAGGGCTGAGCTTTCTCATGTTTGTCCATTTGCACTTGGGTCAAGTATGTTTATCCAGACGTGAGATTTTTAGACTCACTCTTGATCCTACCATACGTGTGAATTTTAATTATTTATTAGGAGTATTAATCAGATCGATCGACGACTAAACTCACTCAAATTGACTATTTGAATTAGATTGAATTGACTTCTAATTTTAAAAACAATGTGAACCTAAATCGAAATTAATTTAAAATATTGAGTCAAATTTGTTTTGGATCAAATATACGATTATATTGAGTTCAGATCGAATTTTATAGAAATTGAAATGTCAGATTGGGTCAGTCAGAGTCGACAATCGAGCCAGATCGCGAGTCTCAAGCCTATTCGAGCCGAGCCCGAGCCGAGCCGGTCGAGCGTGTCGAGTCTACACAAGTCGAGCCAAACGAGCCTAACATACGTAACTATATTTATTATTTTTAAAAAAATTACATATTATTATGCTTAAATTATACGAATTCTAAAAATTACAAGTATAAAAATTACATATAAAAAAATTACATATTATTATGCTTAAATTGTAATTGGGTACGGTCTCTCATTTGCTCGTATGTGTGACATTTTTTATAATGTCGACCAATAGTGCTAGCGGTAGATTCGTACGTATAGTGTTTTGCACAATATTTGCATTGCGCTATATTTTCTAATTTTTTCCCCTATTTGTATTTCTTTCAATTCAAAATGTTTCTAAACATCTGACGTTTTAGATTTTTTTAGATTTTGGTGAAGATGTAAATGCATGTGCAGATGTGTGACCAATAGAAAATGAGAAATTACCAGATCCAATTTCTTGAATGTTGTCATCATTAGAAGAAAATGATTCAAACTATACGTAGTAATAAATATTTGTAATTCCACAATTACGAGTTCTGCCAAATTAAAAAAAAAAATTAGTTCACAATACACATTAACATTAACGATAACTTCACAAATTAATTTACACATTCCTCGATGATTAATTACTAATTGTTTAAATAACAATCAAATACACAAGAAAACTCGCTTGCTAAAGTGAGATTGTGAGTGTGAAGGATTAAGAGAATTTAAGAGAAATCAATGAATATTTTTGACACCCCTACACTTTTTATAAAACCCTAAAATCTAGCAGTTGGATTATCTAACAGCGACGCCTGAGCTGGGGGAGAGGGAGCGTAGCGGCCCGCCTGACGCCTGAGCCCTTACCTCTCGACAGCGACGGGCGACGTGCGACGAGCGAGAGATGGCGAGGGCGAGCGTCGGCGACGAGGAGAGAGGGATGGCGACGAAGGCGACAACTACGAGCAGCTTCGATGATACTAAGACGAGAAGCTTTGACGCGACGACGATATGCAGACGATGGTGAGGGACGACGACGACGCGATGCGACCCTGAGCTCGGGAGGGGAGGGGAGAATCGAGCTCGGGAGCTTGAGCGAGCGAGCCCGGAGGTTGAGCTCAAGCCAGGCTCGCCTCCTGGGCTCGAACCTGGCTTGGCTCGACACTGTAGTAATCCGAGCCTGGCGGCTCGCTCGAAGCCAGCTTTAGAGTCGGTTAACCTATCAAATCTAAAATTTGTGAAGAAATAATTAAATTTTAGCTAATTTAGACTGATACCCACGTGATTGAATTCTATGAAACTAAATAGGAATTCAAACTGAAACTAACCTCAAATTTGGGTCGGATTTAGATCAAATTGATTATTCGGTTGGTTTTAATTTTTATCTAATTTTATTGAATAGACACATCAGATCAAATCTATTTTATATTAAATCTCGACAAAAAATATGTGTCTCACCCCTACCATTTATGTATATACTTAACCAAATATAGTAAAATTCAAAATGCCCACCTACAAGAGCATAATTAGAGAGCGTAAACACATGA
>QAOC01033577.1:3086-22169 GCA_003255005.1 Begonia fuchsioides
CCATGCAAAGATAAATTGAAAAATAATTAAGTCAATGTATGAAAATATCATATGGAAAGACTCTTTAATTATATTTTGAAATTATTTAAATAATTTTTTTCTTTAAAAGTTAGATTTCCGCTATCAGTTTCAAATTTATTTGAAAGAAAAAAATCATATTGCAGAAGAATGTTTTATGTAAGAGCTATTTTATAAAAGAAAAAAGTTTACGAGCAAATATTTGATGAATTAATCCATCAAATTATAGTTTGGTTTTTGGGTCGTTACAGAATTAATCCATCCAAGTAACTTATTTTCTTTTTTTCATGAATAAAATGTACAATGAGAAATCAATTGAGTTGGAAGTTCCTTAGTGAGAAATCAAAGACAGGGAAAGAAAACCACAAGAATTTAGCTTTTACTTTACTAGAATAACTAGGATTTTCAAAAAGAGAGTGGAGAACTCAGATATATTTGATGTAGGAGTATCTGAAGCTTGAGACCCTTCAAAACACAAAATGATAACTCGGATAACATCTAAATAAGGAACTAGATCTCTATCAATTAAATTTGATTGAACCTGACATCATCATTATCGAAAAATGAGTGATCAGTGATCAGATATTGAGTAGAAAATAGAAACAATAAGTACGGAATTTTAATCAAAAGCCAATGGAAGTTTTGAACATTAGCTTACAAAAGCTGAATACCTAAGACAACGACGTCACTACGAAGTTTGGGTAGGAACGATGCCACAAATGGTTGGATTTGGCTTATTGTGTTGAAAAATGATGTTGTTGGATTGGACCAAACAACATCTGGGAGAAGTTATTTCACAAAATATTATTCTTAAACTGAAACTCAAGTTAGTAAGAAATATACAAATGCAGCCTTTTCATACTATTGCCCACCTACCTATCTTTGTTGAAAAGTGTGAGGTGTTTAAACTATCACTACTTACTCACAAAAAAGGAAGTGATGTATGCAAGTTTTCCATCTCATATACTCCAAACTACCATACATAGCAAATGTAAGTGAGGTATACATCTTTACAACCTTAACTCCTAGCTACCTTCACCGTTACAACGTGTAATATACTTGAATAATTTACACATAAATCGACTTACGTGTAAATCATATGTGCACTTCAATAAATATAAAAAACTCCGACATAATTATGGTTGGATCATTCATATGATGTGATGGTTGAGAAATACCTTAGTATATAAATCTATTTATTCTTCGTGATGTCTTTGTCATTTTCCTCCTTCATGAAATGATTTTTTTTTCAAGTCACTATCACCTCCAACAAATTGAGATAAATCATAAACATTAGAAGTGACATTAACATTATACTCACCTATAAGATCCAAGCGATACACACTATCATTAATATGCTCAGAATTTGAAAAGAACGATTTTTGCATGAAAGTAGTTTGGATAATCTTTAAACTGGGAGATGAGTTAACTAGTGAATATGCAACTAGTCGAGTTGTCATTCATGCAAGACATTGAGATCACATTCATGCAAGATAATTTGTGAGGTATAAGAAGTCATTCAGGCAAAGAAATTGAGTTGTCATTCAATTCAGGGACTAGTCAATGTTAGGTGTCACCAATCTAATGCAATGAGTCATGTTATTCATGACTTATGTTCCATTGATATAGGGTGTTGAGTCATATTTATGTAGTTGAAATGAATGTAATCAGACATGACTATGTGTTCTTTATCTAGGTTGTAACAACCCTCATTATTATTTTAAGAATTATGATTTTAAAATGAAAGTGTTTAAGATTTCCCTTTGTGAATGTTGGGAAATTAGAAACATGTGAATGAGTTACGAATATGAATAATTAGAATAAGAATATTTTGTTGGGGTGTATCACACCGTGCACCGGCCCAAGTGTTTGGGTATGATTGGTGTTTGTTTGAAGTCCATTGTTTGAGGGTTACTAGGTTTAGGTAAAAGTAATGAAGTAAGTTGGATTAAATATACTAAAGGACTACTTTCAAGTAAGTTTCAGTCGACACAATAGACGAGCGGTCGACATAGCATAACCCTCGGGAATACTTTCGGTCGACACAATGGACGAGCGGTCGACATAGCATAACTGTCGGGAGTTTATTCGGTCGACCGCATGGTCAAGCGGTCGACACCTTCAAGTTCGGTCGACACGATAGACGAGCGGTCGACATAGCATAACTTTCGGGAATTCATTATGTCGACATAAGTTGACTTATGTCGACAAAAGTTGAAAAGTCAGCAAAATCAGTAGAATTTTGATTGGTGGACATGAAAGGGATATTGATTTTATTTAATAAAAGAGGCATTAAGTGGGTCTTGGCTGGCATTCTCCCTCCCAACCACGATCTCCTTCCCCTCTTTCTCCCTAGGTTTCGTGCTCTAAATCAAAGGAAGGTGAGATTGAGATAGAGAAAGAGTTTTGTGAGGAAGAAAGAGTGAGAAAGTGAATGCTTCAAGAAAAGTGAAGTGAAGAGCTTTGATATTTCGTGGAGGCTGAAGCTCAAGGTATTTTCATATCCTTTAAAGTTCTTGTAGGTTCAATAATGATAAAAGGATGATGTTGGTTGGATTGATGGATAAAAATGAAGGATTTCAAGTAGAATGTTAGAACAGTTGATTGTATGCAAGGTTAGGGTTTTTGAGATTCGGTCATATTGTAGCACGAATTTGAGTTTATGACCTTTATAAGAGTTAAAGTAGGCTCTTAGAGCAATTCATAGCCATTTGAATCACTCAAATTGGAGCTTTGTAGACAAAGTTATGAATGTTACAAGTTGGTAGACGGAAACTGAGAGAGCACCGGTCGACACATGATCGACTGGTCGACACAAAATAACTCTCTGTAAATGGTTCGGTCGACCGCATGAATAAGCAGTCGACATATTATGCTAAGTTATGTCGACACATATAGGTTTATGTCGACCTAATCACTGTTCAAACAGTGAATGCCTTCTATTTTGTCCACGTAAGTCAACGTACGTTAGTTTTCTGAATTTGGTGTCTTCTAAGAAGTTATAGTAGACTCTTTAAGGAAAAATTTGACATCTTAATCGTCAATAATGGATCCATATAGAGGAAGTTATAGATGTTCAAAGTTGGAACATAAAGTTAAGACTTTATGCAAATTCTGATCTGCATATGATTAATAGGTTTAAGCCATCGATTGGATTAANTGTTTTGAATGTTTTGAATATTTTGGATATGTAATTAAAATGTATACCCTTATTTTGGTGTGATGGATTTCAAAGCTTTTGAGAATGAATGTATTTTAAGTTGAACTGTTTTCTTCCGCTGTATGTTTTAATTTATTAAATATTTATGTATTTTCGATAAAGGTGGAATTCAAATGTATGTTTTTATCATTGACAGTTTCCTTGTAAACTATTTTACAAAGTAAAAGATAGTTTTCAGAAATTAAAGTAACGAGTTTTCCACCAAAGTAATGTAAGTAAGTAAGTAAGTAAGTGTAGTAACGGACCGGTTCTCGGGCTGCCCGCGAGTAAGCAAAGTAAAGTAAGGTGAAGTAAATTAAAGTGAGGCAGAAAGCGGCGGCATGGGAATCGGGTCGTTACATAGGTAATGGGTTATGGGCACATGTCATTCATTTGAGATAGTGAGTCATAAATTATGTGTCATTCATCTATGTCAAGGTTATGTCTTCCTCAAATATGGTAGTGAGTTATAATTAGATGTCATTCATCCATCTAAAATGTCATGACTTATGTGTTACACATCTAAAGTTGTGAGTAATAAATTATGTGTAACTAATGTACGCTAATGAATTATGACCACATGTCATTCAACTAAAGTAATGAGTCAATGTTTGGGTATTATCTATAGAATTTATTTATTTCACATAGACTAATGAGTTATTTCATAGTTGTGATTTATCTAAGGTAAGTGAGTTTCGAGTTATGTGGCATCTATTTGAGGTAATGACTCATCGTTAGGTGTTATTCATCTAAGCTATTTAGTCAATGTTTGAGAATTATCCATATAAGGTTGGGAGGGATCCTACCTTTTTCAAAATCAATATTTTTCTCTTCTCATAATTGATAAAAAAAGACGTTATGTTACTTATCGACAAGTTATCCCTGAAGATTATTAAACTTTTGGTGTTATAATTTAGCCCATAGTTGAACATGCTAAATGCCTAGGTTAATGGTTGTTCGTGCATGTTGAGTATATTTGATGATAAGTTTAAAAAAAGAGAAATTATGGATTTTTTTTTTAGTTTTTTGATTTTCTGAAAGTTTTGATGGGTCTAACGGGCATGAGCTCAGATATAAAATTAAAATAGACATTGCCCGTTGGATCTTTGTGATTCGGAGTAGGGTCGAAAGTCGTGGATTTCAAACTATTCGGAAAATGGTAATTTACAAATCCTAGGCCATTGAGAATATTCACACATCCTTGCGACTTTGAGTTCCATAAATGTTTTAGTAGAGACCACGTGGATAATAATGTCTAGCCGCAAATAGAAGCAGGAGCACGTTAAATACTGGCTGTATTTGATAGCGTCAAATGAGGGTCGTTGCAGTGTCAATGAGCTCTAGAGCACATGCTAGGCTTTGCTCCAACTTTGGAGGTCCAAATGGAATGACCTGGTAGGGCCCCCTCACATGCCAGGCCGTCGATGGTTTAAAATCACCAGCCCATGTGACTTGGTTTCGTTTGGATTGTGCTTATCCTTTTTGCTGGGTCAGCACCAACTCCTCAAGCCCCCTTCATTACCTTACAAGATGTGATGTCTCATTATTTACGCCATTCTCTTCCAGACCGTTGCATAGTCCTCAACCAAAAGGCAATTAAAAAGTTCTCTTATAGATGTTTTGAGATACGTATTTTTATTGGTCAAAGTTGTCTATAGATACATTCCACTTTTATATAATTTAAATGATATAATATTTAAAAAATGCTTAATTTTAAAAAAATATAATGAAAAAGCCTAAAACTTTGAAATATATAAAAAAAAATCTCTGACAGGAGCGAACTACCAATAATCAAGGGCTGGCTAGGAGTAGATCAAATGTGATCTACCCTCCGATTCAGCCCCCCGGGTTGGGGGCACAAAAGAGTGGGTGGTCAACCCCCTGCAGGGCTCCGACAGGGTGTCTGGGAGGGTGAAATACTCCCCGCGTCGAAGTGCGAGTAGTGCCCCCTGCCACATAACGGGGGGCAAGAGGCGTATGGCTCCTAGTCGACCCCGCCCCTAAAAATATTATATATAATGGGTCATTTCAATTTTTTCTATGCATCCTACTACTAGGAGAAAATGACTACAAGTTTCATAGCCTACGAAACTAGATTTTAGAGAGGACACAGAGATGTTGATAGATGAATCATCTAAACGTGGGTCATCTCGACATCCTCGACCACGTCGAGTTCTGCCTTAATCGCCTATTTATGCTCATTTGTTGGAGTTCGGACGGAGCAACATGAGCAATGTTATGCAATGTATATGTCCAATGGACAGTTATGCTGCTGAATCTCGTTGTGTTTGCATCAGTTGATATGATGGGCTTGACTGATATGTTCAAGAAGATTAGCCTTCGACAGTGGGTTGAGATGAGTGGTCCGTGTGTGGAGAGATAAGTCCAACTCTTCTACGCCAACTTCAGTAAAGTTTGTATGGTTGGCAGCAGGAAGACATTGTTATTTAGTCGTGAGGTGACGATATTGGTAGTCGATATCAATTAGGTGATCGGCTTTCGGGATGAGGAGGATGACTATTAAGTCTCGAAAAGACTTAATAATCATGTGGTTTTATGCTAGGAACCAGTAATGATTTAATTAAAATAATTAGAATTTTAGGAATAATGCTGCAGCGATGCCACAACATCTGTATAGCATCAGTGACGCTGTTTTTACGTGATTTTGCTCGATATTTTGTATATTTTTATGATCACGGGATTTTTGTTTCCATACAATTGCAGAAGATTAATGTGGATATAAGCTGGAAGAATCACGAAAAGGAAGGAAGAATCAATTCAAATTCAAATTTGGAAACAAGAATATCTTTGAAGATTTGGAAATCTTTCCTAATCTCAACATCTTTGTAAACCGACCAAGATCTTCCTCTAAATCGTAACAGCTTCTCAAATCTACTCGAGTTGCACGCACTCTACATAAAGAAACAAGAATACCACGGATTGGGTGTGCTAGAATTGGAGAACGGGATTCACGATCAAGCTTCGGGCGTAAATCCGAAGAAGAGTTTCACGGCGGTGATCACGGCAGCGAGGGAACGAGGCTGTGAGACCAACGGCTTTCGACGGCGAGGACCCAAATTCTCTCCCTTTGCTTTTTTTTTTTTAACTTTAATGAATTATATGAACTCTTGATAGTTATTTGAGAACTATTTCGTTTGAATTAAAATTAGGGTTTTTCATATATTGATTTGCTTAATGAAATTGCATGTTATCTTTTAGAACTCGTTTTAGTAACAGTTTATATATATTTGCTTTGCTGTGATTATTTCTCGAGAAATTCTGACAATACACCCTTGCGCGATTGCTAAGTGCTATTTACAAAATTATTGCTTTGCATTGATATTATTTAGGGCAACACGACAATACACTCTTGCGTGTTGCAAAGACGTGTATTAAAACCATTAGGTAGTTAGATCGAGTGACACGGTTTAGCTAGGAGTGTTTTCATCATGTTCATTTTAACTTAGTGCGGTCAAATCGAACTTATTCTTAAATCCAACCATAGAGGCAACACCAGCCTCGATTTATTAAGTGTTCGGACCGAAACTAAACTGATGCTATGACTAATGTTGTAGTACCCACCGAGGGAAGTTCAAGTAAATCAATTTACGAAAAGTCCTAGTCGAGATTCTTACGAATTCTCAATTCGACCACCAACTTTACTTTTATGCTTAATTTAGGATATTAGTTAGACATTTTAATTAATTGTTTAATCTAGGAGTATAAGATAAATATCAAAAATTAAACTTTTAATGTTATTCTTTATTTTTTGTGATACTTTGCAATTTATTCTTTAAATTAGAAATTTGACATGTCTTCGTGGGATCGATATTTTTATTACTACGTTGCGACACGTGCACTTGCGTTTAGAGATTACATTTTCAAACAACAATGACCCTAGCAATGCATATGATCATCCACCTTAGTCGTGTGAGTTTATTCGAGAGGGCTTTGGAGTACCATTTCTCCAATCGATATTAGAGGACGCGATGTTGAGGTCTCGCAAACCTGGATCGAAAGACCTTACCAGTACTACGAGGATCATGCACAACATCATCAGCTGGATGATCTTACCCCATGACGGTCATTGTGACCTTATTAGTTCATCTGGTACACGGGATGGTAGTTCAACAACGAGTATCTGATATTGAGGCACATGGCAGAGGTGTAGAGAGAGGGCCGAACAACCTCTCGTATAGTGTATTGATCGACAAGCTTATCCACAGGCTTGGTTATGGTATTCCTGAGGATGAGCCCGCACATAGTAAACTACTCAAGCTGCCCTAATCAAGCATCTACTCAAGTTATCTATACGCATGAGCTTGTTATTGATCTAGATGATGAAGCTACATATGTTGTAGCTGTGAAACCTACGTATGTTTATAATACGTATATGCGGCATTTATCACCTCCTATAACAAGATAGCTCTCATCGATGCATGATCCATCAGTGACGGCGTTGATAGAGCATATGGTCCAGCAGCAACAATTGTATGAGCATATGGAGCATTTGATCTTACAACAATGAGATCAGGAGTCAACTCAGCATCAGATGTGGGACTGCCTCCATGAGTTTCGGGAGATGCAGCTGCTGCAAGGCACTTGCTTGGACTCTATCCACGACTAGTTGACCGGGATGGCGAGCTCCTTTGACACCTACTTTGACTTCTCACAGGACATTAACGGTTTCCTTTCACCTCTATCAGCATATCCACCACCTCCACCTCCGTACATGGATGATTTATCATTATAGTTATTTTTATTTTCTTATGTTTGTATATTGTTTATCATCTTTTTATAGATTTTTATTATTGAGGTTGTCATATTTATGTAAATTTGTATATATGATTTTGTATATTTGAGATGTTTGAGCACTGAAAAATAATTGACATAAAAAAACTTACATTGACATAAAAAAATTTACACTGACATTAAAAAATTACATCAAAAATAAAATAAATGACATGAGTAACATTAACGATGTCCCCCATCTAGGCCACGGGGTTTGGGCACTACAAAGAGCTATTGTACTTGGGCCTCTTGAGGAGTGACGTTGAAACCGATAAACGTCTCTTCATCTTCATGGTCTAAGACCCCAGCTGCAGATGTCAAAGCTCGCCTGCCACACGATCGCCTATTGTGACCAATTTTCCCACATGTTTTACAATGCATTTACTCTTCTTGACGGCTAACTAATGATGACGTCGAGGCTCTGGGTCTTGTAATATCTTCTTCTTGGAGCTCTTGGGTTTACTCCTGATGACAGGAGGTTTGAGTCTGCCAGCACTATTTACGAGTGGTCACATAAAGCGTGCAACGATGGGCCAAATAAAGTATGAGTACGTGGTTAAGTAATTCGATCGGTAAAAGAAGGGATGAATGCTAGGCCGTAGTGACAGACGATGGAACCAAAAGAAAGAATTAGAAGCAAAATTGGGTAACATGGATGCTAGGCCGAGAGCGCGGGAGATTAAATGTTTCAAGTGCCTTGGGCTAGGCCATATCGCAGCTCAATGTCCGAACAAGAGAGTCATGGTTCTTAGAGAAGGGACCAATGAGGTGGAAAGTGAAGATGACATCATGGAAGAGCCTTGTGCAGCCACCGAACCCGAGGGGGAAGTGTTCCCGGCTCAAGAAGGGCCCCTCCTAATGGTGATCCGAAGGGTTTTAACCTCCCAAACTTGAGTTGATGAATTCCAAAGAGAGAACATTTTTCATAGCGCTGCCTTATCCACGGGAAAGTATGCTCATTAATCATAGACGGGGGAAGTTGTACCAATGTAGCATCACGGAGCCTTGTGGAGAAGTTAGGGCTTGAGACTACAATGCACCCGAGTCCATACAAGCTGCGTTGGTTGAATGATAAAGAGGACATAAAGGTCACGAGACAAGTCAACTTGGAATTTGCAATTGGAGGATACAAGGATGTGGCACTTTGTGACAGAAAAAGTGGTATCAGAACCCAAGTTCCAAATTGAGTTGGATTTATTAAATGTCGGATAATATAACTTAATAAATATATTATTTAATTTCTTGAGTCATTATGTTGACTTAAATTTTTGAAAACTTCATAAAATTAAATATGCTTCCTAGACAAGTAAACCTCCGAAATATCCTGGCAGTTGATTCTACTAATCATATGGGTGAGCCTCCACCCGTGGACCATTTAGTTGTTATTAGGAGTGCATTGGAAACTTTGACACTGCGGGATGTAACACCTAACTCGCATACTAGGCAGCTAAAGTATTTAAATCAACTGAGTCATATGAACACATCATCTTTTAAAGGGTTAGATGATTCTGGAAAAGCTGAAGAATGACTTATTATAATGGAGAAAAATATGAATGTTCTCCATGTACCTGCAGAATCTCGAGTATCTTTAGTCACTTATTATTTGGCGAGTATTATAAGAGGTAGTGGCGGTCCATGACAACTGATTATCATAATGAGTTTATGCAGTGAGACAAGTTTGAAACTTTATTTATTGATCAGTTTTGTAATGTGGAGCACCGCCAAGAGATGAAATCTGTTTTATTTACGAATTGGAGCATGGCGATACGAATGTTCATGAGTATTTCTACAGCTCGTGAGTTACGTTTCTGAATTGTCTTTGGAAGATAAGATAGTGAGGTTTAGAGTGGGGTTTAGGTTAGTTGCCTTGAGCTTTACACCTCTACTACTTCTTGTGGCCTCGGCTAAGCAGGTGGAAGCTGTTGCTTGAAAATGTAATCGCAAATAAACGCAAGTGCACGTATCGCAACGTAGTAATAAAAATATCGATCCCACGAGGACAAGTCAACTCTTAATTTAGAGAAGTAATTGCAAAGTAAAAGAAATAAACTAAAAATGTTAGCTTTAAGTATTCACAAAAAGAATTAAAGAATAAAGAATAGGTTTTTCATCATTTGATTGGGTTTTCATCTAATCTAATATGCAAGAAATAAATTGCAGAAAATAAAGTGCATAAAAGTAAAGTGGTGGTCGAATCGAGAATTAGAATTAACCTCGAAAAGAACTAGCTATGATTGACTTAAGCAAATCAACATAAAAAATTCAGACTTTAATTAAAACTAAACTACTCAATAACTTATGCTGTTAAGACTTGTAAAATCGATGAAAGTTAAAACGAAAGACAAAGGAGAGAATTTTGGTCATCGCCGTCGGAAACCGTTGTTCACACAGCCCCGTTCCCTCGCCGCCGTGATCGCCGTCACCGACCTCTTCAACGGATTTACGCCCGGGCTTGATCGCAAGCTTGTTCTCTAATTCTAGCACACCTCATTCGTGGTATTCACCTTTCTTTAAGTAGTCTTCGTGTGGCTGTAACAGATCTGAGAGGAGGTTGCGAGTTTGGAGGAAGATTTGGGTAGATTTGGAAGGTAGTTGAGATTAGGAAAGATTTCCAAATCTTCAAGTTATTCTTGTTTCCAAATATGATTTTGAGTTGATTCTTCCTTCTTTTTCGTGATCTTCCAGCTTCTTTCTTGCTCTGCAATCCATCTTTAAACTTGGCAACTGCATCTAAACAAAATATTGTGAAAATACGAAATCTAGAAATATTGTTGAAAATCACGTAAAATCTGCGTTTTTAGATGCTGTTGAGATGTTGCGGCATTTCCGCGATATTTGCCTAAAAATCCGATTTTTGAATAAAACATTATATGATCACAAGCAATTTATCAATAAAATCCCGTGAAATATTAGGTCTTTTCAAGGCCTAACACATCCCCAAACTTAAATCATTGCTCGTCCTCGAGTAATAAACAATCAATATAGTTTTCAGAGTTTTCCCAAATAACCTAATCCGAAACCGATAATCACAAATTCGTGACTTTCCAACTCTTCTTAATCTTGGATAGCTTCTCTATAGTATTTCCCCCAAGTGAGTGTGTGCTTTTGTTCCAATGAACATTAATCTTCCCAAAAATCATAAGCTCTATCTTATAATGCCGAAATCATCAATTCTTTAAACATCGTTCAAATTCATACCTTCCACGTACAAATTAAGCAAGATCCGAGCTTCATGACTTCAAGAATGAGGAATAATTTTTTTTTCTAGGCTTATGTAAATAAGCTACTTACGTTATCATACCACCCTTTATATATTTTTTTTATTTTTGATTTAGCCAAGGTGGTATTTCAAACGGGTAACTCATTTAATTGCAACGGAGTTTCTCCCATTGTTCCCTTTATTTTTTGATTCCACCCATCGAGTATCCAAAAGGCTCACTCGAAAATTGAAAGTGGATTGGGAAATTGCAAATACACTTCACCGTTCATCCACACAGTCCCGATGAAGTGTTACTCAACGATCATCCACTTAAGTCCCGAAGAGTATTATATTCACACACCGATTATCCACCGATCATCCACTTAAGTCCTGGTGAACTACGAATGTTGTGGTTGTCCTTATTTTCAGACTTTTTATGCCTCAATTTTTTTTTCTTCCCCAAACTTGTCACCATGTCACTCTTCACCTAAAAAATATGTTTGTCTCAAGCATTTATTCGAGCTAAGTTTCAAAAATATCAAATTAAAACAGAACATGATAACTCTTAAGAAAATTGGAAAAAATGATGTTCAAAGTAACAATTTCGTGTAAAGGGGATTTACTTATTTTGAAGTTTCTCCTAAATTAATTAGAGTTAAATTGTCACTAATAAGTAATACCTGAAAAGGATTAGATGACTTAGGAAAATAAATGTCCATCATTAAACTATGTCAACATAATTGCTTGTTTTTTTAATTTTTGGTATAGCGGATTAGGACAATTTTTTCTTCATTTGATATGATTTCGGTACACCCCTATCCCCAAACTTTAAATTTGACAATGCCCTCATTGACAAGACCAAAACAACAAAATAGACCGAAATCAAACAAAAATCAAAAGAAGGGTAGAGAAACTCCCTCATGAAGATCATTCGGACTCATTGATGTTGGGCCGTCCGGAATTGGTTGGGCTGTCGGCATTGTTGGGCTGCGATCGAGCTTCCAATTTTTCCAGAATGTCCAGCATGTAGTGTTGCTGGATCTCCAATTGGCTTAGGCGGGTTTCCATGAGCTGCAGACTCTTGAAAATTTCTGCTGGAAACCTGTTCGCTTCAGATGCTGCAGCTCTGCGTGCAGCATCGGGGACATGGGTGTCTCCCTCGTCGGGTTCTTCATTATCCTCCTGTGTAATTCGGTTTATAGTGATAGGTGTAATCATACCTGTATGACTGAGCCTGGCTTCTGTGTCCAGAACTTGCACTCCAGCATGAATACAAAGTTCGGATACCAATGATGGAAAGAGGAATTGACTCCCTTTCTTTGTGGCGTTCGCGCAGAGGCTCCGGTATATGATCATCCCGACATTAATTGGTTTTCCGGTTAAAATGCAGTAGAGGAGGATGGCTCGCTCTCGGGTTACATGTTGACCATGAGAGGAAGGAGAGATTCGGGATTTTACAAAGTGGTACCAACACTTCGCACTCGGAAGGAGCGAGGCCCGAGATATTGTAAAGGCTCCGAGCTTTGTGATTCGCCAAATAGTTCCCGGCAGAGCCACTGTGTCGAGAACATCTGAGAGAAACTCCGGCATTGTATTCTCCGAGTGGGCGAAGAATTCGTCGGTGGCGTTGGGGAGCTTATAGAATGCGTTTATTCGCTCGGGCGTTATGGGTACCATCTTGTGCCGGACCATGATTTCTTCAGGCATGTCACCTGAAAAGTTAGAATAAAATTCTCTCACCAGGGAGAGAATCGGCTCAGCAGGTTGGGTACAAAGAATTGCCCAACCTCGCTTCTTAATTGTGTCGGTGAGATACGCCGGGTACTCCTTGTAAGTGCCGACGTTGAGTAGAAATCCCTTTTCAGCGGCAAAAGTCCGCTTCTTGTAATCCTGCTCGTATCTGTGACGAGCTTCTTCAGAAACAAAGGCTGGTTTTGCTGGCCTCTTGATTGCAAAAGTCTTTGGGCGAGGTGGAGTGCGTGATGTTTGCACTGGAGTTGCTGCCGATGCTGTAGCTTTGGGCAGAGGTACCGTCGTCTTTGGCGGTAAGGTGTTTGGGGCAGCAACTCTTCTTTTTTGCCCTGTTTCTTTAAAGAAAGGTACTTGAATGGGTACCTTTTTTATTTCAGCAGCAGAAGAACGGGTGGTTCTTGATGAAGGTGATGGAGCGTCGGGATTGGAGATCGGAGTTGTTGATCTCGGTGGAGCGAGGTTCTTCGTTGTCTGCATCGGAAGTTGCCGTTTCTTTATCGTCGGCTGGGCGGATGTCTCGGTGGCAGTTTCCATCGGTGTTGGCACGGAAGTCGGTCTTTTCTTTGGTGTGATCTTCCGACGGCGTTTCGGCGGTCGGGGTTCCGGTGACGGACTCCTTTCGATGGCCGGAGCATTGACGCCTTCATCGCCGGCATCTTCATCGGGAGTATCCTTCCATGGCAGATAAATGACGGTGTCTTTCCATGTCAGGTACAGAATCGGCGCTGGCTCCATCGATTTGTCTGCTGGGTTTCTTGAGAAATCTTGATATTTCTCCCGAATGCTATGGCTTCTGTTTATAAAGATGATAGAGAGGCGGTCATTTGAAATTAAAAAAATTATTTACCGCTTCTCTTGGAAAGTTGATCAGGCGGTAACTTCCTCTTTGCTTTCCCGCTCAGTCCAATCAGATTGGACCAATTTCTTCTCTCGATTTTCCTATAGTCAAATTGTGCATGCTTCCATTTAATCAATGCCGTGTCAGTCTTGCAGCATCATTCAGGCTATCTATCCTACAAAATAAAAACTAATAACTATTAAAAATAAAGGGTTGCCTCCCTGTAGCGCTACGTTTTCCGTCTGTAGCCAGACGTCGTTATGGGCTCATTCAGCATCCTCCAATGAGATGGAGACGTGATCATCATCTTGTGGGCTTGGCCCAAGATAAGGCTTTACTCGTTGGGCATTCACCTTGAAGTTCTTCCCGGCGTCATCACGAAGTTCAATCACTCTGTAACCATTGATTGCAGTGATCAAGAATGGTCCCGTCCATCTTGATTTTAATTTTCCCGGAAATATCTTCAATCTTGAATCATATAGTAGCACTTGTTGCCCGACATTGAATGTCCTTTCTTGGATGTTTTTGTCATGCCATCTCTTGACTTTTGATTTGTAAATTTCTGCATTCTCATAAGAGTTTTGCCGAAATTCTTCTAACTCATTGAGTTGTAATAATCTTGCTTCTCCCGCGGCTCCTTCGTCCATGTTCAATTTAGCAACCGACCAATACGCCTTATGTAATAATTCGACCGGTAAATGGCAAGCTTTGCCAAAAACAAGTCGAAACGGTGATGTTCCAATTGGAGTCTTGAAAGCTGTACGGTAAGCCCATAAAGCATCGGGTAATTTCTCGGCCCAATCTCTTCTACCGGTATTAACAACTTTTTCCAGAATTCTTTTGATTTCCCGGTTAGAAACCTCCGTTTGTCCGTTTGCTTGAGGGTGATACGGTGTTGTAACTTTGTGCTTTACTCCATATTTTTCAAGTAACTGCTTGAATTTCCGGTTGCAAAAATGACTTCCTCCATCACTAATGATTGCTCTCGGTGTGCCAAATCTCGTAAATATATTTCGATGAAGAAAACGAGTGACAACCGAAGAATCATTAGTGGGAAGAGCAATGGCTTCTACCCACTTTGATACGTAATCCACGGCGAGTAAAATATATTGGTTCCCGTAAGATGAAGGAAACGGGCCCATGAAATCAATACCCCATACATCGAAGATCTCGACCTCTAGGATATTCGTTAGCGGCATCTCGTGTTTTCGTGTAATATTTCCCATCCGTTGGCATCTGTCACATGATTTTACAAATGCATTTGCATCTTTAAATAAAGTAGGCCAATGCAAACCTGATTGGAGGACTTTAGCAGCTGTTCGGGTTCCTCCAAAATGTCCTCCATACGGTGAGGCATGGCAATGCTGTAGCACTGATGCGACTTCGTGTTCCGGAATGCATCTCCTAACGATCTGATCCGCACATTGTATAAATAAATATGGATCATCCCAATAGTAGTTGCGTACCTCTTTTAAAAACTTCCTCCTCTGTTGATAGGTGTAATCGAATGGGATGATTCCGCTTGCTAAGTAGTTCACAATATCGGCGTACCAAGGTAGTGCCTCGGCTTTAAAAATCTGTTCGTCCGGGAAAGTTTCTGTAATTGCCGTCTCGTCTTTCTGTGGCTTCTCTTGTTCTAGTCGTGATAGATGGTCGGCAACCTGATTATCCGTACCTTTTCTATCAATTATCTCTAGGTCGAATTCTTGTAGCAACAGAATCCACCTAATTAAACGCGGCTTGGCATCTTTCTTCGAAAACAGATACTTTATAGCAGAATGGTCGGTGTGTACGATGACTTTAACACCAACTAAATATTGTCTGAATTTTTCGAAAGCAAAAACTACGGCCAGCAGCTCCTTCTCGGTTGTCGTGTAATTCAGCTGTGCATCGGATAGTGTTTTGCTAGCATAATAAATCGGATGTACAACTCGGTCGTGCTTTTGTCCCAGCACCGCTCCCAAGGCATAATCGCTAGCATCGCACATAATCTCGAATGGTTTTGTCCAATTTGGTGCAGTAATAATTGGGGCCGAGATCAGCTTGCGTTTTAATTCTTCGAAAGCTTGTTGACATGCATCATCAAAGAAAAATACTTTGTCATTTTCCAGCAATGAGCAGAGTGGTTTGGAAATATTTGAGAAGTCTTTGATGAATCGGCGGTAAAAACCGGCATGTCCTAAAAAGCTTCGTATTCCTTTCACGGAGGTAGGTGGAGGCAGTTTTTCAATAACTTCGATCTTGGCTTTATCCACCTCCATCCCTGATTTGGAAACTCGATGTCCGAGAACAATTCCTTCGGTTACCATAAAATGGCATTTTTCCCAATTTAGAACTAGGTCTGTCTCAGTGCAGCGTTTCAATACTAATTCCAAATTTTGTAAGCATGTGTGAAAAGAATCTCCCACCACAGAAAAATCATCCATAAATATTTCCAGAAAATCCTCAACCATGTCCGAAAATATGGACATCATGCAACGCTGGAACGTTGCTGGAGCATTGCATAACCCGAATGGCATTCGCCGGTAGGCGAACGTACCATAGGGACAGGTAAACGTCGTCTTCTCCTGATCTTCTGGTAGAATTGCAATTTGATTGTAACCTGAATATCCATCTAAGAAACAATAAAACTCTTTACCAGCTAATCGGTCGAGCATTTGATCGATGAATGGCAAGGGAAAGTGGTCCTTCCTTGTCATCGTGTTGAGCTTCCGATAGTCCATACAAACTCGCCAACCAGTAACTGTGCGGGTTGGAATTAATTCGTTGTTCTCATTGGTTACCACGGTTGTTCCTCCTTTCTTTGGGACACATTGGACCGGACTTACCCATGAACTATCCGAAATTGGGTAAATAATACCTGCGTCCAATAGCTTGATAATTTCCTTTTTCACCACCTCTTTCATGACTGGATTCAGTCGGCGTTGTCCTTCAACTGATGGCCGGTAATCATGCTCAAGCAGAATTTTGTGCATGCATATACTCGGACTAATTCCCTTGATGTCAGCAACCGTCCAAGCAATGGCATGTTTATATCTCCTTAATATTTCCAGTAATTCGGCTTCCTGTAATTCATTCAATTGAGAAGAAATAATAACAGGTAAAGTGTCACCTGTTCCGAGGTAAGCGTACTTCAGATGCTGTGGCAACGGCTTCAGCTCCAGTTGCGGTGGTTCGTCTATCGAGGATTTCATCTCTCGATGTTTTTTATCTCCTCTGTCCAAGGCTTCGGTAGCTTGTGCCCTAGACTTTTTCCAAGTTCGTGGATCAGATGGATCGAACTTGAATTCCCGTTTGGGTGGTCTTACTTCTCTCTTTTCCACAAAATCGCATTCATCATCCGCGATGGCGTAACATTCTTTAGCTTCTTTTGAATCTTTTAAAGCATTCAGGACGTTGAACGTGACCTCTTCATCATTCACCCTCAGAGTGAGTTCTCCTTTTTCTACGTCGATAAGAGTTCTTCCGGTGGCCAAGAATGGTCTTCCCAAGAGGATCAGGACCTCTCGGTCAACTTCACAATCCAAAATAATGAAATCAGCCAAAAAAATAAATTAATCGACTTTTACCAGAACGTTCTCGATGATTCCTTCAGGGTAACCTATGGATCGATCGGCAAACTGTAATGTTACTGTTGTCGGCCTTGCTTTTCCAACGTCCAACTTCTTAAAAATTGACATCGGCATGAGATTGATGCTAGCTCCTAGGTCACATAGAGCTTCGCCAATATGTTGATCTCCGATCGTGCATGGAATCGTAAATTTCCCAGGATCACGTAACTTTGGCGGGATCTTATTTTGTACAATATAGCTGCTTGCTTGAGTCATCGCCACAGTTTCGTATTCCTCTATTTTCCGTTTCTTCGATACGAGATCTTTCATAAATTTCGCATAATTCGGCATTTGTTCTAAGGCCTCGACCAGTGGAATATTGATGTGTAGTTGTTTCAACATATCCAAGAATTTCCCGAATTGTTTGTCCTGATTCTTTTTCTGTAGCCTTTGTGGAAAAGGCGGTGGAAGTCTCTCGGCTGGTGCAATTGTCTTTTGATGCTGTGCGGGTGTTGCAGCATTTATATTAGCATCAGGGTCGTTAATCTGTTCCGAGCCTTCCTCCTTATCAGCGTCGGTGTTCTTCTCCTTGGTTCTTTCTTTAGGTCTTTCCTCAGAGTCTTTTACAGTTTCCACTTCTCTGCCGTTGCGCAAAGTAATGGATTTGCACTGTTCTTTTCCTTCTCGTTTTGGAACTTCGGTATCGCTCGGCAACATTCCCGTAGGTCTATTATTCAACGATAGGGCAAGCTGACCTACTTGATTCTCCAGATTCCTATGAGATGCGGCTTGATTCTGAATCGCCGCATTCATATTTGGCATCATCAGCTCAGATCATTCCATAAATTCGCTGACCTTTTGTTCGAACGTCTTGGATTGTTCGGGTTGTTGTTGTGGCCGGTTTGCTTGAGTCGGAAAACTCTGATTATACCCTTGTTGAGGCTGGAAGTACTGATTCGGATTGCGTGGTGGCTGATTCTGGCTCCACTGATTATTTGGCTTCCAACCTTGATTGAAATTATTGCTCCGATTATTCCCCACATAATTTACTGCTTTGGGATTTGAAGGGCAATACTCGTACGTATGATCTTCCAAGCAGAATGAACATGAGATACTCTTAACTTGTTGTGGGTTGGCTTGTTGCATGTTCATGTTCCTGAGGGTGTTATTTAGCGTAGTCATCTGTGCCGCTAGAGCCATAACTGGATCTATATCAAGGATTCCGGGTGTGCTGTTCGTCGATGCTTTCTTCGGCGCTGCAGCTTTCTCTGTCGGCCATTGATAATTGTTAGTCGCCATATTATCCAAAAGCTCAAACGCGTCCGCGCATGATTTAGATAAAATTGCGCCATTTGCTGCTGCATCTAAGAAAGATCGAGTTTGTCCATAAAGTGCATTATAAAAAGTTTCCAGTTGTACCCATTCATTGATGCCATGATTCGGACATTGGCGAATTAATTCCTTGAACCTCTCTCATGCTTCATACAGGGATTCAGTGTCCTGTTGTCTGAATGTCATGATCTCCCCTCTCATCTTTGCGTTCTTCACAGGTGGAAAATATTTGAGTAGAAATTTCTTGGCTAGATCTTCCCAAGAAGTGATAGAATTCGGTGGCAAAGAATTCAGTCATGCTTTTGCTCGGTCTCGGAATGCATAAGGAAATAACTTTAATCGGAGAACCTCCCGATTAACAGCCGTATCTTCGAACGAATCACACAAAGATGTGTATTCCGTA
>QAOC01033648.1:0-15661 GCA_003255005.1 Begonia fuchsioides
AATTATTTTCAGGTTAATTATCCGATCGTTTCCCAACAACAACAACCCTAGATTTGTGAACACGAAGCGAGAGATCGGATGGTCCACATGATTTCTGAGGCTTCGAAGACACTCGACCAAGAGTCCATCTTACGATGAAAATCATTTGATTAATTACCCTAACTATGTTCCAAAACGGTTAAGAGAAGAAAATTAATTATTAATTTATTTTTCATCTAGCATTTTAATTGTAATTATTTTATCATAATCTCAAAATTAGAGGGTGACGGTTCATAACATATCACATCATCGTACTAGCCAATGTTTGACTGAAAAAGTGAACGTAATTCATAATTGCAAAACCTAAATAAAATAAAAAGAATGAAAAGTCTAAACTATCGTTATTTCTTTTTTATTATTTTAAAAACTTCAATTTCTCCTTTCTATCCCTAATTTCGACGGCAATCCTATATCTCTCTCTAATTTAGAAAATCATATTTCTATTCTTTTACAGAACTCTTCTCCCTGATCTTCTTCTCATACTCTCCATCTCTAATTTAGGAAATCATTATTTCCTTTCTTTTACAAAACCCGTCTTCTCGATCCCCTTTTTAATTTCTCACTCTCTCAATTCATCCTCTTCAAATCCTAACCATTCTTAGCCGATCAACTCAGGATTTTGGCAAATTTCATTATCTCCGAGCGAAAATGCTTCATCTCTTTTGAAGGTACGTTTATTTTCCGTGTAAACCTAACCTGATCAATTATTTGTGAAAGAAAACTCGAAATTTGATTTCGAAATTTTAGTTTTAGCCAAGGAGGAATATTTGAGAAAAAACATAAAATCTTCTTGAAGCTGAAGATTTAAATCGAACTCACTAGACAGCAATTTGGACAGCAATTTGGACAGGAAATCGGTGGAAACATTATTTTTTAGGCTCTTTGGATGTTATTCGGTACCGTGGATTTCTAACGGTTCAGTTAAAGGTTGAGATTAATTTTATGTTTTCTATGATATGAATGCCCAAAATTATTTTAAAAATATTTTGTTGAAATTGTGAATTTGAGCATGTCTGTTTTATTAAATTGGGAAATGGGTAATAGGACAGCTGAATGTGCCGTGTCCTTGGGTTTCGAATCCATAAACCTGATCAGGGTTATTGGTTGCGACCGCCGAGTGTCGATTTTGATTTTGATTCTGATATTATCTATTGTTTTGATTTAATATGTGATTATGCTCAATTTCATGTTTTGTTTTGTTTATGGATTATTAAATATAAAATTATATCTTGATTAAGTTTAGTCGACTCACCCCAAAACGACTTCCCTTTTCAAGAAATATTCAGGACGAACCTCAACCCCAAGTTCAGGAGTAAAGTCGGAGATTTCTCTTTAGATCACGTTTTTTTTTCAAGGACCCAATTTATTGTTTAAGGTTGACTACTAGCTGAACTTTGTTATTTCTAATTTGATTATTGATATAAATTGATGAATTATATAAATTGAATGTCTCATTTGGATATTTTATTATTTGATTTGAGCTTACGAGACTTCCGCTTTAATTTATTTACTTAGATCTAAGTGAAAAAGGGTTGGACAGTCCGTCTCTTTTGGGCCGCGTCGTTCCCCGTTGTGTCTCGGGTACCCTTCGGGGCTTGACAATAATCTTGCATGCATTAGTATTTTTGGAGAGTATGTACAAAATTGGTAATGAAACCAAAGTTTTTTTACGTACCATAAAGTGTACTATTTAATTATAACACAATAATCTAATCTAGATTTTGACATAGAAATGTAGGATGACAAATCTTGAAAAGTTAAATGTTTATGTCGGAATTGACCCAACGATTGAATCGTTCTAACTTTTCATGAACTTTGTTTAATAAAGAACTAGCTCGTCATTAGGGATTGGGGATGATTCAAAAAATCTTTAAGGAGGCTAAGTTTCCGAAAGAACTTAAGTCTTCATTCACATTACGTGAGGTTCCTCACCGCTAAGGAAGGACCCTACAATATGGCGGTGAAGAACACGTTTAAAAATTGATGCCACAAAATTCCACCCTCTGACTTTACAACCAAGACACGGTTTCCGCCCTGCAACGTGTTTTTCCTCCCTTTTCGTTGTTTCATGTTTTGAAAAACAATACTGTGGTCCTCATTATCGTTGGTGGGGGACCTTAGTCAAACTTCTCAAGAACATGTTATACACAATTTTCAGATTTTAGATCTTAGACCTTAAAACCACTAATAGTCTTCCTTTGGGCCGACTATCATTCACATGAGTTAACCTTCACAATTGTCACATACTAATTATCCTAATTATATTTGTTATTTGGCCAAATAATAACCTTCCTTTGGGCCGATTATTAAATGCATAAACAACAAACATACACATCTTTATATTTTAAAATAAATTAATCTTCATAATAGAGGTTACTTTGGCAACTTATCATTTCAATTAATCTAATTTAAAATACAAGACACGAATATTTATAAAAATATTCATTAATGAATTTCCTTTTAATCAAACATGTGCACCACTAGAATTGAATAAATTGTTCTTTATTAGTGAATAAAAATCACTTATCCGTATAGAACACAAGTATTCAAAATAATTCCAGAACGAATCAAAAGATTCACATAAAAATCTCAAATTCAACATCTAAATTTTAAATAGATGAAAAATACAAACTTTATGAATCAAATCGAACAACCTAACATGATTATCGCTCTGATACCACTTGTAAACAATACTTTATATGTTTTAATCTAAAACATCCAAGATCTAATCATGCTAGAATTGTCACGATAAACTTTGAAATCACGTACCGGAATTCATTGTGATGAGAACGTAGATCGGCAGAGAATACGTCGGGTTTCTTGATCTTCCTCAACCAAACTACCGTACGCACTGAACGGGTTCTCTCTCAATGATGGGATTAAGGAGAAACGGTGCCTCTTCAGTTTGATGTCTTGGGGACCATAACCCTAATGTTCTTTATATACTAGTCTATTAGGGTTCCCATTAAAACCCTAAAAGACCTAGTATAGGTATTTATCTATTACGCCCATACAATTATAAAAGTCTTAGGTTTTACGGGAAATGCTAGGTTCCTTGAGGACATTGAGCTTGAGAGGGAAAATAATGTAAGGAATGTTGTCTTTGAAGATGAATTTATTTCTCTTCCGGAGGTGGTTTCAATCGATATTCAGGCTATTAATTCTGATGTTGGTTTAGAACCAGTTGTAGAACAAGACAACAATGAAGTTCCTCGTGAATTGCAAGCTCAACTACCTCAAGAACATCAAGAAGTGTCATTAAGGAGAAACGGTGCCTCTTCAGTTTGATGTCTTGGGGACCATAACCCTAATGTTCTTTATATACTAGTCTATTAGGGTTCCCATTAAAACCCTAAAAGACCTAGTATAGGTATCTATCTATTAGGCACATACAATTATAAAAGTCTTAGGTTTTACTAAAATAGATCACTTTAAAGCCTACAATAATAAATTAGCCTTGTGATTAATTAACACAAATATACAGACCCACAATAAGTTATACGTGTTGGCCAACACGTCTAACAGAAAGAACATCCACAGATTTGTGAAGACGATGCGAGAGATCGGATGGTCCACATGATCTCCGAGGCTTGGAAGACACTCAACAAAGAGTCTATCTTTCCGACTATATTTCCAGCTCCGTTCATTGCAGCAGCTCTTAACATGGCAAGAATGGTCCCGCTGTTGTACACGTACGATGAAAATCAACGTCTTCCAAGCCTAGAAAAGTACGTGAAGTCAACGCTCTTTGAATCAGTGTATTGAATGAAGTGCCGTGGATTTCTTGTTTCCGATCTCGTATTTGATTGGTTGATTTTTACAATCTCCATGTTTTTTCTGCTACTGCGTTTAGCCCTCACTACTTCTTGTTGAAAACACTGTTAAGAAAAAGAAAAAGCCCGATAAAAAAGCTTATAATAAGAGATAATATAAATGATTAAATTATTTTCGATGCACGAGCTTAAACTTTTAAAATTGCTTACAATTGTAAAAAATCGCCGTGACATAAAAATAAGAGAAGTTCGATCGATCATGGTTCCCCGTAATCACAATTACGTGAGTTCATTAAAATTTTAATGGAAAAAAACGTGTAACATGGTCTTTCCTATCACTTTCAGAGAATGTTTTTTGTGCATCTCTAATTTTCCACTTTCAGACAGCAGCCATCGTTGAAAACGTATCATTCATAACATAAACAAAATAATTCACATCATCGTACGTTCCAACGTTTGATCATACAAATGTTTAAAGTTTTTTGTCAACAAGCGTGGCAAGTAATTAATAATCTTTCACACGTTACTATTACGTCATAAACACATCGGTCCCTGATTTAGACACAACGATGTAGAGTGATCAATTTCGAAAATTACACGTTTATATAAGAGTTAACCAAAATTCAATATTCACATTGAATACACTAAGTTTATACGCAATGCAACTTCTAATTTCTTACCGGTTTGGTGGAAAATTCGCAAATGCACTAAAGGCGGCGAATTTAAAAAATTCAAGTCATTCCGGATAAATTGATATAGAAAAATACAAAAAAAAAATTACCCTATTTTTTTTACAATAATTATATAATTATCTCATTATTTTATTTTTTTATTATTGCTCCCATTATCAATGAAAATCCGATTTTCATGCGTAGTAAACAAAGAACATTATCAATGAGAGGAAGATAATTTGCTCCCATGAGTAAGTTTGGCATCCAAATCTTTATAAACTGATTGTCATGCCACAGGTCCACTCCCAACTGTCATCAACAACAACGTTGGATGGCGTTTGCTTATCGAGAATTGGTCGTGGCTTCCGCTGGCCCTCTGAGTCCCTCAACCAAGTTTCGTAGAGTGTGCGATGAAAAAAAGCTGAATTTTTCATCCAACCTTGCCATGGAGAATCGGAGAGTTCCACGAGGCCACGCTCTGAAGTCTACTTCTTCTGGGTTTTCTGTTTTTGGGGTAAGTGTTTTGTATTTTAGGTTTTCTGATACAGGCCATGTGATTTGGCTGGTTGGAACCCTTTTACCGCAGAAGAATGGTTGCATGGAAGATGCAGTGGAAGAGATGGATTTCAAGCAGATGATGGTCCAAATGGGAGAAGATGATCCGTTGGAAAGTTTAAACATGATTGATGCTGTCCAACGCTTATGCATAGACCATCTGTTTCGAAATGAAATTGAAGACGTTCTTAGAAAGCAGTATATTTTGAGCACCTCTCATCGCCGTGGACGGTGTCAGAAGCTTCATGAAGTCGCTCTTCGCTTTCGCCTGTTGAGGCAGCATGGCTATAATTTGCATGCAGGTCAGTAAATAATGATTTTATCTTTTAGTAAACACGACAGTAATTAAATATAACTCTAGCTGCTAATTATTTCTTCTGAATTCATTTACTGGGATAGCAGACGAAGTTTTCGCCAGATTTACTGACAAGGACGGTAACTTTGACGAAGAACTAAGCCAAGACATAGAGGGTCTTCTGAGTTTGTACGAAGCTTCTCACCTCATCGTCAATGGAGAAAATATACTCGAAAAAGCTCAAAATTTCAGCTCCAACAAGCTGAAAGCATGTATTAGTGATGCAGACAATCCGACCAAACTCCTCATTGAGACCACAGATAAACTGAGGGTTGGATATACATTGGCGAATCCCCATCATAAAAGTTTCGCAAGGTTCATAGTGAAAGACTATTTTCAAGATTATCATTCACAAAAGGAATGGATGAATGCGTTGAAAGAAGTGGCAAAAGCGGATTTTGACATTTGCCAGTCCATAAACCAGAAAGAACTGGTCGAGGTTACTAAGTAAGTGCTGAAAATATTATCCAAAAAGACATACGGAAGTGGATTTATTCCTTTGTTTTCCTCGTAGGTGGTGGGTAGACACGGGTCTGGCGAAGGAGCTGCCATTTGCTCGGGAGCAGCCATTAAAATGGTACATCTGTGCTTTTACCTGCTTCGCGGACCAGACAATGACACAGGAAAGAATTGAATTATCAAAGATAATTTCCTTCGTCTATCTTATTGACGATCTTTACGATGTTTATGGAACTCTTTTTGAGCTCAGAAACTTCACAGACGTTGTCGTCAGGTTTGACTGCTAGATATTTAACGAACTCTTTTTTTCTATTTATGCACAAGAATTAGACTGATTTAAGGCCGTCATAGGTGGGATATTACGCAAGCCAAGAAACTCCCCAGGTGTATGGAGATTTGCTTCGAGGCACTCGATAAGCTCACCCATGAAATCAGCGAAAAAATTTACAGAAAGCATGGATGGAATGTCTTAGAGTCGCTCAAATCTTCTGTGAGTGACGACTGACGTCAGGACTAAACTATTTTCCACGTGGATTTTGTAATAAATCTCCCAAAAAGCTCTCTATTTTGCTGAATAGTTGATGTCAACTGCAGTGGGCGAGTTTGTGCTCGGCGTTTCTGGTGGAGGCAGAGTGGTTTGCGGTGGGAAGACTGCCGCACGCGGCGGCGTATTTAAAGAATGGAATAATCAGCACCGGGGTTCACACCGTGTCAGTGCATTGCTTTTTTCTCTTAGGGCAAGGTTTTAGCACCCAAAATATACAGCTTCTCGACGGCATTCCGCCGATTATAACCTCCGTCGCCACAATTCTACGGCTCTGGGATGACCTTGGAACTGCCCAGGTTTTTCCACTGTCATGTTTCATCTTCTAATATCATCAAAACGTTACCTTAAAAACTGCGTCAACTCTAAATTTTGTTCATCTTTTTCCTCAGTCCGATTTAATAATTTATATTTATTATTTTAATATTTCTTTTTAAATGTAGATCTTCTTTTTGTTTTTATCCTTATATTTTCTGATTTTTTAATAAGATTTGTTGTCTTTGTTATAATATCAAGCTTGAATTATTTAGCTCCAATTTTATTAAATTATTTATATTTATTATCTTAACAATTGCGACAATGGTAGGACGAGAATCAAGACAGACACGACGGATCATACATGAAGTGTTTGATGAAAGAACATCCACAGATTTGTGAAGACGAAGCGAGAGATCGGATGGTCCACATGATTGCCGAGGCTTGGAAGACACTCAACGAAGAGTCTATCTTTCCAACTATATTTCCAGCTCCGTTCATTGCAGCAGCTCTTAACATGGCAAGAATGGTCCCGCTGTTGTACGCGTACGATGAAAATCAACGTCTTCCAAGCCTAGAAAAGTACGTGAAGTCAACGCTCTTTGAATCAGTGTATTGAATGAAGTGCCGTGGATTTCTTGTTTCCGATCTCGTATTTGATTGGTTGATTTTTACAATCTCCACGTTTTTTATGCCACTGCGTTTAGCCCTAACTACTTCTAGTTGAAAATTCTGTTAAGAAAAAGAAAAAGCCCGATAAGAAAGCTTATAGTAATAGATAATATAAATGATTAAATTATCTTCAATGCACGAACTTGAACTTTTAAAACTACTTACAATTGTAAAAAAATGTCATTAAAAATAAGAGAAGTTTGATTGATTATCATTCCCCAGTTGAAAATTATTTTCAATCTACAAGCTTAAATTTTTAAAACTACTTAAAATTATAAAAAAATTGTCGTGACGTTAAAAATAAGAGAAGTTTGATTGATTATCGTTCCCCAGTTGAAAATACTGTTAAGAAGAATAAAAGAACTGATACAAAAATAGCCTATAGTAAGACAGAACATAAATAATTAAATTATCTTCAATTTATAAACTCAAACTTTTAAAGCTGCTTGAAATCATAAAAAAAATTGTCATGAAGTTAAAATAAGAGAAGTTCGATTAATTATCGTTTCCCAAAATTATGTGAGTTCATTGAAGTTTTAAGCATAAACTTTTAGAATTGTCTGTATTCATAAAAAAAATCGTCGTGACATAAAAACTAAGATAAGTTCGATTGATCATGGTTCCCCGCAATCATAATTAGGGGTGGGCGGATCCGATCCGATCCAATCCGATCGGATTCGGTCGGATCGGACCAGGTATTCGGTAGAAGAATTTTTCATTTGATCCGACTTTCGGATTGTTATCGGATCGGATTGGCTATCAGATTTGAAGCCAAATCCGATAGTCAATCTGATCCAATCCGAAAGTCAGATTGTTTAATTCAAATCGGCCGAAAGTCGAAACCCTAAATCATTCAGCATCCCCGACTCTGATTTTGGAATCCGAAAATCACTCGTCTCAATTTCTCGACTCCGCTACTCGACGACAAAGCCGAGCCACCTTGCCAACCCTTTGCTCCTAGACTCCGAGTCTCCCTCCGACGACAAAAACGACGAAAATCTGATCCGATCGGTACCCTCATCGGATCGTGTCGTGAATTACGGGTTTTTACAATTTCGGGAAATTTCCGTATTACAAGTTTTTAAAAATCTGATCCGATCCGATCCGAATCCTGCATCCGAATCCGATCGGATCAAAAATTTTTATCCGATTGTTTTCAGATCAGATTGAATTTGTCTCAATCCGATCCGATAACACCCTATGCCCACCCCTATTCACAATTACGTGAGTTCATTAAAATTTTAAGGAAAAAAAAACGTGTAACATGGTCTTTCCTATCACTTTCATAGAACGTTTTTTGTGCATCTCTAATTTTTCACTTTCAGACAGCAGTCATTGTTGAAAGCGTATCATTCATAACATAAACAATAATTCACATCATCGTACGTTCCAACATTTGATCATACAAATGTTTAAAGTTTTTTGTCAACAAGCGTGGCAAGTAATTAATAATCTTTCACGCGTTACTATTACGTCATAAATACATCGGTCCCTGATTTAGACACAACGATGTAGAGTGATCAATTTCGAAAATTACACGTTTATATAAGAGTTAACCAAAATTCAATATTATCCTATTTTTTTACAATACTTATATAATTATCTCATTATTTTACTTTTTTATTATTGCTCCCATTATCAATGAAAATCCGATTTTCATGCGTAGTAAACAATAAGAACAGTGTGTTAATCTGATGGGCCAACCCAGTGGGTGTGACCCAGCCCGATTGACTAGTCAACCAGTCAAGCCCAGTCAATCGTTAACCTTAACCGGTCAATTGTTGACCAGTCAACATGTCAACATTGACCTGAAATAATAATAAAATAAAAAAATAAAATAAAAAATAAAAAATAATATAATATAATATAATTAATTAAATTAAATTAAATTGAAACAGAATTAAATCAAATTAAATTAGATTAATTTGATTTAATTAAAATAAAATAAAATTTAATTAAAATAAAATAAATTTTAATTAATTTCATTTAATTAAAATAGAATTAAATTCAATTCAATTAAATTAAAATAAAATTTAATTAAATTAAATTAAATTAAATTAGATTAAATAAGATATAATTTTATTTTGTAAATTAATTTCTAAACCTAAATGTATTATTGCAGGATTCTCTAATTCGATCTAAAATCGAGATTTAATATTCTAGATTCCAACCTAATTTTTCAAGGAATTAAAAGGTATGAGTTTTTATATAAATACTAATTTTACATGTTTAATTGCATTTGTATTATTATTATTATTGTAGTTTATTGTTATTGATCATATGCATATGCATTGCACATTCATCATTGAACACGTGTGAGTTATTGTGCACAAATGGTTAATAGGGACGGCTAAGTCTGCCCGAATCTCTAAACCGGATCCGGGTCTTTATGGTTGCCACCACCTTAAAGTGGATGTATATACATCATTTACATTGCACTTCATGTGCATTTACATATTTACGGATTGTTCAAAATCCTGTTTAAACATGTTATTTATTTATAATTTAGTAATAAAAATAAAATCTCAACTGAGAGTAGTCACTCACCCCTTTGACTACAAACTTTGTTTTCATGATCATTTCAGACTTATATTGAAGTTTAAATTCTCCAATTTGTATTTGAAAAATTTGAACGATGTATTATTTTAAATTGTAAAATTTCCCGTGTATATTATTGGGTTGAAACATTTTATGTATGTTATTCGACTATTTGAATTAAATGTTTGGGCTTGCTTGAAATTTTAAAACTTCTGCTGTTTGATTTCAATTGAATACCCGAGCCTCGGGCTAAGTGGTCGAGTTCCTTTGGAAATCGGGTCATTGGCCCGGCGTCTGTCTAAGCTCGGTTTCGGGTCGTGACAACATATCACATCATCGTACTAGTCAATGTTGGACTGAAAAAGTGATTAAAGTTTTTGTCCGACAAGCAGGTGAACGTAATTCATAATCTTGCATGCATTGGTATTTTTGGAGAGTATGTACAAAATTGGTAATGAAACCAAAGTTTTTTTACGTACCATAAAGTGTACTATTTAATTATAACACAATAATCTAATCTAGATTTTGACATAGAAATGTAGGATGACAAATCTTGAGAAATTAAATGTTTATGTCGGAATTGACCCAACGATTGAATCGTTCTAACTTTTCATGAACATTGTTTAATAAAGAACTAGCTCGTCATTAGGGATTGGGGATGATTCAAAGTCATTATTATTGATATCTTAATAACGTATCAATTCTTGATTGTTGTGTAAAATAATTATTTAATTTTTAATAAATTAACGATATAATCATATTAATCAATGTTTTGATGTGTAAAATAAAGAGTTACTCTATCGTTATTTACGTGGGAGTATTGCATTTTGTTCTCTGAATGACAGTGTTTACGTGGTTTTGTGACCCACGATCTGATTCTTGTTCCACCTTCTTTACCCTAAAAGTTAGGTCTAAAACGAGGAACCGTCGTGTTCAAAAGCCTAGAACTTGAACTATAAGAGGCCAAAACCAGTTCAGACCGAACTAAAGTTTGGACCGTAGTCCCATTCCGGTTCAGCCGACACGGCTGAAAATCATGGCAAAATTACAAAATATGGTGGTGAAGAACACGTTTAAAAATTGATGCCAAAACATTCCACCTTCTGACTTTACAACCAAGACACGGTTTCCGCGTCCAACGTGTTTTTCCTCCCTTTTCGTTGTTTTATGTTTTGAAAATCAATACTGTGGTCCTCATTATTGTTGGGGGGTGGGGACCTTAGTCAAACTTCTCAAGAACATGTTATACACAATTTTCAGATTTTAGATCTTACAAATGCTTTGTGGTTATAGTTGACATCGTATCTATGACCTTAAAACCACTCATTTGATTAGCTAAGTCTTGAGTTTCCACTATATAAACGAAGAAACTGCTCTCCTTTCAGATATCAGTCTCTCGAAGGCGAAAACTTGGCACTTCCTTTGTTGTTCTTCGCTCTTTTCCCATCTTCGATCATGGTACATCTGCATCGTTTTACTTAAAATAAAATCGTAGTGATTGTTAGAGGGTCTCAAGTGTAGTGTTTTTTTAAGTTTTCTAAATCTGGTTCTCTTGGCAGGATGTATTCTGCGACGAGCATAGAGTTAGAATAGAGGAACTGAAGTTGATATTACGTGAGATTGGCGAACGTGATCCAGTGCAAAGTTTGAACATGATCGATGCCTGTCAACGACTATGCATCGACTATCACTTCCGAGAAGAGATTGAAGAAATTCTAATAAACCATCACCATATTTTTACCAACACTTGTAGTATTGGAGCTATCGATCTACGTGAAACTGCACTTGCCTTTCGTCTACTGCGACAGAAAGGTTACGGTGTGTCCGCAGGTAAAAAATAATTGTCTAAAACCAACCAACTCTAGTTCATAACATGGCTATGAAGTTGTCTAAAAATTGTTGGTGTGGTGGAACAGATCGGGCTTTCTCCAATTTCATCGACGAGGAGGGTAAGTTTCGGAAAGAACTTAGCCAAGACATCGAGGGGGTAATGAGTTTATATGAAGCCTCAGAAATGTGCGTAGAAGGAGAAGATATACTTGAAGAAGCAAAGAGTTTCAGCTTCAAGGTTCTGAATGAATTGGTCTTACAGTCCACCGCAGATAAACTGAGGGTTGGATATACATTGGCGAATCCCCATCATAAAAGTTTCGCAAGGTTCATGGTGAAAGACTATTTTCAAGATTATCATTCACAAAATGAATGGATGAATGCGTTGAAAGAAGAGGCAAAAGCGGATTTTGACATTTGCCAGTCCATAAACCAGAAAGAACTGGTCGAGGTTACTAAGTAAGTGCTGAAAATATTATCCAAAAAGACATACGGAAGTGGATTTATTCCTTTGTTTTCCTCGTAGGTGGTGGGTAGACACGGGTCTGGCGAAGGAGCTGCCATTTGCTCGGGAGCAGCCATTAAAATGGTACATCTGTGCTTTTACCTGCTTCGCGGACCAGACAATGACACAGGAAAGAATTGAATTATCAAAGATAATTTCCTTCGTCTATCTTATTGACGATCTTTACGATGTTTATGGAACTCTTTTTGAGCTCAGAAACTTCACAGACGTCGTCATCAGGTTTAACTGCTAGCTATTTAACGAACTCTTTTTTTTCTATTTATGCACAAGAATATGGACTGATTTAAGGCCGTCATAGGTGGGATATTACGCAAGCCAAGAAACTCCCCAGGTGTATGGAGATTTGCTTCGAGGCACTCGATAGACTCACCCATGAAATCAGCGAAAAAATTTACAGAAAGCATGGATGGAATGTCTTAGAGTCGCTCAAATCTTCTGTGAGTGACGTCAGCGCTGAACTATTTTCCTCGTGGATTTTGTAATAAATCTCCCAAAAAGCTCCCTATTTTGCTGAATAGTTGATGTCAACTGCAGTGGGCGAGTTTGTGCACGGCGTTTCTGGTGGAGGCAGAGTGGTTTGCGGTGGGAGGAGTGCCGCACGCGGCGGCGTATTTAAAGAATGGAATAATCAGCACCGGGGTTCACACCGTGTTAGTGCATTGCTTTTTTCTCTTAGGGCAAGGTTTTAGCACCCAAAATATACAGCTTCTCGACGGCATTCCGCCGATTATAACCTCCGTCGCTACAATTCTACGGCTCTGGGATGACCTCGGAACTGCCCAGGTTTTTCCACTGTCATGTTTCATCTTTTAATAATTTATATTATTATTTTAATATTTCTTTTTAAAAGTAGATCTTCGATTTTTTTAATAAGATTTGTTGTCTTTGTTATAATATCGAACTTGAATTATTTAGCTCCAATTTTATTAAAGTATTATATTTATTATCTTAACAATTGCGACAAATGGCAGGACGAGAATCAAGACGGACACGACGGATCATACATGAAGTGTTTGATGAAAGAACATCCACAAATTTGTGAAGACGAAGCGAGAGATCGGATGGTCCACATGATTTCCGAGGCTTGGAAGACACTCAACGAAGAGTCTATCTTTCCGACTATATTTCCACCTCCGTTCATTGCAGCAGCTCTTAACATGGCAAGAATGGTCCCGCTGTTGTACGCGTACGATGAAAATCAACGTCTTCCAAGCCTAGAAAAGTACATGAAGTCAACGCTCTTTGAATCAGTGTATTGAATGAAGTGTTGTGGATTTCTTGTTTCCGATCTCGTACTTGATTGGTTGATTTTTACAATCTCCATGTTTTTATGCTACTGCGTTTAGCCCTAACTACTTATTGTTGAAAATACTGTTAAGAAAAATAAAAAGACCGATAAAAAAAGCTTATAGTAAGAGATAATATAAATGATTAAATTATCTTCCATGCACGAGCTTAAACTTTTAAAACTGCTTGAAATCGTAAAAAAAACGTCGTTAAAAATAATAGAAGTTCGATTAATTATCGTTTCCCAAAATTATGTGAGTTCGTTGAAGTTTTAAGCATAAACTTTTAGAATTGTCTGTATTCGTAAAAAAATCATCGTGACATAAATAATAAGAGAAGTTCGATTGATCATGGTTCCTTGTAATCACAATGACAAGAGTTCATTAAAATTTTAAGGAAAAAAAAAACATGTAACATGGTCTTTCCTATCACTTTCCGAGAACATTTTTTGTGCATCTCTAATTTTCCACTTTCAGACAGCAGCCATTGTTGAAAGCGTATCATTCATAACATAAATAATAATTCACATCATCGTACGTTCCAACGTTTGATCGTGCAAATGTTTAAAGTTTTGGAAACAAGAGTGGCAAGTAATTAATAATCTTTCACGCGTTACTATTACATCATAAACACATGGGTCCCCGATTTATAGACAACGATGTAGAGTGGTCAATTTCGAAAATTACACGTTTATATAAGAGTTAACCAAAATTCAATATTCACATTGAATACACAAAGTTTATACCAATGCAACTTCTAATTTCTTACAGGTTTGATGGAAAATTCACAAATGCGCTAAAGGCGCCGAATTTAAAAAATTCAAGTCATTCCGGATAAATTGATATAGAAAAATGCAAAAAAAAAATTACGCTATTTTTTTACAATAATTATATAATTATCTCATTATTTTACTTTTTTATTATTGCTCCCATTATCAATGAAAATCCGATTTTCATGCGTAGTAAACAATAAGAACATTATCAATGAGAGGAAGATGATTTGCTCCCATGAGTAAGTTTGACATCCAAATCTTTATAAACTGATTGTCATGCCACAGGTCCACTCCCAACTGTCATAAACAACAACGCTGGATGGCGTTTGCTTATCGAGAATTGGTCGTGGCTTCCGCTGGTCCTCAGAGTCCTTCAACCAAGTTTCGTAGAGTGTGCGATGAAAAAACACTGAATTTTTCATCCAACCTTGCCATGAAGAATCGGAGAGTTCCACGAGGCCACGCTCTGAAGTCTACTTCTTCTGGGTTTTCTGTTTTTGCGGTAAGTGTTTTATATTTTAGGTTTTCTGATACAGGTATTGTGATTTGGTTGGTTGGAACCCTTTTACAGCACAAGAATGGTTGCATGGAAGATGCAGTGGAAGAGATGGATTTCAAGCAGATGATGGTCGAAATGGGAGAAGATGATCCATTGGAAAGTTTAAACATGATTGATGCTGTCCAACGCTTATGCATAGACCATCTGTTTCGAAATGAAATTGAAGACGTTCTTAGAAAGCAGTATATTTTGAGCACCTCTCATCGCCATGGACGGTGTCAGAAGCTTCATGAAGTCGCTCTTCGCTTTCGCCTGTTGAGGCAGCATGGTTATAATTTGCATGCTGGTCAGTAAATAATGATTCTTTTAGAAAACACGACAGTAATTAAATATAACTCTAGCTGCTAATTATTTCTTCTGAATTCATTTATTGGGATAGCAGACGAAGTTTTCGCCAGATTTACAGACAAGGATGGTAACTTTGACGAAGAACTAAGCCAAGACATAGAGGGTCTACTGAGTTTGTACGAAGCTTCTCATCTCATCATCAATGGAGAAAATATACTCGAAAAAGCTCAAACTTTCAGCTCCAACAAGCTGAAAGCAGGTATTAGTGATGCAGACAATCCGACCAAACTCCTCATTGAGACCACATTAGCAAACCCGCATCATAAAAGTCAACGACTATTCACCCTTAAAGGTTATTTCGAAATGCAGCATCCAACAAATGTCTGGATAAATGTTTTTCGAGATTTAGGAGCAGGAAATTTTAAGACCATCAAAACCTTGCAACAGCAAGAGCTCCTTCAAGTTTCTCGGTAAGCATCGAAATTCGAAACCATGTTCTCTAGTTAGCTCTCTGATTTTTTTTTTTTTGGTGCGAAGA
>QAOC01033651.1:0-102044 GCA_003255005.1 Begonia fuchsioides
AATGAAAAATTTTATGTTAAAATGAGGGATGTTACATTAGGGGTTAGGGCTTTTGGCTTTTAGCATAGGGATTAAGGTTTAAAGTTTAGTTTTTTTGAGCTAGGCCTTTGGGTTAAGGACTTAACGCTTAGAGCTTATGGCGAAGGGCTTAGGACTTTATGGCTTAGGGCTTAGGGCTTAAGGCATACGTTTTAGGGTGATGGGCTTAGGGCTTTTAAAATTGGGCTTCGAGCTTAGTGCTTAGGGTTTTGGACTTTAGGCTTAGAGTTAGGGCTTATCCCTTACGACTTCTTAGGGCTTAGTGCCTAGGGGGTTGGGCTATCGGCTTTGTGCTTAGGATTTAGGGGTTAGGGTTTTAAGCCTAGGGTTAGGGCTTTAGGCTTATTTCTTAGGGCTTAAAGTTTAGGGCTTTAGGCTTTGGGCTCTTGGCTTTAGGCTTAGGGCTGAAGGATTAGGGCTTAGGAGTTAGGGCTTTCGGGTTAAGACTTAGGGATTATGGAAAAACGATTTGGGCTCAAGGCTTGAGTCTTTGGCCTAAGGGCTCACAATTTATTGTTTAGGACTTTGGGCTTACAACTTTGGGATTAAGGATTAGGGTTTTCTGCTTAGCGCTTTAGAATTTAGGCTAAAGGCTTTGAGATTCGGCTTACGTGTTACGACTTAGGCCTTAGGGGTTAAAGTTTGGGGGTTAATGCTTAGGGATTAAGGATTAGGGGTTTGGACTTTGGGTTAAAGGCTTAGGGCTAAGTGCTTAGGACTTAAGGCTTAGGGCTTTATGATTGAGGACTTAGGACTGAGGGCTTTGAATTTTTGGGTTAGGGCATTAGCCTTAGGGCTTCAGGCTTAGGGCTTTTCTATATAGTTTATGACATTTGGCTTAGGGTTTATGACTTTAAGCTTAGAGTTAAGGATTAAGGCTTAAGAATTTGGGTTAACGGCTATGGGCTTCAATACTTAAGCTTCAGGCTTAGTGCTTAGGGCTTTTAGCCTTAGAGCCTAGTGCTTATGGCTTAGGGCTTTGGGATTTTGGCTGAGGGCTTTGGGATTTGGGCTTAGGGATCAGGGGTTAAAGCTTTGGACTTAAGGCTTTGGACTTAGGGCTTACAACATGCATCTTAGGGCTCAGGGCTTCGGGAATCGGACTTAGGGCTCAGGGCTTCAGGAATCAGACTTAGGGCTGCGAGCTTTGGTCTTAGGGTTTTTGGCATTGGAACTTGGGGTTAAGGCTTCTGAATTATGGCTTAGTGGCTAAGGCTTAGGGCTTGTGACTTAGATTTTACGTGTTTAAGCTTTGGGCATAGAGTTAATTGCTTAGTCCATACTACTTATGGCTTAGGGCATAGGGCTTAGATCTTAGGGCTTTGGACTTAGGGCTTTGGACTTAGGGCTTACATTTTAGGCTAAGGGCTTAGGGCTTTGAACTTTGACCTTATGGCTTAATGGTTAGGGCTTTGGACTTAGACTTAGGGCTTATAGATTTGGACTTTGGGCTTTGGGCTTAGGCTTTTGGGTTTAGGGCCTAGGGCTTTGGAATTATTGCTTTGGGCTCAAAGCTTAGGGGTTAAGGCTTAGGGCTTTTAGCGTAGGGATTAAGGTTTAGAGTTTCGTTTTTTTTTTTAGCTTAGGCCTTTGGGTTAAGGACTTAAGGCTTAGAGCTTATGGCGAAGGGCTTAGGACTTTATGGCTTATGGCTTAGGGCATAAGGCTTAGGGCTTAAGGCCTACGTTTTAGGGTGATGGGCTTAGGGCTTTTAACATTGGGCTTAGGGCTTAGTGCTTAGGGTTTTGGACTTTAGGCTTAGAGCTTAGGGCTTATCCCTTACGACTTCTTAGGGCTTAGTGCCTAGGGGGTTGGGCTATGGGCTTTGTGCTTAGGATTTAGGGGTTAGGGTTTTAAGCCAAGGGTTAGGGCTTTAGGCTTATTTCTTAGGGCTTAAAGTTTAGGGCTTTGGGCTTTGGGCTTTGGGCTTTGGGCTTAGGGCTGAAGGATTAGGGCTTAGGAGTTAGGGCTTTCGGGTTAAGACTTAGGGATTATGGAAAAACGATTTGGGCTCAAGGCTTGAGTCTTTGGCCTAAGGGCTCACAATTTATTGTTTAGGACTTTGGGCTTACAACTTTGGGATTAAGGATTAGGGTTTTCTGCTTAGCGCTTTAGAATTTAGGCTAAAGGCTTTGAGATTCGGCTTACGTGTTACGACTTAGGCCTTAGGGGTTAAAGTTTAGGGGTTAATGCTTAGGGATTAAGGATTAGGGGTTTGGACTTTGGTTTAAGGGCTTAGGGATAAGTGCTTAGGACTTAGGGCTTAGGGCTTATGATTGAGGACTTAGGACTGAGGGCTTTGAATTTTTGGGTTACGGCATTAGCCTTAGGGCTTAAGGCTTAGGGCTTTTCCTTATGGTTTATGACATTTGGCTTAGGGTTTATGACTTTAAGCTTAGACTTAGGGATTAAGGCTTAAGAATTTAGGTTAAGGGCTATGGGCTTCAATACTTAAGCTTCGGGCTTAGTGTTTAGGGCTTTAGCCTTAGAGCTTAGTGCTTATGGCTTAGGGCTTTGGGATTTTGGCTTAGGGATTAGGGGTTAAAGCTTTGGACTTAAGGCTTTGGACTTGGGGCTTACAACATGCATCTTAGGGCTAAGGGCTTCGGGAATCGGAGTTAGGGCTGCGAGCTTTTTTCTTAGGGTTTTTGGCTTTGGAACTTGGGCTTAAGGCTTCTGAATTAGGGCTTAGTGCGTAAGGCTTAGGGCTTATGACTTAGATTTTACGTGTTTAAGCTTAGGGCATAGAGCTAATTGCTTAGTCCATACTACTTATGACATGCCACGGATTGGCATACCGAATGGAGCAATCACCTGAGCCCGAGCTCGAGAATTTTCTAACATATTTGTTAATTTTGTAGGAAAATTAAGTGATGAACTATACATTTCTAAGTAAACTTTAGAGGATTAAACAAGGCCAAAACACGTGATTAATTAATCACGAACTGAAGGTGGACTTACAATCAAGAACTGAGCCTCCCGGAATCAACCCTGCACATGAACTCGGTTGAAGTTCACGTTGCATGGTGAGTTAAAGTCACATGCAAACGTGACCAAATGTTCCACGACTCAACTTATCAACACTTCAATGGAGTTAAGGAATTTTATTACATTTTTTTAGTATAATTTTATGTTATTTTTTATGTTACATTTTACGAGAATGGGGTTTTGCATGAGGGATTCTTGGCTGAAAGAAGGGTATTTTGGGCCGAGAAAGAAGGGCAGATTGGTTGAAGTGCAAGATCACGTGGCCATCACATTCTTGCATTCTCATTGGTCAAATTTTCCCTCCTTTTATTTTCATTTTCAGCATGCATGTTGCATGACTTTGGCTCATAATTTTCCCACCTTTTTTTTCCTCTCTTTTCAGCTGATAAAACCTCCCCCAATGCTGGCTTGTAATTTTCAATTTGGAATTTGAATTAAAGTTGCTTTGAGCATCTCCCTTTCACGGGCATTTCCAACTGCAAAACCGACAGCCGGCGCACCTCCTTCCACCGTAGAGGTTATCTCAAAGGAATCCTCCCTCCGAGCTGGAGATTTCTTGGTGCTTCAATACTCCAGCCTTCTTAAAGGACTTTAGGATGAGGTTGAAGGTCACAAGCTCTTCATTCCATCAATATTTTTCGTTTGGTTTTAGTTCTTTCCGCCGGCAGATTTCCGGCTACCACCAAAAATGCCGTTACTGTTTCATTACATTCTGACCGATCCATCCACGTGATTTCCTTCATTTTGGAGGACTATCACCTATCTTCTTCCCAGAGTTCCACTAAAAATTTCAGCCCTAAACTCGATCGCATCATCGAGTTATCGCCGTCCAAATTCCAGTCCCGATTCTGGAATTATCGAATTATCGTTTGTCCATTTAACCTAACCCGATTCTCCCACTTCCTAAATCTAAACCCCCTCCATTCCGTGTCATTTGGTATCAGAGCCATAAATCCCTCCCCACCTTCCTCTTTACCTCTGTTTTTGTGTGATTTTAAGTTTGAAGGATGACCACATGAAGTGGTTCCCATTACAAACCAAACCGGGATCCGATTGATCCTAGCCGCCCGGTTAGTTCATCTCATCCACATCCGAATCCAAATCTTCCTGAATCCAGCCTTCAAGGACAAATTGATGAGCTCAAAAAAAGATTTGATACGGTGTTACAAAAGTTGGAGCACATTTCTCGTTCTTTGAGGACTACTCCGAACCAACCACCAAGGAGAAGGCCGAACCACGGCTCGAGAAGATCTCGAGAGTTTAAGTCTGAAGAGTCGGATGATGAAGAATATGGTTTGCATGATCTCAACTCCAAAGATGATGATATGAGGTATATTAAGGTATCCATTCCTCCTTTCAATGGATCTTGCAATCGTGATTTGTTTATTGATTGGATGGAGAAATTTGACCAAATCTTTGAATGCTATCATTATTCCGAGAAGTTTAAATTACAACTTGTTTCATTGGAGCTTACGGGATATGCAAGTCTATGGTGGGATAATTTGAAAACTCAGAGAAGACGTGATGGTGAAGAGAGTATTAATAGTAGGAAAATGATGAAATCAATTAGGAGAAGAAGATTTGTATCGGCTCATTACAAATGGGAGCTATTTCTTCAATTACAATCTCTTAAGCAAGAATCTCTCTCGGTGGAAGATTATCTTATCGAATTTGAGACTCTCCGAATTAGATGTGACTTACAAGAACCAGAAGAACAAATTCTAGCTCAGTTTATTAGCGGCTTACACCGAGATATTAGTGATACTGTGGAATTGCAACCGATCGACTCTATGGATGCGGTTATACAAATTGCCTTAAAAGTGGAGAGGCAAATAAAAAGAAAGGGCAAGGAAATAGTGAGCCGAGCTAGTCCTAAGGCTATTATTTCTTTTAAGCCTATTACAAAGGTGGAGAACAAGATTCCTTTCGTTCAACCTTGGCTGCAAAAGAAGGATAGTGAGCTTAAACCGATTGAAGAAAATAACCGGACCCGAACACGGGAGATCAAGTGTTTTAAGTGCCTTGGTCTCGAGCATATTGCATCCCAATGTCCTAACAAACGTGTGATAGTTATTAGAGAGGAAACAAGTGAAGTTCTCAGTGAAGATGAAGTGAAGGAAAAATCAGATATGAGCTTGGAATCCGAAGGGGAAGAATGCTGAGCACAAGAAGGCCCATTATTATTAGTTATCCGAAGGTTACTTGCCACTCAAAACCAAGAAGAGGAACTCCAAAGAGAAAGTTTATTCCATAGTAGATGTCTAATCTAAGATAAGGTATGCTCAATTATTATTGATGGTGGAAGTTGTGTTAATGTGGCTTCCCGAGAGTTAATCGACAAACTCGTAATAGAAACTATATTTCACCCGAAGCCTTATAAATTACGTTGGATTAATGATAAGGAAGATCTCAAGGTTACCAAGCAAGCGTGCATCGAATTCTCTATTGGAAGTTACAAGGATCAAGTGATGTGTGATGTGGTTCCCATGAGTTCAAGCCATTTGTTACTCGGAAGATCATGGCCATTTGATCGGAAGGTTTTGCACGATGGCTTTACAAACCAATATTCTTTTAAGTTCGGTGGACGATCTATCAAGCTAGTTCCCCTTGAACCCGAACAAGTGGCCAAAGATGAGATCACAAGGAAGGAGAATTTATCTAAGAATAACTTGATTATGATCAAGGAGGGATCTGCGCCTACTCAAGAAGAAACATTTGTGATAAAGGATCGAAAGGTCTTATGTGTTGTGATTTTCAAAACACTCTCAAGGTGGTTAGTCTCTTTACCCGAACTCTTTATTAATTACTTTGTTCTAAGTTGGCACACTCTTAAGGCAGCCTTAAGCATGAAGAATTTTCGGGGTGATGAATTCAACCCAAATACATGCAAACTCGAGTTACCCGGTAATTATGGACTTTTAGCCACATATGATGTACAAGATCTTTCTCCATTTGCTGGCTATGTGAAGATGAACAAGATAGAGCTGACTTCCCCTTGGATTTGAGGTCAAATCCTCAAGAATCTGGGGAGGATGGCATGCCACGGATTGGCATACCGAATGGAGCAATCACCCGAGCCCGAGCTCGGGAATTTTCTAACATATTTGTTAATTTTGCAGGAAAATTAAGTGATGAACTATACATTTCTAAGCCAACTTTAGAGGATCAAACAAGGCCAAAACACGTGATTAATTGGCATGGAGAAAAAGGTGGACTTCCAACCAAGAACCGAGACTCCTGGAGTCAAGCCCGCATGACATGCCACAGATTGGCATGCCAAGCGGAGCAATCACCCGAGCCCGAGCTCGGAGTTTTTCTAATATGTTTGTTAATTTTGCAGGAAAATTAATTGAAGAATTATACATTTCTAAGCCAACTTTGGAGGATCAAACAAGGCCAAAACACATGATAATTTGGCGTGGAGAAAAGGAGGATTTGCAACCAAAAACCGAGAGCTCCGGAATCAAGCCCGAATCTGAACTTGAAGTACCACGTTGCATGGCGAGTTGGAGTCCCATGCAAAAGTGATCAAGGGTTCCACGACTCAACTCTCCCACATTTACATGGATTGAAGGAATTTTATTGCATTTTTAGCTTAATTTTTTACGTGAATTTTACGTTGGATATTTGGAGAACCCGAGAGGGTTTCTCGACTAGGTTTTATTTTGTTTATTTTTGCATGTTTGCATGGGGTTTTGCATGAGGTATTTTCGGCTAAGAGAAGAGTATTTTGGGCCAAGGAAGAAGGGAAATTGGCTGAGGAGATTCAAGATCACGTAGCTTTCACATTCTTGCAATCTCATTGGTCCAATTTTCCCTCATTTATTTCAATTTCCAGCATGCATGTTGCATGACTTTGGCTCATAATTTTCCCTCCTTTTTTTCCTCTCTTTTCAGCTGATAAAACCTCCCCCAATGCTGGCTTGTAATTTTCAATTTGGAATTTGAATTAAAGTTTCTTTGAGCATCTCCCTCTCATGGGCATTTCCAACTTCAAAATCGGCAGCCGGTGCACCTTAGGCCACCGTATGTTATCTCAAAGGAATCCTCCCTCCGAGCTGGAGATTTCTTGGTGCTTCAATACTCCAGCCTTCTTAAAGGACTTTAGGGTGAGGTTGAAGGTCACAGGCTCTTCCTTCCATCAATATTTTTCGTTTGGTTTTAGTTCTTTCCGCCGGCAGATTTATGGCTACCAGAAAAAATGCCATTGCTGTTCCATTACATTTCAACCGATCCATCCACGTGATTTCCTTCATCTTTGGAGGACTATCACCTATCTTCTTCCCAGAGTTCTACTGAAAATTTCAGCCCTAAACTCGATTGCATCATCGAGTTATCGCCATCCAATTTCCAGTCCCGATTCTGGAATTTTTGGATTATCGTTTTTCCATTTAACCTAACCCGATTCTCCCACTTCCTAAATCTAAACCCCTTCCATTCCGTGTCAACTTATGGCTTGGGGCATAGGGGTTAGATCTTAGGGCTTTGGACTTAGGGCTTACATTTTAGGCTAAGGGCTTAGGGCTTTGAACTTTGACCTTAGGGCTTAATGGTTAGGGCTTTGGACTTGGACTTGGGGCTCATGGATTTGGACTTTAGGCTTTGGGCTTTGGGCTTTGGGCTTAGGCTTTTGGGTTCAGGGCTTAGGGCTCATGGTTTACGATGAAATCTTTCACAACTCATTTCTCCTTGATTATTCCTTTGATCACCTCCTTGTGCATTCTTTGTCCTATAATCTTCCAAGTACTCAAATTGTCTACCAATCTTATGCACTAACTTGTCAACCACATCTCCACTACTAGTCCCCTTATTAGCGGCTCTTCTTCCTCTCGGCATGATTTCAGCTAATCCTAACATTATCACAGACAATGCATATAAACACAATTAAACATTTCATATAAAATAATACTTACAGTGAGTGAAGTATTCCCGTGCGAAGCTTGTATCGTTAAGTAGTCTACAGAATAGATTTTAAAACCTGGTGGGCTCTGATACAACACTTGTCACATCTCATTTTCATACTTGCTTTTTATGAATAAGAAAATACTATTTTAACACATTTTATAAAAACTACAGCAGAAGACTTAATAATAGTTAAATCCATTCCATAAGAACACCAATTAACTACATAAAATTTCTTAATCAAGCATTGTATTCGTTCAAAACATAAGGTTAATTTACAAACTTTGATAAATATGTATTGTCAATCTCTTTTAAACATTACATATTTCAAAACATTTTTCGAAAACACTAAACATCAAAATACATCTCCCACCGGTCGTCACTTAACGATCCAAGCATTAGCACCGGCTATACGTCCTCCACCACGTTGTATCAATGATAAGGAAAAACCTCCTCACTACTAATCTCAACACCTACAATACAAAGCTTAATCTATTGAGCTTAAGGCTTAGTAAATAATCATACATGATTCCTTAATGCCTACATGAATATGCATTTCTTAAAACATGTTCCATTTTCGTTTCATTTGATTTCTTGATACTTTTACTTTGGTGTGGGCGTCACAACATACAAGGAGGGAAAAACACCATTTGGTCTTCTTCACGGGCAGCCCAATGAACACCATTTGGTCCATTTAGGTTCATGAGCACCATATGGCCCGATCCATAAGACAGCTCATTTCATCCCACCCATAGCTTGATACTTACATACTTTATATATCGAATATTGAAGATTACGGAATAGAGGATTGGCACCGTATGGCCTCCCTCGAGACAACCTTACTCTACTCCCTCCACAATATCCGGTTGAATTATGATGAAAACCACGCATTTAAAACATTTTCGTTCTTTTATAAAACATGATGCATGATCAATTGTACATATGCATGACATACAACATTCATATAACCTGTAATGATAATATTAAATTTAACTTAACATATCAATCATCAAACAATTGCAAACAAGCACACAAACAATCCCAAGAGTTTGGGTCGATGTATTGTGCAATACACCCCGACATAATATTATCCATACTTAATCTAGCACCTAATCAATTCAAATCATAATCCATGAAGTCTACTCTTTGTATTATAGTCCCAATTGGGCCAAAGACATTCAGAGTTGCTTACTTGAAGTCCTTAGCTTTAAGTTGATCACTTAATCTCTAAATCTTCAACACTTATCACTTGGTAAACTTAATACATAAAAGAAAATTGAGTGAGCAATCTCGGATATACCCTGTTTTGCAGTAACTTCCAACAACTATAACTTGAGATACACAAGTCCAATTATGATGATTCAAGTGTCATAACTTTTGTGAAGATGTCTACTTTAAGTCATCGGAAGAGAGTAAAATAAAATTACCACCCGAAAACCTTGTAATAATTAAAATTCTAAAACTGTGTAGATTTGTCCAAAATTGGAAAATCTTGATACAACTTTAAAATTCATGCACTAGCAACTATTCTAAACCAACCCAAGCACTTAGATATCAATATAGGGTAAGAATTTGATACCTTAAAGGAAAGAAAACTTGCAGCAAAGTTTCCAAATTCGTAGCTTCCCTGTTTTCCTCTTTTCTTGCTTCGATAGTACACTAAATCTCACTTTTATGCACTAAATACCCTCACACACTTTAACTATCCTTAAATCTTCACTTTTCTCCTACAAAACTAGAGAGAACTTGAGAGAAGGAAATGAATTTCGTGGTTTTCCCTATCTGATTAGAAACCCTCTATAGAAAAAAACTAAGGAGGAGGTGGAGAAAGCATGAGGTGTTTTCTCCTCATTCCACCCCACTTAAGCTGCTCCCCAAATTCACCAATCATATTTATTTAACTTCAATAATAATATTTTGATTTATATTATTTTTACACAGAAAATTAAGGTGGAGGTGAAGGAAAGCATAAGGTGTCCATTCAAGTAGGAGGTGTCCATTCTAATAATCACTAATTAACTTAGGTTAATCTTATGATTGAGAGTTTTATTTATTCTAACTTTCCTTCAAACTCTTCATACACAACATTTTTTTTTTCACTTCATCGATCACAACTTCTAATTTACCGTACCATCAAAACTAAATCACAAGATCATTGTACCATACACAAAAAGCAAGGGTGTTACACTAAGCCTAAAGTCCAAAACCCTAAGCACTAAGCCCTAAGCCCAATGTTAAAAGCCCTAAGCCCATCACCCTAAAACGTATGCCTTAAGCCATAAGCCCTATGCCGTAAGCCCTAAGCCTAAAGTCCTAAGCCCTTCCCCATAAGCTCTAAGCCTTAAGTCCTTAACCCAAAGGCCTAAGCTCAAAAAAACTAAACTCTAAATCTTAATCCCTAGGCTAAAAGCCCAAAGCCCTAACCCGTAAGCTTTGAGCCCAAAGAAATCATTCCAAAGCCCTAAGCCCTAAACCCAAAAGCCTAAGCCCAAAGCCCAAAGTCCAAATCCATGAGCCCTAAGTCTAAGTCCAAAGCCCCAACCATTAAGCCCTAAGGTCAAAGTTCAAAGCCCTAAGCCCTTAGCCTAAAATGTAAGCCCTAAGTCCAAAGCCCTAAGATCTAAGCCATATGCCCTAAGCGATAAGTAGTATGGACTAAGCAATTAGCTCTATCCCCTAAGCATAAACACGTAAAATCTAAGTCATAAGCCCTAATTTAGAAACCTTAAGCCCAATTTCCAAAGCCAAAAACCCTAAGACCAAAGCTCACAGCCCTAAGTCCGATTCCCAAAGCCCTAAGCCCTAAGATGTATGTTGTAATCCCTAACCCAAAATCCCAAAGCCCTGAGCCAAAATCCCAAAGCCCTGAGCCAAAATCCCAAAGCCCTAAGCCATAAGCAATAGGCTATAAGGCTAAAGCCCTAAAAACTAAGCCCGAAGCTTAAGTATTGAAGCCCATAGCCCTTAACCTAAATTCTTAAGCTTTAATCCCTAAGTCTAAGCTTAAAGTCATAAACCATAAGCCAAATGTCATAAACCATAAGGAAAAGCCCTAAGCCTTAAGCCCTAAGGCTAATGCCCTAACCCAAAAATTTAAAGCCCTCAGTCCTAAGTCCTCAATCATAAGCCCTAAGTCCTAAGTCCTAAGCACTTCGCCCTAAGCCCTTAACCCAAAGTCCAAACCCCTAATCCTTAATCCCTAAGCAATAACTCCAAAACTTTAAACCCTAAGGCCTAAGTCGTAACACGTAAGCCGAATCTCAAAACCTTTAGCCTAAATTCTAAAGCCCTAAGCAGAAAACCCTAAGCCTTAATCCCAAAGTCCTAAACAATAAATTGTGAGCCCTTAGGCCAAAGACTCAAGCCTTGAGCCCAAATTCTTTTTCCATAATCCCTTAGTCTTAACCCCAAAGCCCTAACTCCTAAGCCCTTATCCTTCAGCCCTAAGCCAAAAGCCCAAAGACCAAAGCCCTAAACTTTAAGCCCTAAAAAATAAGCCTAAAGCCCTAACCCTAGGCTTAAAACCCTAACCCCTAAATCCTAAGCACAAAGCCCATAGCCCAACCCCCTAGGCACTAAGCTCTAAGAAGTCGTAAGGGATAAGCCCTAAGCTTTAAGCCTAAAGTCCAAAACCCTAAGCACTAAGCCCTATGCCCAATGTTAAAAGCCCTAAGCCCATCACCCTAAAACGTATGCCTTAAGCCCTATGCCCTAAGCCCTAAGCCTAAAGTCCTAAGCCCTTCGCCATAGGCTCTAAGTCTTAAGTCCTTAACCCAAAGGCCTAAGCTCAAAAAAACTAAACTCTAAACCTTAATCCCTACGCTAAAAGCCCAAAGCCCTAACCCCTAAGCTTTGTGTAACACCCGAGCCATTTAAGCACCTTAGTTATTACAAATTTAAATTGCGTTGCTAAATCTTGATAAGTGCATCACGATGTATTGATGGTAGCGTGTCAAAATATGCCTTTGAAAGAAATGCTTTAAGAAATAAGAAATAAGGTTAGAGTATGGGACAAAGTGAGTTAAGTGTTGGAGAAGAAAATTTGGTGAAGCCACCTCATGCTTGTCTCCACCTCATGCTTATCCCTACATCTCGTGCTTGCCTCTCCACCTCGTGGTGCTTGCCTCTCCTCATGCTTGCCTCTTCACCTTCAGCTGACATTGGAAGCACGAAATTTTCACTTATTATCCCTAATTTCTCTCAAGTTTCGTATGAAGGAAAACATAAGGTTGAAGCTGAAGTTGAAAGTTTAGTGTGAGAGGTGCAAATAGAGTGCGTTTTATGAGTTTAAATAACAAGAAGAAGGAGCATGAAGTTGGGGCTAAGGTATGATGTTGGTTGATTTAAGTGTTCTTCTATACCCTATATTGAAGTTCTAAGAGTTCGAGCATGGTTTCGATTAATGGAAATGGCATGAAAAACAAGGTGTTACCATGTCCATACAAAAGCAGGATTAATATGTCTGATTTTAAAGTTACGGATTTTATATGATTGTTGACTATGAAATTGAATTTAGAGTCTTCTAATGAATTATAGTAGACACCTTAAGGGTGATTTTGGTTGCTTATTCATAAGAATTGGAGTTTGATAACTTAAGGTATGGCTGTTGTAAGTTGGGAGAAAAACAGGGTAAATTCGGGAAATTCTAATGTAAATATATTTGTGATGTTAAGGTTGTTTGGAATCAAGTAAAGAAAGTGAAGGAAATAAGGAGTATCCTGCAGCTTGGAATTCAAGTAAGTGAATCTTGCATGTCTTTGGCCCTTCGGGGACTACATCACAGAGAGTAGGATTAAGGTTGTATAATTAGAAACAAATAAAAGTGGACGAGAATTGGTTACGATTATGAATAAGTAGAATAAGAATACTCTGTTTGGGGTGTATCGAACCGCGCACCGGCCCAAGTGTTTGGGTTTGATTGGTGTTTGTTTGACATTGTTTGATGGTTGCTAGGTTTAAGTAAAGTAATGAAGTAAGTTTATGTTAAGTATACTTAAGAGATAACAATTATCTTCATTTGGAGACGTTTGTTTATGTTGATTGAGAGATGTTTTATGCATGCTTTATGTTTATGTTATGAATGTCATGTTGTGCACATATGCCATTTTCATGCATCATGTCTTACCAAAAGAACGAAAATGTTTTCCATGCATGTTTTCAAACTTCACCCAACCGAATGGCGATGGTGAAATGGGAGGAACCCGTTGGTGCTAACTCTTGTTCTGAAAATCCTCAAAGTTCTATGCATGAATCTACGTAACGAATGAATAAGGTAGAACCACAAGGTGGAAAGCTCGGTCACGAGGACCAAGTAGAACCACGAGGTGGAAAGTCGAACATGTAAATGACTAGTAAAACCACGAGGTGGAAAGCTCGGTCACGAGAACTGGGTAGAACCACGAGGTGGAAAACCAGATTGATAAGCAACAATAATGCAATAAAGAACGAAATGAATATGCATGATTTACAAAACCACGCTCATGTAACGCATGTCACTTTATATGATTTCTTACTGAGCCTTAAGCTCATTAGAATAAGCTTTGTGATGTAGGTGATGAAAACAAAGGTGAAGAACTTAGTTTTCACCACATGATGTGATGCAGTGGCGGAGGCTTGCTTGAGCCGTGCATGCACTGTTAAGCGACGACCCGTGGGAATGAATGAATGAAAGAAGTTTTGATGTATTTTGAAAGTACTATGTTTTAAGATGTGTTTTGTGAAATGTTAATTACATATGTAAACTAACCCTATGTATAAATAAGCATGTTTTGGAAATGCGTTTTGAATTATGGTAACAATAGTTTGTTATTTACTGACTTTCCGCTGTGTTTTCCATAAAATGATTTATACAAATTAAAGATTTCAAGGAAAAGAAAATAATTTTACCACGGCTTTTCAGTGTTTTATTAAGAAAAAAAAAATGGGATGTTACACTTTGAGCCGAAAGCAATCATTCCAAAGCCCTAAGCCCTAAACCCAAAAGCCTAAGCCCAAAGTACAAATCCATGAGCCCTAAGTCTAAGTGCATAGCCCCAACCAATAAGCCCTAAGGTCAAAATTCAAAGCCCTAAGCCCTTAGCCTAAAATGTAAGCCCTAACTCCCAAGCCCTAAGATCTAAGCCCTATGCCCTAAGCCATAAGTAGTATGAACTAAGCAATTAGCTTTATGCCCTAAGCTTAAAACACGTAAAATCTAAGTCATAAGCCCTAAGCCTTAGGCACTAAGCCCTAATTCAGAAGCCATAAGCCCAAGATGTATGTTGTAAGCCCTAAGTCCAAAGCCTTAAGTCGAAAGCTTTAACCCCTAATCCCTAAGCCAAAATCCCAAAGCCCTGAGCCAAAATCCCAAAGCCCTAAGCCATATGCACTAGGCTCTAAGGTTAAAGCCCTAAACACTAAGCCCGAAGCTTAAGTATTGAAGCCCATAGCCCTTAACCTAAATTCTTAAGCCTTAATCCCTAAGTCTAAGCTTAAAGTCATAAACCCTAAGCCAAATATCATAAACTATAAGGAAAAGTTCTAAGCCTTAAGCCCTAAGGCTAATGCCCTAACCCAAAAATTCAAATCCCTCAGTCCTAAGTCTTCAATCATAAGCCCTAATCCTTAATCCCTAAGAACTAACCCCGAAACTTTAAACCCTAAGGCCTAAGTCGTAACACGTAAGCCGAATCTCAAAGCCTTCAGCCTAAATTCTAAAGCCCTAAGCAGAAAACCCTAAGCCTTAATCCCAAAGTTGTGAGCCAAAAGTCCTAAACAATAAATTGTGAGCCCTTAGGCCAAAGACTCAAGCCTTGAGCCCAAATCCTTTTTCCATAATCCCTAAGACTTAACGCAAAGCCCTAACTCCTAAGCCCTAATCCTTCAGCCCTAAGCCAAAAGCCCAAAGACCAAAGCCCTAAACTTTAAGCCCTAAGAAATATGCCTAAAGCCCTAACCCTAGGCTTAAAACCCTAACCCCTAAATCCAAAGCACAAAGCCCATAGCCCAACTGACACGGAATGGAGGGAGTTTAGATTTAGGAAGTGGGAGAATCGGGTTAGGTTAAATGGAAAAATGATAATTCGATAATTCGAGAATCGGGACTGGAATTTGGACGACGATAACTCAACGATGCAATCGAGTTTAGGGCTGAACTTTTGAGTGGAACTCTGGGAGGAAGATAAGTTATAGTCTTTCAAAAATGAAGGAAATCACGTGGATGGATCAGTCGGAATGTAATGGAACAGTAACGGCATTTTTGGTGGTGGCCAGAAATGTCCCGGCGGAAAGAACTAAAACCAAACGAAAAATATTGATGGAAGGAAAAGCTTGTGGCCTTCAACCTCACTCTAAGTCCTTGAAGAAGGCTGGAGTATTGAAGCACCAAGAAATCTCCAGCTCGGAGGAAGGATTCCTTTGAGATATCCCACGGTGGCCGGAGGTGCGCCGACTGCCGTTTTGAAGTTAGAAATGCCCGTGAGAGGGAGATGCTCAAAGCAACTTTAATTCAAATTCCAAATTGCCCTTACAATCACGCAATGCGGGAGGTTTTATCTGCTGAGAAGAGTGGGAAAAAGGGAGGCTTAGAAATGTATAATTCTTCAATTAATTTTTAGAAATGTATAAATTACAAATTGGCCTTGTTTGATCCTCCAAAGTTGGCTTAAAAATGTATAATTGTTCAATTAATTTTCCTGCAAAATTAACAAACATATTAGAAAAACTCCGAGCTCGGGCTCGGGTGATTGCTCCTCTTGGCATGCCAATCCTTGGCATGTCATCCTCCCCGGGTTCTTGAGAATTTGACTTCAAATCCAGTGGGAATTCATTTCCATCTTTTTCATCTTCATTAAATCCAGCAAAGGGAGAAAGATCTCGAACAATAAATGTGGCTGAAATTCCATAATTCCCGAGTGACTTGAACTTGCATGTTCTTGGGTCGACTACCTTATTCAAAAAATTCTTCGGGCTTAAGGCTGCCTTCAAAGTGTGCCAACTTAGAACAACTACTAGTTTTGAGTCATATGATTCAATGCCCTTCACCACAACATCATTCTTTCCACGGCTAAACAATTCAACAATCCTGTTTGTACTATACAACCGGATAACTAAATCAACATGAGTTTCATTTTCCCCTTTATAAGCCATAATGTTTCCAATATAATCAGCAATATATATTCCATGGAAGTATTCTATTAAGGATTCCAAGTACCTCATCCAATCATCATAGCTAGCTTCCTCTTTCTCCTTGGTTCTTTTGATGAGTGGACCGTAGACTCCTTTACTAGAATTACCAAATTGTCTTCATTGCTTGAAGAGTTCTCCATATTAAGAAGATCATAATTCTTCTTCCTTAAGCTCAATTCAGATTTGTCGATTTCCTTCATCCAATCATAAACAAAGTAATTAATCAAGAGTTTGGGTAAAGAGACTAACCACCTTGAGAGTGTTTTGGAAATCACAGCACATAAGACCTTTTGATCATCTATCACGAGTGTTCCTTCTTGAGTAGGCACGGATCCCTCCTTGATCATAATCAAGTTATTCTTAGATAAATTCTCCTTCCTTGTGATCTCATCTTTGGCCACTTGTTCAGGTTCAAGGCGAACTAGCTTGATAGATCGTCCACCAAACTTAAAAGAATATTGGTTTGTAAAACCATCGTGCATAATCTTCCGATCTGTAACAAATGGCTTGAACTCATGGGAACCACATCACACATCACTTGATCCTTGTAACTTCCAATAGAGAATTCGATGCATGCTTGCTTGGTAACCTTGAGGTCTTCCTTGTCATTTATCCAACCTAGAATCACTTGGGGTCTAAATAAGATCAGCAGGAAAGACAATGGATAGGGCGTCTCAAACATAGGCAGTGTTGCAGAAAAAAGCTCTTTTGTCTTCTTCAGTTAGTACAAATTAGGTCGATATCGACAATCCAGCTTCGTGTGAAAGATAGTTTTTAATCATGATCACATAATTTTTACTAATTATGTCTTAATCATGATTTGGTATTAATCCTATAGTGACATGTGTCATACTCCAATTCGCTTTCTTTTCTTACTCATAATTCAGTATGTATGACTTCAAACAAATTTCTAGTTGAAGCATTAGATAGCGTAAAAATACTTAGTTCGTACACTAGTATTACATTCTACCCTCCTTACAAAAATTTTGTCCTCAAAATTTCAAACATCAAACAGATGAGGGCATTGACTTCTCATATCGTCTTCTTTTTCCCAGGTTGCTTCTTCTACCTGGTGATTACTCCAAAGAACTTTAACTAAAGGAATCTTTTTATTTCGAAGTTCTTTGGTCAAGTAATCGAGAATGCAAACTGGTTGCTCCGTATACTCCAATGTTGGTCGAATTTTGATATCTTCTTGTTGTAGCACTTGGGATGGATCTCTTAAGCACTTCCTTAACATAGATACATGAAACACATTGTGCACTCCGGCCATTGATAAAGGTAGATTTAGTTCATATGCCCTTCCTCCAACTTTTTTCTTAATAAGAAAAGGGCCGATAAATCTTGGGCTAAGCTTGCCCTTTCTTCCAAATCTTAGTACTCCTTTAAATGGGGAAACCTTTAAAAATACTTCATCTCCCTTGTCAAATTCTAGCTCCCTTCTTCGTTGATCGGCATAACTCTTTTGTCGGCTCTGAGCTATTTTTATTTTGTCTCTGATTATCTTCACTTGATCCAGTGTTTGTTGAATGATTTCAGGGCCTAGTATCTTGGCTTCTCCCACTTCATCCCAGCACAAGGGAGATCGACACTTTTGACCGTATAGAGCTTCATATGGTGCCATATCGATAGTAGCTTGATAACTATTGTTGTAGGAGAATTCTACTAATGGCAGCATCTTGCTCCATGTAATATTAAACTCAAGTACACATGATCTTAACATATCTTCCAATGTTTGGATTGTCCTCTCTGTTTGCCCATCGGTTTGAGGATGAAATGCGGTACCAAAATTCAACTTTATGCCCATTGCTTCATGTAAACTTTTCCAAAACTTTGATATAAATCTTGAATCACAATAGATACGGGTACTCCATGCAACTTCACTATCTCCTGTATGTAGAGTTCAGCATATTGATGTAGTGAGAACGTCATCTTTACTGGTAGAAAATGGGCAGATTTTGTTAGGCGATCTATGATTACCCATATGCCATCATGTCCTTTTGTAGTTTTTGGTAATCCAAAAACAAAATCTATTGAAATATGTTCCCACTTCCATTCAGGGATAGGCAAGGGTTGTAGAGTTCCTGCTGGACATTGGTGTTCGGCCTTTACTTGTTGGCAAATTAGACACAATTTAATATAATTTGCAATGTCTTCTTTCATATTTGGCCACCAATAGTGTAATTTCAAATCTCGAAACATTTTTGTAGTTCCAGGATGTATTGAGAACATAGATGAATGTGCTTCAGATAACACCTTTCTTTGTAAATCTGAATCCTGTGGTACATACCATCGGTTTTTGAATTTTAAAATACCATCTTCTGAACAATGAAATTCAGAAGATTCATCAAGATCCCTTTTTGACTTATAATCCAAACACCTTGGATCTCTTAATTGTGCCTCTTTGATCTCATCTAAAAGTGTAGGTCTAACCGTTAATGCAGCTATCTTACTAGTTACTTCCGTTATAAGCTCCAGATCAAATTTTTGGATCTCCGATTGTAATGCAACCGATAAAGCCGATAATGTTGGTTGCTTAAAGCCTGTTGTTCTACTTAATGCATCGACAACAACTTTGGCTTTTCCTGGATGGTACTTAATTTCAAAGTCATAATCCTTGACGAATTCCAACCATCTCCATTGTCGCATATTAAGCTCTTTCTGTGTAAAAATATACTTCAAACTTTTATGGTCGGAATATACTTCACATGACTTTCCATATAGATAGTGTCTCCATATCTTGAGAGCAAAAACTAAAGCAGCAAGCTCTAAATCATGTGTTGGGTAGTTTTTCTCATATTCTTTTAGTTGCCTTGATGCATATGCAATCACCTTCCCCTCTTGCATAAGTACACATCCAAGGCCTATTTTTGATGCATCGCAGTAAATACTAAAACGTCCATCTTCATTTGGAAGTTTTAATACTGGGGCTGTGGTCAGTTTATCTTTTAATACCTGAAAACTTTGTTCACAATCAAATGACCACCAGAATTTCATCTTCTTCTTGGTTAATCGAGTTAAAGGCATAGCAATTTTTGAAAATCCTTCAATGAATTTTCGATAATAGCCTGCAAGTCCAAGAAAACTCCTTACATCTCCCACATTCCTTGGCTGTGGCCAATCTTTGATTGTTTGAATCTTTGCTGGATCCACGGATATACCATCTTCGTTGATAACATGGCCGAGAAAATTCACTCGATCTAGCCAAAATTCACATTTAGAAAATTTTGCATATAACTTGTGTTGCCTTAATTTATCTAAAATAATCTCCAAATGCTTCTCATGTTCTTCTTTGCTTCTAGAATAAATAAGGATATCATCGATAAATACGATTACAAATCTGTCTAAATATTCTCGAAACACTCTATTCATTAAGTCCATAAATGCTGCAGGCGCATTTGTTAATCCAAAGGACATTACCAAAAACTCATAATGTCCATACCTTGTACGAAATGCTGTCTTTGGAATATCTTCAGACTTCACTTTAAGCTGATAATAACTTGAACGTAAGTCTATCTTTGAGAAAACTCGTGCATCAATGAGTTGATCGAATAAATCATCTATTCGTGGTAAACAATACTTATTTTTTACCGTCAACTTATTCAACTCTCTGTAATCGATGCACATTCTCATTGTTCCATCTTTCTTCTTTACAAATAATACTGGAGCTCCCCAAGGGGAAAAAGCTTGGCTGAATGAACCCTTGCCTCATCAATTCTTCCAATTGACTTTTTAGCTCCTTCAATTCAGCTGGGGCCATCCTATACGAGTTTTTAGATACCGGTTCTGCGCCAGGGTATACATCAATTACAAATTCAATCTCCCAGTCGGGTGGCAAACCAGGAAGATCATCTAGAAAAACTTCTGTAAAATTTTGCACTACCGGGATCTCCTTCAGTTGGATACTTGGTTGTCTTTTAGTATCACTAATACTTGCCAAGAATCCTTCACACCCGCTTTTCAGTAATTGTTGAGCATTAAGAGCTGATATAATCGGCATTTTCTTTGCACACTTAACTGCTTGAAAAGAACAAATTTTTTCATTCGGATGATGAAAATAAACAATCTTGGTCCTACAATTAATTGTTGCATAATGTCGATGCAGCCAGTCCATTCCCAGAATTGCATATAACCCTTCATTTTCATGACTATGAAATCAGCATATAGTATCCTATCATCTATCTTAACTATGCACTCTCGTAACACATGGCTTAAATGTAAATGCTCACCCGAAGGTAGCATCACATCATACTCATACTCTGCTTCTTGAGGGTAGCAATTAAGCATACATATAAACTCAAGTGAGATAAACGAATGAGTTGCACTTGAATCAATCAATGTATAAGCAGGTATATCCATAATATAAATGGTGCCTGACACCACTGCAGATTCATTTGCCTCTTCTGGTTCTATCATTGCAAAAACATGCGGTGTCACCTTTGATATCTCCTTTTCTTGCATCGGGCAAAACTTGGAGATGTGCCCTGGTTGCTTGCATTTATAACATTGTCCAGTGCCTTTCAAGCATTCTCCTGAATGTTCTCTTTTACATTTTGGGCATTGTGGTGGTTAGGAAGACTTCTGAATTTTATTTTCTCTGCCTTGGTTTTGCAATTCTTCTCCTTGTCTTTTACCTTTCGTTGCAGTCTGCCATCTCTTATCTCTAGATGACTGCCCTTCAGTGTAAAATTTCTGAACATTCTCTCGATGTTGTTGAAATTTAACCTCAGCTTCTTCTACTTCGAATGCTTTAGTTACCACAGATGAGTACGGTAATTCCGCGTACCTGAAATTTTTATACCCCTATAAATTTTAGCTTTCAGGCCTTGGGTGAATTGATGCACTTTGTGCTCATTGTTGCTAACTAAATGGCTAGCAAAACAAGCCAGGGATTCGAATTTCCGTACATATTCAGCCACACTTCCGGTTTGACGTAGTTGTACAAACTCCACTAGTTTACTTGTCCTGACTGTGCGACTAAAATACTTCTCGTAAAACACTTCTTTGAACTGCTGCCACATCATGGTTTGAACATTATTGGTGGCCTTCACAGTGTCCCACCAATATCGTGCATCTTTGGCTAACATATATGCTGCACAATTAACTTTCTCTCGATCTTCCATTTTAGCATAATCAAACATATCTTTAAGTGTACGAACCCACTCTTCAGCATATGCTGGGTCTGATGATTGCCCGTCAAAACTTGGAGGGTGCAGGCGGCCAAACCTTTCACAGCTAAGATCTCCCGTCCCAACCACACGGGGATTTGATTGTTCTTCTCGAGCCATTAATCTTTCCAATTGTTGAAATTGGCTATCAACGATATCTGACAGCCGATTAACAACCTCATCTCTTGCAGGATTTCCTCTTACCATTTTCCACTTATCCTACATCGAGCAATAATGTATAAGGAAATACTTATTAGTTTATAATAAGAAAAACTTACTAATACTGGAGCTCGTTCATGGTGGTAGTTGTGTTGTCGAGCTGTCTGCAGAAACGATTTTGACCTGGGCTCTAATACCATAAATTTGTAACGTCCTTCCTAGCTAGAAATATGTTCTTCATTTTTTTTACTTGCGGCGGAAGATATTTTCTTGTAAAAATCATTTAAGGCATACATGAAAACTAAAGTTACTTAAAACACATTTACAACATGTTACGTTTCTTAAACTATTTACAAGTTATATGTACAAAGTTAAAAACGTCTTCTCCTAACCATTATTTACGATTCTTCAAAATCCTTGCCACAGATCAAAATCCGCTCAAACAACATCGACCACCTCCATGAACAAAGCGATCCATCTCGTACACCTCTTAGTGTACGTCTTCCTCACCTACATGATAAAACTTATCTATGAGCATAAGGCTCAGCAAGTAGTATAAATATGCATGAACATGTACATGATATGCATAAGTAAAACTTTTCTTTTCGTTTTATTCTGGGTCTTTCATTCCTTTAATTTCTATCATTCCTTATCATTGGGGCTTCCTGGCAAGGAACGAGAGACCACAAACTTGAGTCCACCTAAGGGGATAGCCAACTCGATTCCAAGGGTTGAGCGACCACAAACTTGAGTCCACCTAAGGGGACAACCAACTCAAACCCCTTACCAATGATATTTACGTAACTTTCTCTTTCTTTATTTTATCTTTTCTTTCGTTGTGTTTCAAGCTCAACCCGAAACAACCATTTCATATTATGTTTCATACGAAATCTCATGCATGTAAATAGTTCGTAACTTTGTAGAAAACATGATGCATGAGATGTTCGTGGTATGAACGTGTCAAGCAATTAAGTAATATTCATAACATTAAACACAACAATCCATCATATCATAAACCAAATTATGCTTTTGTACATCATTTTATACGTGCATCTCATCTCAACATGTAAAGCATAAAACAAGAGCAAAGTCCTATTATTCTATGATGTAGACCCAATTAAGGGCAAAACACACACAATACTACTTACCTTGTCTATCCTTAGCTAGTCTTTCTAGTAGTAGGTACTCTTGTGAATCACTTTCATCTCAATAACCTAATATAATTCACAATTTTCGGAATCAATGTCTGGTTTTGTAATAACTTCAAAATATCATAACTTTTTATATACACCATGAAATGCTATGATTCCAAAGCCTATATGTCACTCAAAGTGTCTACTTTAATTTGCTAAAACATCTAGGGCATGAGATAAGTCCATCATTGGCTTCAGATACGAAATCTTAATTTGTACAGAATTTATACTTTTATGGCAACTTTGATAAAATATACACAACTTCTACCAATTCCAGATTTCCATCATTCATAAAAATATATATGATATTCCAACATGATTGGTTAACCAGTAAACAGAACCATGGATCAAAACTTTTAATTTTCGTGTATCACTCATAACCAACTTGCAAAGTCATTGATAATCCTATAATTATCACTTATCCTTAATGTAATCATGTGAATAATCTTAATAACTCTAAACCACGTAAAACTAACGTAATACCTCTTGATTTTTAGCTCAATAGATTCCTCTTGATGAGAGGAACACTTCTCCTCAAAGGATTGGAGGCCAATTTCAGCTTCTCCCCTTTCAACTTTCACTTTCTCTCTCTAAACTCTTTTCTGTCAAATCCTCCCTCTCTTTCACCCTTTCTCTCTCTTCAGCACGAAAATGGCTGATCATCAGCCATCCTCCAATATTTCTAGATGGTTCATGGGGTGAAATTACTATTTTGCCAAATTTATCTATTTACTTTTACCATTTTACCATAACCTGCTCTATTATTTGCTAAAATACCTTCATTATCATTATTTAAATCATGTTTAGCTTAACTAATTAATTCACATTAGTTCTAAGCTAATCCTCAAGGTTAACTTAATTAATCATGATTAGTAAACCTTAATGATCTCATAATTTTTACTAATTATGTCTTAATCATGATTTGGTATTAATCTTATAGTGACATGTGTCATACTCCAATTCGCTTTCTTTTCTTACTCATAATTCAGTATGTATGACTTCAAACAAATTTCTAGTTGAAGCATTAGATAGCGTAAAAACACTTAGTTTTGTACACTGGTATTACAAGAGTTGAGTCGTGGAACCCTTGATCACTTTTGCATGAGACTCCAACTCGCCATGCAACGTGGTACTTCAATCGGGTTCGGGTTCGGGCTTGATTCCGGAGCTCTCGGTTTTTTGTTGCAAATCCTCCTTTTCTCCACGCCAATTTATCATGTGTTTTGGCCTTGTTTGATCCTCCAAAGTTGGCTTAGAAATGTATAATTCTTCAATTAATTTTCCTGCAGAATTAATAAACATATTAAAAAAACTCCGAGATCGGGCTCGGGTGATTGCTTTGCTTGGCATGCCAATCCATGGCATGTCGCCAACCCCCTAGGCACTAAGCCCTAAGAAGTCGTAAGGGATAAGCCCTAAGCTCTAAGCCTAAAGTCCAAAACCCTAAACACTGAGCCCTAAGCCCAATGTTAAAACCCCTAAGCCCATCACCCTAAAACGTATGCCTTAAGCCCTATGCCCTAAGCCCTAAGCCCTAACCCCTAAGCTTTGAGCCCAAAGCAATCTTTCCAAAGCCCTAAGCCCTAAACCCAAAAGCCTAAGCCCAAAGCCCAAAGCCGAAAGCCCTAAGCCATAAGCACTAGGCTCTAAGGCTAAAGCCCTAAACAACTAAACCCAAAGCCCCAACCCATGAGCCCTATGTCTAAGTCCAAAGCCCCAACCATTAAGCCCTAGGGTCAAAGTTCAAAGCCCTAAGCTCTTAGCCTAAAATGTAAGCCCTAAGTCCAAAGCCCTAAGATCTAAGCCCTATACCCTAAGCCATAAGTACTATGGACTAAGCAATTAGCTCTATGCCCTAAGCTTAAACACGTAAAATCTAAGTCATAAGCCCTAAGCCTTAGGCACTAAGCCCTAATTCAGAAGCCTTAAGCCCAAGTTCCAAAGCGAAAAACCCTAAGACCAAAGCTCACAGCCCTAAGTCTGATTCCCGAAGCCTTAAGCCCTAAGACGTATGCTGTAAGCCCTAAGTCCAAAGGCTTAAGTCGAAAGCTTTAACCCCTAATCCCTAAGCCAAAATCCCAAAGCCCTGAGCCAAAATCCCAAAACCCTAAGCCATAAGCACTAGGCTCTAAGGCTAAAGCCCTAAACAACTAAGCCTGAAGCAGTATTGAAGCCCATAGCCCTTAACCTAAATTCTTAAGCCTTAATCCCAAAGTCTAAGCTTAAAGTCATAAACCCTAAGCCAAATGTCATAAACCATAAGGAAAAGCCCTAAGCCTTAAGCCTTAAGGCTAATGCCATAACCCAAAAATTCAAAGCCCTCAGTCCTAAGTCCTCAATCATAAGCCCTAAGTCCTAAGTCCTAAATCCTAAGCACTTCGCCCTAAGCCTACCCAAAGTGCAAACCCCTAATCCTTAATCCCTAAGCCGCAAAACTTTAAACCCTAAGGCCTAAGTCGTAACACGTAAGCCGAATCTCAAAGCCTTTAGCCTAAATTCTAAAGCCCTAAGCAGAAAACCCTAAGCCTTAATCCCAAAGTTGTAAGCCCAAGTCCTAAACAATAAATTGTGAGCCCTTAGGCCAAAGACTCAAGCCTTGAGCCCAAATCCTTTTTCCATAATCCCAAAGTCTCCCCAAAGCCCTAACTCTTAAGCCCTAATCCTTCAGCCCTAAGCCAAAAGCCCAAAGACCAAAGCCCTAAACTTTAAGCCCTAAGAAATATTCTTAAAGCCCTAACCCTAGGCTTAAAACCCTAACCCCTAAATCCTAAGCACAAAGCCCATAGCCCAACCCCCTAGGCACTAAGCCCTAAGAAGTAGTAAGGGATAAGCCCTAAGCTCTAAGCCTAAAGTCCAAAACCCTAAGCACTAAGCCCTAAGCCCAATGTTAAAAGCCCTAAGCCCATCACCCTAAAACGTATGCCTTAAGCCCTATGCCCTAAGCCCTAAACCTAAAGTCCTAAACCCTTCGCCATAAGCTCTAAGCCTTAAGTCCTTAACCCAAAGGCCTAAGCTCAAAAAAACTAAACTCTAAACCTTAATCCCTACGCTAAAAGCCCAAAGCCTTAACCCCTAAGCTTTGAGCCCAAAGCAATCATTCCAAAGCCCTAAGCCCTAAACCCAAAAGCCTAAGCCCAAAGCCCAAAGCCCAAAGTCCAATTCCATGAGCCCTATGTTTAAGTCCAAAGCCCCAACCACTAAGCCCTAAGGTCAAAGTTCAAAGCCCTAAGCCCTTAGCCTAAAATGTAAGCCCTAAGTCCAAAGCCCTAAGATCTAAGCCCTATGCCCTAAGCCATAAGTAGTATGGACTAAGCCATAACTAGTATGGACTAAGCCCTATGCTTGTGCATGAATATGAATTGTTTTCTATGCAAAGTGATGAATTGGTTAGTTCCATGTTTACAAGGTTTACTAACATTACTAATGGGTTAAAAGTGCTTGGTAAAGTTTATACAGACAAAAAATGTGTTAGGAAAATTCTTCGAGTCCTTCCGGGAGCATGGCAACCAAATGTAACAGCCATCCAAGAGGCTAAAGACATCAAGACTCTAGAAGTTGAGGAACTCATCGAATCTCTAATGACTCATGAGATCACGATGAAAGCCAATGAGAATGAAGCAATTAAGGAGAAGGAACCAACTAAGAAAAGAGACATCGCACTCAAGGCATCATCTAGCAAACAAGAGAAAATCGAAAACGAAAGTGAAGAGGATGATGAAGATGTCGCCCTCATTACAAGGAAATTCAAGAGATTCCTTTAAAGAAAAAGGATGAAAGGAAAGGAGTTCCAATGAAAAGAAAAGCATCCTAAGGAAGAGGAAAAAAAATTCAAATGCTTTGAGTGTGGGAAATTGGGACACTACAAGTCTGATTGTCCAAGAATCAAGAAGCATCCCAAGGCTTACAAGAAGAAAGCCATGAAAGCAACTTGGGATGACAGTGATTCGTCAAGGTCCTCATCCGAAGATGAGGAGATAGCTAACATGTGCTTCATGGCTAAGGAGGATAAGGTACTTGACTCCTTTAGTGATTTGGAAAATTCAGATGAGGATAATGATTTTCTTGATGCTTTCAATGACTTACTTAACAATTTCAATATCTTGAAATCTAGTATAAGCAATTGAAAAAGGAACATGCCATGTTAACAAAAGAGCATGAAAGTAAAATTAATCTCTTGGAAAGTGAAATAAGTAGATTAAAGAGGCAAAATAATGATTTGAATGGCATAGTTCGGAAGTTTACTAATGGAAGCAAAAATTTAAACATGCTTCTCGATAATCAAAGGGTGACATTTAATAAGGCTGGCATAGGTTATGAATCACATGCTAAGAAAAAGAACTTCTTTGTGAAACCTAGTGTTTGCAACAAATGCAATAGAATAGGACACCAACCTTTTACTTGTCATGTGAACTCGAAAGTTAGAAAATTAAAGGTTGTTGAGAAATGGGTTCCCAAAGGAGCTAATGCTAACTCTTTAGGACCCAAAATGGTTTGGGTACCCAAGAAACTTGTTTGATTTGTCGTGTAGGTAGAAGTCTCCCTTGCAAAGAATCTTTGGTACCTCGATAGTGGTTGTTCAAGGCATATGACGGGAGACCCTTCAAGATATTGCAGCCTCCTCCTCTGCTCCGCCCACAGAAATTCAACCCTCCGAGCTAGATAAATTCTTATTCCGAAAACAAAGCAGCCAAGATAAGTTTTATTCAATCTTTCAGAACAAACCTCTCATTTTAAGTAGGATATATGAGTATAACTCTATTCCTGGAATAAATATCCAAGAAAACTGTGAGTTTCTAGGAATTTCTGATCTTTTATCCCTATATGACCCCTATTCAAAGAAGGCGGTGAGACTATTCTATGCAAATCTAGATTACACCCAAAAACCATTTATCCTTAAGAGCTATGTATTTGGAAAGAAAATACAATTCACGAGTTATCAACTGCATATAATACTGAATTGTACATCCGATGGAAAAACTGATTCATATTATAAGCAGCACTCCGAGCCTACAATCATGAAGGATGAAGAGTACTAGTGTAACAACCCTCATTTATTTTTAGAATTTGTGACCTTAAGATTGAAGTGTTAAAGATTCCTTTTTATTGGATGAATGTTGGTTAAATTTTGAGGTATTAAGGTATTGTGGATATTAGTAAATGAGTAGGTTGAAGTCACAAAGAGAATAATGTTCAAGGGGTATATGAGATAAAGTTATTCGGAAAGGTTGGAAAATTAGAAACACGTGAATTGGTTACGATTATGAATAATTAGAATAAGAATACTCTGTTTGGGGTGTATCACACCGTGCACCGGCCCAAGTATTTGGGCTTCATTGGTGTTTGTTTGAAGTCCATTGTTTGATAGTTGCTAGGTTTAAGTAAATTAATGAAGTAAGTTGGGTTAAATATACCAAAGGACTACCTTCATGTAAGATCCGGTCAAGGTTTGGAGGTCGACACCTTCTATTACGGTCGACCGCAAGAGATTGGCGGTCAACACCATGCCAAATGGTCGACCGCAAATGGGTTAGCGGTCAATACCTTGTAAACAGGTCGACCGCAAAGGATTAGCGGTCGATACCTTGTAAACAGGTCGACCGCAAAGGATTAGCGGTCCACACCTTTCATGATTTGAATTGAAAAGTCAGCAACAACCTGGAGGAATTCGATCGGTGGACGTAAAGGAAAGGTTGATTTTGTTTAATTAAGAGATAAGAAGGCATGGTCTGCCACCTTCTTTATCTTTGGAAATATTATAGGATCTCAAGAACACTTCCTCCACCTACTTCAACTTCTATTGATCTTTGGCCTGGGCCCACTTACTTACTACTTGGAGTGCTCAGGCATGTAATAATCATTTACTTTACCGTTCTGCTTTTCATGTTCTTAATTCATCGGAGACGAAACATAATTGGCGTCTCATACCACCAATCATATCTCGTTTACCTCCAACTACGTTGTAAAACCATGCATGAAAATAGTTCGTTCATATTTTGTAAAACTATGATGCATGACTAGTGCTGGCAAACGAGCGAGCCAGCTCGCCGGCTCGCTCGTTTGGCTCGGCACTGTAGCTCGTTTGAGTTGGCTCGAGCCGAGCACGAGAGTGTAGCTCGTTCGAGTTGGCTCGTGGGCTCGGAAATACCGAGCCAACCGATCCAGCTCGAAGCCAGCTCGAGAGCTGGCTCGGTTGGCTCGGACCACTTGTATTGCGGTCGACACTTAGTATACACGCGGTCGACACTTAATGCATAAGTAAATTTGGATGGCCGACCGCAAAATAAGGTGTCGACCGCTATACGTTCCAGAACGTTTTTAAGTGTCGACCGCTAATTAAATGTCGACCGCAATACGCATGATTGTTGTGAAAGTGTCGACCGCGTATAAAAAAGGGTCGACCGGTAGTTGTATAAAGGTCGACCGTTTTTATAAAGAGAGGCGACCGTTATAATGTAACGGCTATAACTTCCATATGCAACGGTAACGTAAGGTCGACCGTTTTAAAACTGAAGGTTGACCGCATGTAGCTGTTATGCTTGAATTCTATAAATTGTAGAGGTTAGCTGATAAAGGTTTTACGTAAACTCTCTTGTGCAAATCACTCTATAGCCTACAAGCATCGTTCTACTGCAATTAACAAGCTGCAACAAATCGGTGAACGGTATTAAGTAGATTTTTTGTTCAAAATAGTCATTATTTGTTATGGATTCACCGCCGAAATACGTAGAATTTGAAACGTTTCCATCTTCCGACGACGAGGTGCAAGAAGTTGCACCTATGAAGCCGTCTTTTTCTGTCGGATTAACACACACATCTGCACAAGCATCCACGTCTGGCCCTCGAGTAAAGAAATCGAAAACGTTGGAAATATGGAAACATTTTCAAATAATAGAAGTGAAAATAGGAACGACAATAGAAAATAGGGCACAATGTAAATATTGTGCCAAACATTATGCTTATGAATCAACAACTAGCACAATGAATCGGCATTACAAAAAAAATCACGAGCAACTGCGTATGCAATCTCAATTAAACGCTCTTAGAACCAGAAATTTTGTTTATTCGCAAGATAGAATGCGAGAAGGTGCTGCAAAATTTGTGGCACAGCGAGAGTTACCTCTCTCAATCTTTGATCACTAGGGAACCGTAGAATTTATACAACAATTCATTAATCCAAGTTTTAAGCGAATTCCGAGCAGGACATTGCGAGGTGACATAATAAAATTGTATGAAAAAATGAAAAATAATTTACTTCTTTTATTTTTGCATGCGCTCACGATGTCTATATGTATTACTTCTGATTTGTGGAGTGCACCCAATGCACTCGGTTATATTGTTGTCACTTCGCATTTCATTGATGCGAATTGGCAACTTAATAAACGAATTTTAGGTTTTCGGAGTTGTAAATACCCTCATAGTGGTATGACAATTTATTTGTGATCCCTTAGGCCAAAGACTCAAGCCTTGAGCCCAAATCCTTTTTCCATAATCCCTAAGTCTTAACCCCAAAGCCCTAACTCCTAAGCCCTAATCCTTCAGCCCTAAGCCAAAAGCCCAAAGCCCAAGCCCTACACTTTAAGCCCTAAGAAATAAGCCTAAAGACCCAACCCTAGGCTTAAAACCCTAACCCCTAAATCCTAAGCACAAAGCCCATAGCCCAACCCCCTAGGCACTAAGCCCTAAGAAGTCGTAAGGGATAAGCCCTAAGCTCTAAGCCTAAAGTCCAAAACCCTAAGCACCAAGCCCTAAGCCCAATGTTAAAAGCCCTAAGCCCATCACCCCAAAACGTATGCCTTAAGCCCTATGCCCTAAGCCCTAAGCCTAAAGTCCTATGCCCTTCGTCATAAGCTCTAAACCTTAACTCCTTAACCCAAAGGCCTAAGCTCATAAAAACTAAACAATAAACCTTAATCCCTACGCTAAAAGCCCAAAGCCCTAACCCCTAAGCTTTAAGCCCAAAGCAATAATTCCTAAACCCAAAAGCCTAAGCCCAAAGCCCAAAGTCCAAATCCATGAGCCCTAAGTCTAAGTCCAAAGCCCCAACCATTAAGCCCTAAGGTCAAAGTTCAAAGCCCTATGCCCTTAGCCTAACATGTAAGCCCTAAGTCAAAAGCCCTAAGATCTAAGCCCTATGCCCTAAGCCATAAGTTGTATGGACTAAGCAATTAGCTCTATGCCCTAAGCTTAAACACGTAAAATCTAAGTCATAAGCCCAAAGCCTTAGGCACTAAGCCCTAATTCAGAAGCCTTTAAGCCCAAGTTCCGAAGCCAAAAACCCTAAGACCAAAGCTCACAGCCCTAAGTTCGATTCCCGAAGAGCCCTAGGATGTATGTTGTAAGCCCTCAGTCCTAAGTCCTCAATCATAAGCCCTAAGTCCTAAGTCCTAAGGACTTAGCCCTAAGCCGTTAACCCAAAGTCCAAACCCCTAATCCTTAATCCCTAAGCACTAACTCCAAAACTTTAAACCCTAAGGCCTAAGTCGTAACACGTAAGCCGAATCTCAAACCTTTAGCCTAAATTCTAAAGCCCTAAGCGTAAAACCCTAAGCCTTAATCCCAGAGTTGTAAGCCCAAAGTCATAAACAATAAATTGTGAGCCCTTAGGCCAAAGTAGAGGTGGCATTCGAGCGAGCCGGGCCGTTGGCTCGCTCGATTGGCTTGGTACTGTAGCAATCCGAGCAAGGCTCCGATTGCTACAGTTCCAAGCCCGAGTTTCGGGCTCGCGAGCGAGCGAGGCTAGCTGGGATTGGAAGATGGCTTTCCAGGCTCGAATCTACCAAGCCTGGCAAGCCTAGATCGGATCGAGCATCGACGACTGCCTATCTACCTTTGAGCATGCCCAAAGTGTCGATGGTGAAGACGAAGACGAAACCGTACCTCCGACTTACCTCCGTCGTCGATGTCGAAGATCTGCGACTCTCGATCTCTCGCGCTCTCCCACTGTCAATCTTGAAATGGGTCAAGAGAGACCGTGATGTGGACATCAAGCAAGATTTAAAGAGATGACGGCAGGAAAGCAAAGCTATGACAGGGCCAATGACTCGGGCTCGGACAAAGAAATTGAAAGATCAAATAAGTTCATACACAAAGGATTTTCTCAGCCGTCAGCCCGCACACGATCTACCCCCCATCAAGATGGAGTTTGTCACAATTATTGAAGTACACAAGTAATTAACTTGTATTAATCTTTACTTGTCACTATGTGAATTATGCTACAAGTTCCACTAGTGAAAGTAGGTAGGAGCTGAGGTTGTAAACTTGTACATCTCACTCATTTATGGTAGGTAGGGTAGGTGGGAGTTTACAAGATTAGAAACTTGTACACATCACTCTTTTTGGGTAGGTAGAGTATGAGGTAATGATTTGAACACCTCACACTTTTGGTAGGTATGCTGTAGTATAAAAGGAGGTGAACTTGTACATTTGGGACAACTTGAATTGAATGAAAGTGTTATCCTTTGTGAGAGATCTTCTCCCAATTAACAACCGTTGGCGGTCTTTCATCGGTAAATCCAGCAACGTTATTTTCTGACTTATCAAGCGGAATTCCTCCGTTTGTGGCGTCTTCCCCAACCAAGGTTCTTCGTCGCGTCGTTGTTTCGGGTCTATAGCTTTTCTAAGCTAAGGTTCAAATACTCGTCGGCTTTGGGTCAAGGTTTCATACTTATCTTTTCTTTATTTCAACTCAATATCCGATAACTGATCAATCCTATTCTGGGAAGGATCATATCATCTGGTATCAGAGCTTTGTTCTCTTATTTTAAAAAAAATTCTTAAATTTCATGCTACTTTTAAGTTTGCAGGAGCCAAGTGAAAAAAAAAGTGACTTATCATCTAGCATTTGAAATATCCTGCAGTTGTGGTATCGTTTGATCAAAAGATTAGACTTCTCTATAAAAGCCTTTAAATCATTTGGGCTATATTTGCTCTGCTGTGCATCATCTAAAACGTTTGATTATTGGTTGTTCTATCCAAGCGGGTAATTGTGTTTTATTGTTGTTCTTTGTTTCCTGTTTTTTTCGTTTTCCCGTCTTGTTTTTGAAGTTGCTGCTTGTCGTGTCTTTTGTTTGTCGTTTCCTTCATTTTCTTTTCTTTTATCTTGAATATTTCATTTTGTTTCCTATTGGTAAGTCGGTAAAATGATGCTTTATAGTACCGTACAGCTGTTGCAGAAAAACAACTTGGGAAAAGTGAGTGGAAAAAGGCAAGAGAGGTGAGATTGTTAGAAAAAAAAGCCAATTAAAAATAGTGAAACACGAGGGACAGACTTGAGCGTCATTATCCGAGCGAAACAAGTAAGGGAGTGCAAGTGAGGTCCTTTTACATTATATTATCTAACGTTTTTGTGCAGGTTACTCAACCTTAAACTATGTCAATCTTCAATTTCAAGTGTTGATGGCTGAAATAAAGAAAATGATGAGAGATGAACTAGGCCGTATAAACGAGCGACTGGATACTGTTGAAGAAAATGCTAGGAGACAACAACCGCAACGTTTACAAATCAACCGAAATAGAAACAACCAGAATCTACAGCGAAGAGAAAGAACTGAGTTTGGAGATATGAATCGTGATCGAGAAGATGATGAGTCAGAAGACGATATTAGGAGGAATGAAAGAATTCCTAGAAACCGGATGGATGATAGTTAAAACAATATCAAAATGCAGATTCCTTCTTTTCAAGGAAAGAATGATCCAGATGCGTATTTTGAATTGAAAAAGAAGGTTGAACTAATCTTCGATTGCCATAATTATTCTGAAGAGAAAAAGGTAAAACTCGCTGCTATTGAGTTTTCCGATTATGCTATTACTTGGTGGGATGAACTAACATTGAGCAGGAGAAGAAATGGAGAAAGACCCATTGATACATGGGATCAGATGAAATCTGCAATGAGAAAAAGGTTTGTACCCAGCAGTTACTATCGAGATTTATGGCAAAAATTGCATAAACTCAAGCAAGGGACAAAAATCGTGGAAGAATATTTCCAAGAGATGGAGGTTACAATGATTAGAGCCAATATTGAGGAAGATCGAGAAGCTACGATGGCTAGATTTTTAGAAGGACTCAATCTAGAGATACAAGATAACATCGAGCTGCAACATTACGTAGAGTTAGAGGATATGTTGCATATGGCCATCAAGGTTGAACAACAGCTTAAAAGAAAAAGTTTCAATCGTTCCACATCGAACAATAGCTCTTCAACATGGAAGCCCAACTATGCTAAAAAACAAGAAAAACAAATTGCTCAAGCCAAGCTACACCCAAAAGTTGCAACTACTAGTTTAGGGAACCAAGGTAAATTTGATCCATCTACTTCTCGCAATCATGACATTAAATGTTTTAAATGTCAGGGAAGGGTTCACATTGCTAACCAGTGTCCAAACAAGCAAGTTATGGTAATACAAGACAATGGAGAGATTGAGACGGATGATGATTCAGAAGTTGATAGCATAGACGAACTAGAAGAGGATGAGTATGCAGTTGAAGGGGAATTGTTAGTTACCCGAAGAGCTTTGAATGCTCAGCCAAAGCCAGTTGATGAGGGAGTACAACGAGAAAACATTTTTCACACTAGATGCCAAGTTCAAAACAAGGTATGTAGTATGATAATTGATAGAGGAAGTTGTACTAATGTGGCAAGCACTACTTTGGTAGAAAAATTAGGTTTGCCTATGAAGAAGCACCCTCAACCTTACAAGCTACAATGGTTCAACCAAAGTGGTGAAGTTAAAGACAACAAACAAGTATTGATTGCTTTCCGTATCGGCAAGATGAAGATGCGGTGTGGTGTGATGTAGTAAGTATGGAAGCTGGACATATCCTTCTTGGTCGACAGTGGCAGTATGATAGACGAGTGGTGCATGATGGGTACACGAACAAGTACTCATTTGTGTTTAACAAAAGGACAGTTAATCTTGTTCCTATGTCACCAAAAGAAGTCTACGAAGATCAACTACGACTACAAGAAAGTTTCAAAGAAAAGAAATCAAGTGAGAGAATAGAAAAGAGAGAAAAACAAAGTGAGAAAAAAGAAGAAATTGAGAGAGAAAAAGAAAGAGAGAAGCTATGTGAAAAAGAAAGAGAAAGAAGAGGTAGAGAAGAAAAGAAGAGAAATGACAATCAGAGAGAAGAAGAAAAAGAAAGAGGGAGAGAGGGAAAAAATTTCTTTATGAAAACGAGTCAAGTGAGCAAAGCCCACTCGAATGGGATTTCAATGATTCTTTTGTTGCACAAGCAACAAACCTTGTTGACTAACACCCCTAATCATGTTGTGCCAAGTTTTGTGCAGACTCTTTGCAGGAATTTCAAGACGTGGTGGCAGAAGAAATACCAGCAGAATTACCAACGATACGAGGCATTGAACATCAAATTGATTTCGTACCAAGGGCTACTTTACCAAATCGCCCAGCTTATCATAGTAGCCCGTAGGAAACTAAAGAGCTCCAGCGACAAGTTGATGAGCTACTTGCAAAAGGTTACATTAGGGAGAGCCTAAGTCCCTGCCAAGTTCCAGTGCTACTAGTTCCTAAGAAAGATGGAGCATCGAGGATGTGCATTGATAGTCGAGCAATCAATAACATCACGGTAAAGTAACGTTTTCCTATTCCTCGTTTAGATGACATGTTAGATGAATTGCATGGAGCATGTTTATTTTCAAAAATAGATTTGAAAAGTGGATATCATCAAATTCGCATGAAAGAAGGTGATCAGTGGAAAACGACATTCAAGACAAAACATGGATTGTACGAGTGGTTAGTTATGCCATTTGGCTTGACAAACGCTCCTAGTACATTCATGAGGTTGATGAATCATGTTTTACGCCTATGTTTAGGAAGATTTGTTGTTGTTTACTTTGATGATATATTGATTTACAGTAAATGCATTGAAGATCATATTTTACATTTTAAAGAAGTATTTTTGGTACTTAGGGGAGAGAAACTATATGCTAACCTAAACAAGTGCACCTTTGTCACCGATCATGTTGTGTTCTTGGGTTTTGTTGTTAGTAATCAGGGAGTATAGGTTGACCAAGAGAAAGTTACTGCAATTCAAGATTGGCCAACACCCACCAACGCAAATCAAGTCCGTAGCTTTTATGGACTAGCAAGCTTCTACAGCCGTTTCGTTAAAGATTTTAGGACCATTGCTGCCCCACTCACCGAGGTAATAAAAAAGAATGTTTGTTTTAAGTGGACAGTACCTCAAGAAGAGGCGTTCCAGAAGATCAAACAAAGGCTGAAAAATCCACCTTTGTTGGCATTACCAAACTTTGAGAAGCCCTTTGAAGTTGAGTGTGATGCATCTGGCGTAGGGATCAGAGCAGTTCTAATGCAAGATAATCGTCCGATCACCTATTTTTGTGAAAAGTTTGGAGGAGCAAACCTTAACTATCCAACGTATGATAAAGAATTGTATGCATTGGACAGGGCTTTGAAAACTTGGCAACAGTACTAGCAAGGGAATTTATCGTTAGAACAGATCATGAGTCTCTTAAGTTTCTAAAAGGCCAGCACAAGCTAAACAAACGTCATGTTCGATGGATGGAGTTCTTAGAACCATTTCCATACGTCATACAATACAAGAGAGGCAAGGAGAATGTGGTAGCTGATGCCCTTTCTTGCAGGTACGTTCTCATTTCTACTCTAAGTACTAGGTTACTTGGTTTTGAACTTATCAAAGATTTATACCTAGGAGATACCGACTTTAGAGAGTTGTATAATGCTTGTGAAAAAGCTGCTTCTGGAGAGTTCTACAAGCATGATGGCTACTTATTTAAAAGAGATAAATTGTGTGTCCCTAGATGTTCTATTAGAGAACTTTTGGTGAGAGAAGCACATGGAGGAGGTCTTATGGGTCATTTTGGGATAGCCAAGACCTTGGGTGTTATCCAAGAGCATTTATACTGGCCACATTTGAAAAAGGATGTCGAAAGAATTTGTAATAGATGTGTAACATGTAAACAATCCAAATCTAGGATCCAACCCCATGGTTTGTACACACCATTACCCATTCCCGATGCACCTTGGGTAGATATTTCAATGGATTTTATACTAGGATTGCCGAAAAGTAAAAGGGGTAGTGATTCTATTTTTGTTGTAGTCGATAGGTTCTCGAAGATGGCGCACTTTATTCTATGTCACAAATCTGATAATGCGTCTCATGTAGCGAATCTATTCTTTCGGGAGGTTGTTAGGATTCATGGGATTCCTAGGAATATAGTATCAGATAGATATGCCAAATTTTTAAGTTACTTTTGGAAGACTTTGTGGAACAACCTAGGAACAAAATTATTATTTTCCACAACTTGTTACCCTCAAACTGATGGACAAACTGAGGTTGTTAATAGAACCCTTTCCACAATGTTACGTGCCATTATTAAAAAGAATCTTAGAACTTGGGAAGAGTGTCTTCCACATGTTGAGTTTGCCTACAATCGTTCTATTCACTCATCTACTAAATTTTCACCTTTTGAGATTGTTTATGGTTTTAATCCGCTAACTCCTTTAGATTTGTCACCATTACCTTTTTCTGAGCGTGTTAATTTAGATGGTAAGCAGAAGGCAGAGTTTGTGAAGAAGCTACACGATACTGCAAATCAGAACATTGAGACGCGAACAGAACAATACATGAAAACAGCAAACAAAGGTCGCCGCAAGGTCATTTTTGAACAAGAAGATTGGGTATGGTTGCACTTGCGCAAGGAGCGCTTTCCAACCCAAAGACGTTCCAAATTACTACCACGTGGCGATGGTCCTTTTCAAGTTCTTGAGCGCATCAATGATAATGACCTACTGATTAGATCAACCAGGTGAGTACAATGTTAGTGCAACATTCAACGTTTCTGATTTATCCCCTTGTGATGTAGGTGATTTGAGGGCAAATCCTTTTCACGGTGAATTGAATGATATCAAGCAAGATTTAAAAGAGATGACAGAGGAAAGCAAAGCTATGACAGGGCCAATGACTCGGGCAACGAAATTTAAAGATCAAATAAGTTTAGACACAAAGGATTTTCTCAGCCGTTAGCCCGCACACGATCTACCCACCATCAAGATGGAGTTTGTCACAATTATTGAAGTACACAAGTAATTAACTTGTATTAATCTTTACTTGTCACTATGTGAATTATGCTACAAGTCCACTAGTGAAAGTAGGTAGGAGCTGAGGTTGTAAACTTGTACACCTCACTCATTTGTGGTAGTTAGGATAGGTGGGAGTTTACAAGATTAGAAACTTGTACACATCACTCCTTTTGGGTAGGTAGAGTATGAGGTAATGACTTGAACACCTCACACTTTTGGTAGGTATGTTGTAGTATAAAAGGAGGTGAACTTGTACATTTGGGACAACTTGAATTGAATGAAAGTGTTATCCTTTGTGAGAGTCTTTCATCGGTAAATCCAGCATTGTTATTTTCTCATGTATTGTAACACCCTTGCTTTTTGTGTATGGTACAATGATCTTGTGATTTAGTTTTGATGGTACGGTAAATTAGAAGTTGTGATCGATGAAGGGAAAAAACTTGTTACGTGTATGAAGGATTTGAAGGAAAGTTAGAATAAATAAAACTCTCAATCATAAGATGAACCTAAGTTAATTAGTGATTATTAGAATGGACACCTCGTACTTTAATGGATATCTCCTACTTGAATAGACACCTCCTACTTGAATGGACACCTCCTACTTGAATAGACACCTCATGCTTTCCTCCACCTCCACCTTAATTTTCTGTGTAAAAATAATATAAATCAAAATGTTATTATTAAAGTTAAATAAATATGATTGGTGAATTTGGGGAGCAGCTTAAGTGGGGTGGAATGAGGAGAAAACACCTCATGCTTTCTCCACCTCCTCCTTAGCTTTTTATGAAGAGAGTTTCAAATCAGATGGGGAAAGCCACGAAATTCATCTCCTTCTCTTAAGTTCTCTCTAGTTTTGTACGAGAAAAGTGAAGATTTAAGGATAGTTGAAGTGTGTGAGGGTATTTAGTGCATAAAAGTGAGATTTAGTGCACTATTGAAGCAAGAAAAGAGGAAAACAGGGAAGCCACGAATTTGGAAACTTTGGTGCAAGTTTTCTTTCCTTTAAGGTATCAATTCTTACCCTATATTGATAACTAAGTGCTTGGGTTTGTTCAGAATGGTTGCTAGTGCAAGAATTTTAAAGTTATATCAAGATTTTCCAATTTCAGACAAATCTGCACAATTTTAGAATTTGAATTATTACAAGGTTTTTGAGTAGTAATTTGATTTTCCTCTCTTCAGATGACTTAAATTAGACATCTTCACAAAAGTTATGACACTTGAATCATCGTAATTGGACTTGTGTATCTCAAGTTATAGTTGTTGGAAGTTACTCCAAAACAGGGTATATCCGAGATTGCTCACTCAATTTTCTTTTATGTATTAAGGTTACCAAGTGATAAGTGTTGAAGATTAAGGGATTAAGTGATCAACTAAAAGCTAAGGACTTCAAGTAAGTAACTCTGAATGTCTTTGGCCCAATTGGGACTACAATACAAAGAGTAGACTTTATGGATTATGATTTGAATTGATTAGGTGCTAGATTAAGTATCGATAATATTCTGTTGGGGTGTATTGCACAATAAACCGACCCAGACTCTTGGGATTGTTTGTGTGCTTATTTGCAATTGTTTGATGATTGATATGTTAAGTTAAATTTAAATATTATCATTATAGGTTATATGAATGTTGTATGTCATGCATATGTACAATTGATCATGCATCATGTTTTATGAAAAGAACGAAAATGTTTTACATGCATGATTTTCATGATAATACAACCGGATATTGTGGAGGGAGTATAGTAAGGCTGTCTCGAGGGAGGCCATACAGTGCCAATCCTCTATTTCGTAATCTTCAATATTTGATATATAAAGCATGTAAGTATCAAGATATGGGTGGGATGGAATGAGTTGTCTTACGGATCGGTGCTCATGAACTGTCCTAAATGGACCAAATGGTGTTCATTGTGCTGCCGTGAAGAAGACCAAATGGTGCTTTTCCCTCCCTGTACGTTGTGACGCCCACACCAAAGTAAAAGTATCAAGAAATCAAATTAAACAAAAATGGAACATGTTTAAGAAATGCATATTTATGTAGGCATTAAGGAATCATGTATGGTTATTTACTGAGCCTTAAGCTCATTAGATTAAGCTTGGTATTGTAGGTGATGAGATTAGTGGTGAGGAGGTTTTTCCTTATCATTGATACAACGTGGTGGAGGAGGTATAGCCGCTGCTGATGCTTGGATCGTTAAGTGACAACCGGTGGGAGATGTATTTTGATGTTTAGTGTTTTCGAAAAATGTTTTAAAATATGTAATGTTTAAAAGAGATTGACAATACATATTTATCAAAGTTTGTAAATTAACCTTATGTTTTGAACGAATACAATGCTTGATTAAAAAATTTTATATGGTTAATTCGTGTTTTTATGGAATGGATTTAACTATCATTAATCTTCCGCTGTAGTTTTTATAAAATGTGTTAAAATAATATTTTCTTATGCATAAAAAGCAAGTATGAAAATGAGATGTGACAAGTATGGTATCAGAGCCCACCAAGTTTTAAAATCAGTTATGTAGACTACTTAACGATACAAGCTTCGCACGGGAATACTTCACTCACTGTAAGTATTGATAATGTTAGGATTAGATGAAATTATGCCGAGAGAAAGAAAACCTACTAATGAGGGAACTAGTAGTGGAGATGTGGTTGACAAGTTAGTGCATATGATTGGTAGACAATTTGAGTACTTGGAAGATTATAGGACAAAGGATGCATAAGGAGGTGATCGAAGGAATAATCAAGGAGAAATGAGTTGTGAAAGATTTCATCGTCTTCACCTGCCATGTTTTAATGGTCAGTCAGCGGATCCAACATATGCCGAGGAATGGGTTCGAAAGTTAGAAGATCTATTTGAGTATGCCAAAATAGAAGGTGGGGATAGAGTAACATGTGCTGTGTTTATGTTAGAGAATGATGCCCGATTTTGGTGGGATACGATAAAGGCAACTACCAATGTCAAGCAAATGACTTGGGAGCAATTTAAGACAGTATTCAACAATAAATATTTTAGTAGAGCAGTGTGTACATCGAAGATGGTAGAGTTTATTCAGTTACGACAAATCGGGACGGTAGCAGAATACATACGGCGGTTTGAAGCACTATCCAGGTTTGCTCCACACTTGGTTGCTAATGATGAACTAAAAGTATACCAATTTACTCAAGGATTGGAGATAGGGATATATCGAGGAGTAAGATATCAGGTACGGAGAATGTAACATATGCCAGTGTGGTAACTAAAGCATTAGAGATTGAGGAGGTAAAATTTCAAAAGCAAAGGGAATCTCAAAGGCAGATCTTCAAACCGATTCAACCTCAACAAGATAAAGTATGACAACAATCAAAGGCACGAAGAGGCCGAATGAAGATAAGTTTGATGAAAATAAAGGAAAGCGAATTCAAGATTCTACTCAAGCCAAATTGTGCTCAAAGTGTGGAAAAAGCCACTCTTGAAGAAGCCCTAAGATGTATGTTGTAAGCCCTAAGTCCAAAGCCTTAAGTCGAAAGCTTTAACCCCTAATCTGATGTGCCTGAAGGTGCGATTACACGGTCAAGAGCCTAGACTTTAGCTAACAAACTTGTTCATTATGCAGCAAAGTATATGGAGCATAATATGGAGATGAATCCTTCAATTATGGACATGGAGCTTCCTAAGCATGTACTACATTGGGACTTAGCTAAAGAAGTTACTTGAATAAGCCACTCTTGAAGAAGCAACCCCAGAAGTTGAATAATATAGATATGTGTTTAATAAGCATGTTATATTAATATTATGTAATGTTTCATTTGTTGGAGTCATAATAAGATTGCAATGTTTCCAAAAGATATTACTTTGGTGACTTTTGAAACATTGTAACCCTATAAGAGTTGTATCTTTGAAGAGATGGCTCTCTTCAAAGATTGTGTCTTTATTTTATATCAATTTACAGAGTTGTAACTTTGAAGAGTTGTATCTCTTCAAAGGTTGTGTCTTTTTTTTATATCAGTTCACAGAGTTGTAACTTTGAAGAGTTGTGTCTCTTCAAAGGTTGTGTCTTTCTTTTATATCTATTTACAAAGTTGTAACTTTGAAGAGTTGTCTCTCTTCAAAGGTTGTATCTTTCCTTTAGAGTCACAAATTAATGCCTTTAGGAGTCTTTATATAGAAGGCATTGCAATCTGTAATAGATATTGAGTGCTTGTTGTTGATTGTGATTTTCACAGATTATTCAATTAGTCAAGTGCATCAACCGTTGATTGTTTATTCTGATCGGTGAGTCATATCCGAGGGTATTCATCATTTGTCTTCTTGCAGCAAATCTTGGTGAGTCATATCCAAGAATTGTTATTTTATTTCGTATTTTCATCATCATCTACATTTTATTCATCATTTCCTTCCTTAATTTCGGGCCCCAAGTAACCAAAATAACTAAGTCAACAAGACCGAGTGATATTTCAATTTTTCCGCGCACATTCTTTGGCTTTCACGAAGTCAAGGCGTGTCATAATCCCTAAGCCAAAATCCCAAAGCCTAAGCCATAAGCACTAGGCTCTAAGGCTAAAGCCCTAAACACTAAGCCCGAAGCTTAAGTATTGAAGCCCATAGCCCTTAACCTAAATTCTTAAGCCTTAATCCTTAAGTCTAAGCTTAAAGTCATAAACCCTAAGCCAAATGTCATAAACCATAAGGAAAAGCCCAAAGCCTTAAGCCCTAAGGCTAATGCCCTATGTAACATCCCATTTTTTTATCTAAAAAAAACACTGAAAAGCTGTGGTAAAACTGTTTTCTTTTCCTTGAAATCTTTAATTTGTATAAATCATTTTATTGAAAACACAGCGGAAGTCAATAAATAACAAACTCATTGTTACTATAATTCAAAACGCATTTCCAAAACGTGCTTATTTATACATAGTGTTAGTTTACATATGTAATTAACATTTCACAAAACACATCTTAAAACATAGTACTTTCAAAATACATCAAAACTTCTTTCTTTCATTCATTCCCACGGGTCGTCGCTTAACAGTGCATGCACGGCCCAAGCAAGCCTCCTCCACAGCATCACATCATGTGGTGAAAACTAAGTTCTTCACCTTCGTTTTCATCACCTACATTACAAAGCTTATTCTAATGAGCCTAAGGCTCAGTAAAAAATCATATAAAGTGACATGCGTAACATGAGCGTGGTTTTGTAAATCATGCATATTCATTTCGTTCTTTATTGCGTTATTCTTACTTATCGATTTGGTTTTCCACCTCGTGGTTCTACCCAGTCCTTGTGACCGAGCTTTCCACCTTGTGGTTCTACCAGTCATTTACATGTTCGGCTTTCCACCTCGTGGTTCTACTTGGTCCTCGTGACCGAGCTTTCCACCTCGTGGTTCTACCTTATTCGTTACGTACATTCATGCATAGAACTTTGAGGATTTTCATAACAAGAGTTAGCACCAACAGGTTCCTCTCATTCCACCCTCGCCATTCGGTTGGGTGACGTTTGAAAACATGCATGGAAAACATTTTTGTTCTTTTCGTAAGACATGATGCATGAAAATGGCATACGTGCACAACGTGGCATTCATAACATAAACATAAAGCATTCATAAAACATCTCCCAATCAACATAAACAAACGTCTCCAAATGAAGATAATTGTTATCTCTTAAGTATACTTAACACAAACTTACTTCATTACTTTACTTAAACCTAGCAACCATCAAACAATGTCAAACAAACACCAATCAAACCCAAATACTTGGGCCGGTGCACGGTGCGATACACTCCAAACAAAGTATTCTTATTCTACTTATTCATAATCGTAACCAATTCTCGTCCACTTTTATTTGTTTCTAATTATACAACCTTAATCCTACTCTCTGTGATGTAGTCCCCGAAGGGCCAAAGACATGCAAGATTCACTTACTTGGATTCTAAGCTGCAAAATACTCCTTATTTCCTTCACTTTCTTTACTTGATTCCAAACAACCTTAACATCACAAATATGCTTACATTAGAATTTCCCGAATTTATCCTGTTTTTCTCCACAAATTACAACAGCCATAACTTAAGTTATCAAACTCCAATTCATCCGAAGACTTTTAATTCAATTTTGTAATAAAAAATCTTATAAAATCCGTATCTTTAAAATCAGACATATTTATCCTGCTTTTGTATGGACATGATAACACCTTGTTTTTCATGTCATTTCCATTAATCAAAACCATACTCGAACTCTTATAACTTCAATATAGGGTATAGAAAAACACTTAAATCAACCAACATCATACCTTAGTCCTAAGTTCGTGCTCCTCCTTGTTATTTAAAGTCACAAAACACCCTCGATTTGCACCTCTCACACTAAAGTTTCAACTTTAGCTTCAACCTTATGTTTCCCATCATACGAAACTTGAGAGAATTTAGGGATAATAAGGAGAATTTCGTGCATCAAATGTCAGCTGAAGGTAAAGAGGTAAAACATGAGGTGAAGAGGCAAACATGAGTTGGTGAGGCAAGCATGAGGTGAAGAGACAAGCATGAGGTGGAGAGGCAAGCATGAGGTTAAGAGGCAAGCATGAGGTGGAGAGGCAAGCATGAGGTAAAGAGGCAAGCATGAGGTGTAGAGGCAAGCATGAGGTGGAGAGGCAAGCATGAGGTGGCTTCACCAAATTTTCTGCTCCAACACTTAACTCACTTGTCACATAATCTAACCTTCTTATTTCTTTAAGCATTCCTTTCAAAGACGTATTTTAACACACTACCAACAATACTTCGTGATGCACTTATCAAGATTTAACAACGTAATTTACATTTATAATAACTAAGGTGCTTAAATGGCTCGGGTGTTACACCCTAACCCAAAAATTCAAAGCCCTTATTCCTAAGTCCTCAATCATAAGCCCTAAGTCCTAAGTCCTAAGCACTTCACCCTAAGCCCTTAACCCAAAGTCCAAACCCCTAATCCTTAATCCATAAGCACTAACCCTTAAACTTTAAACCCTAAGGCCTAAGTCGTAAAACGCCTTTAGCCTAAATTCTAAAGCCCTAAGCAGAAAACCCTAAGCCTTAATCCCAAAGTTGTAAGCCCAAAGTACTAAACAATAAATTGTGAGCCCTTAGGCCAAAGACTCAAGCCTTGAGCCCAAATCCTTTTTCCATAATCCCTAAGTCTTAACCCCAAAGCCCTAACTCCTAAGCCCTAATCCTTCAGCCCTAAGCCAAAAGCCCAAAGCCCAAAACCCTAAACTTTAAGCCTAAGAAATATGCTAAAGCCCTAACCCTAGGCTTAAAACCTTAACCCCTAAATCCTAAGCACAAAGCCCATAGCCCAACCCCCTAGGCACTAAGCCCTAAGAAGTCGTAAGGGATAAGCCCCAAGCTCTAAGCCTAAAGTCCTAAGCCCTTCTGTAATACCCAAACTTTTTGAAGGAACAAGATCCTAACGTCTTAATATATATATGTTTATGTATTAATAGCCTTGAAACTTAAGTATCCACTTTAAGACGACATATGTTTATGTATTGAATAAATTAACGATCAAGAACAAGTATCCGCTTCGAAGGATTGATGATTTATTTGACCAACTCCAAGGTGCACGGGTGTTCTCAAAGATTGATCTAAGATCAGGATATTATCAATTGAAGGTCAAAGCGGAAGATATCTCGAAAACAGCATTTAGAACTCGATATGGACATTACGAGTTTCTAGTGATGTCTTTTGGATTGACTAATGCTCCTGCTGCCTTTATGGATCTAATGAATCTTGTATTCCAGGAGTATCTAGATAAATTCATAATTGTGTTTATCGACGATATTCTCATATATTCTCAAACAGAGGAAGAGCATATGGAACATCTAAAGGAAGTATTATCAACTTTAAGAAGACATATGTTATCTGCTAAGTTTTCTAAATGTGAATTCGGGCTTGATAGAGTTAACTTTCTTGGACACGTAATATCAAAGGACGGTATTTCTGTTGATCCATCAAAAGTCCAAGCAGTGATGGACTGGCCACAGCCAAATACTGTTAATGAGATACTTAGTTTTCTTGGGTTAGCTGGATATTATCGAAGATTCATTGAAGGATTTTCAAAGATAGCAATTCCTTTGACCCGATTAACGAAGAAAAACATGAAGTTTTGGTGGTCAGATGAATGTGATAGAAGTTTTCAAAACTTGAAACAAAAGTTGGCATCAGCCCCAATTTTGACAATTCCAACTGAGGACGGTAAATTCACAATTTACTGTGATGCTTCCAAAATTGGATTAGGTTGCGTATTGATGCAAGAAGGAAAGGTGATCGCTTACGCATCAAGGCAATTCAAAGGGTACGAGCAAAATTATCCTACTCATGATCTAGAATTAGTTGCAGTTGTTCTTGCATTAAAAATATGGAGGGATTATTTATATGGGCAACAATGCGAGATATTTTCAGACCATAAGAGTTTGAAATATTTATTCACCCAAAAAGATGGCTCGAATTCGTAAAAGATTATGAGTTTGAAATCAAATACCACCCCAACAAAGCCAATGTGGTAGCTGACGCATTGAGTAGGAAGTTCATACCAGTCCAATTGGCAATGTCTATAACGCTTCAATCTGAAATTCAAAAGTCTGGCTTAGTAGTGTCAAATTTGAGTTTTATGCTTGCAGCATTATCTTTGAAGCCAACTCTTATGGATGAAATCAAAGAAGCTCAATTGGAGGATCCAAATTATAAACAATATAAATTGGGCAAAGAGCCAAATTCTTCTGACTTTAAGTGTTCGGATGATGGTGTTCTAAAGTTGAAAGATATATGGTATATTCTGGAAAAGCAAGAATTAGAGAAAAAATATTATCGGAAGACCATTCTTCTACATTTACGGTGCATCCGGGAAGCACTAAAATGTATCGGGATTTAAAACAGCACTTTTGGTGGCCAAATATGAAGAAGGACGTAGCAAAACATGTGGAATTTTGTGTCACATGTGAAGAAGTTAAAGTTGAACATCAAAGGCCTGCAGGAACACTTCAATCTTTACCGATCCCAGAATGGAAATGGGAGCATATAACAATGGACTTTGTTGTGGGATTACCGAAAACAACAAAGGGGCATGATGCTATTTGGGTGATTGTTGATAGATTAACAAAGTCAGCCCATTTCTTGCCGGTCAGAATGAATTTTTCTATGGATCAGTATGCTGAATTATATGTTCAAGAGATTATAAGACTGCATGGAATTCCAGCATCGATAGTATCAGATCGTGATCCAAGATTTACTTCGAAATTTTGGAAAAGTTTACATAATGCAATGGGGACTACATTGACTTTTAGCATGGCTTTTCATCCCCAAACTGATGGTCAAACCGAAAGAACAATTCAAATTTTGGAAGATATGTTACGAGCATGTGTATTGGATTTTCAAACTACATGGAGTAAGATGTTACCATTAGTGAAGTTTGCATATAATAATATCTACCAATCAACAATTGGTATGGCCCCGTATGAGGCATTGTATGGGCGAAAATGTCGATCTCCATTGTATTGGGATGAAGTTGGAGAAGCAAAGTTGTATGGTCCAGAAATTTTACAACAAACTGCAGATCAAGTGAAAGTTATTCGAGAAAGAATCAAAATAGCTCAAAACCGATAGAAACATTATGCAGATCAAAGGCGAAGAGAGCTAGAATTTGAGGAAGGCGGTGAGGTATTTTTAAAGATTTTGCCTTTTAAGGGAGTAATGCGGTTTGGAAAAAGGGGAAAGCTTATTCCACGATTTATTGGACATTTCCCTATTATAAAGAAGTTAGGCAAAACAGCTTACATGTTGAAATTGCCATCATCTATGGCTGGGATCCACAACGTTTTTCACATTTCAATGTTAAGGAAATGTGTACGTGATACTACTCATGTGATTGAAGGTAGAAGTATTGACATTGAGCCTACTTTGACATATGAAGAAAAACCAGTAAGGATCTTGGATTCAAAAACAAAAGAAATGAGAAACAAACAAATCCCGTTGGTCAAAGTCCTATGGAGAAACCATACTATAGAGGAAGCCACGTGGGAAAGGCAACAAGACATGATGAAGAAGTATGCAGAACTTTTTGGGGATAAAATTTTAAATAAGGAGGGTAGAATGTAATACCCAAACTTTTTGACGGAACAAGATCCTAACGTCTTAATATATATATGTTTATGTATTAATAGCCTTGAAACTTAAGTTAATACTAATCTAAATTAATCAGTAAAGCTAATCATAGTTAAAGGATATGACACCTCCACCTTACATTTACTCCTTAATCAATGATATAATTTGAATAAATATTAATCATAGAATATTATTAAATGTAAATTATGATTTTATATATTAAAGTAGTGAAGCAATAAGAAAGTGCCACATGTCACCATTAGAATAGTGCTAATCGTGATTAAGGTGTAATTAGTGAATGATTAAGAGGTAATTAAGGTTTACTAATCATGATTAATTAAGTTAATCTTGAAGATTATATTAGTACTAATCTAGATTAATTAATTTAAGCATGTATGATTAAAAGATGATAATTAAGGTATTTTTACAAATATAAATTGATGAATTGATTCAGAATGGTTAATTAAGCATGTTGGTGATGTTTATATCAAGATTATGCAAAAACTTTTGAGAAAATCATGCAGTTTTAGGGTTTGTAATTTTACTGGAAGTTCAAGTTTTCAAATGACTTGAAATTATTCTGATGATTTGAAATAGACATTTTAAGGAGAAGAATGACACGTGAATCACTTCAATCCAAGAAGTATAAGTTAAGTTATGACCGGTTGAAGTTTCTGTTATGCAACAGTTACTCGAAAATAATGTATTCTGGACAGTTTTTTGAATTAGGCATATACCGTATGTTTAGATGCTTCAAATTACTTTGATGTCTTCTGATGAATTATAGTATACATCTCAAGCAACATTCAAATACCTGAATAGCATTATTTGGATTAGTCTAGCTAAAGTTACAATCGATTGAAGATCAGGTTATACCAAAGCGATACTTTAAAATTAATGAATTATGTTACTTGTGTTTTAGATTTTCAAGTGCAGCAACATATTGATCAAGTTTTTCAATAAAGCTAAGGATTTAAGGTAAGTTAATGTTGCATGTGATTGGCCCTAAAGGGGACTACATTACAAAGATTAGGATTTTGTGATTTTGCAATATTCTGGATTGTTGGTGTGTAATGCACACAATACACCGACCTCAATTTATTTGAGGATATGTTTGTGTGCCTTGTTTGATGATTGATGGATTTTTGGTGTTAGAATAAAGATACATGTTTAGAATGCTTGCAATGTTTGAATTATATATTTTATTGCATGTTAACATGTTCATGCATTTTAATTGTTCATGCATTATGGTTTTAAGAAAAATACGAAAATGATTTGCATGCATGATTTTCATGATAATATGCAATAGGTCGTTGAGGGAGGAGCTTGAGTTAGATTGCCTCGAGGGAGGCCAAATGGTGTCTACTCTCTCCCGTGATACCTTCAACGATCAAAACAATGAAAGAGTGAAATGAACGAAATGTACGTAAATAGTTATATGTTGGGCGGGGTTTGAGTTTGGCTGTCCAAGAGGTTGGACCAAATGATGCCTACTCTCCCCTAGACGGTATTACCCAATTTAAACTGGACTTTTAAGTGAAAGAAAAGAAAAGAAATGAATGATACCGAAATTGCATTATTTTTATAAAAGCAGCATATGCATAAAGGTCTCATAAATGTTTTATTATTATGGATTAACTTACTGAGCATTAGCTCATTAGATAAGCTTTGTAATGTAGGTGATGAGATAGATATTGTGGATTCTACTTATCGTGGATAGATGCTTGAGGTGGTGAAGTACGTCCATTACGGAAGTTTGCGGCTGTTAGTGCAATTTTGACCGGTAGGAGACCTATGTAAATGGAAATGTTTTGTTTGAAAACTAATGTATAATATTATGTTTGGTTTATAACTGTTTTGTAATAACTTAGTTTTAATGTTAAAGTACAATATGTTTTGGTTACTTATTTCGAATAGAATCAATTTTGATGAAGTTAAATAAAAGTCTTCCGATGTGTTTTATTTCAAGGATTTCAAATTGATAAGTTTTACTTTAAATTGTTTAAAGTTAGTATTGTTTACAAAAAGAAAAAAAATTTAAGCAAGGGAAAAACGGGATGTCACACCTTCGCCATAAGCACTAAGCCTTAAGCCCTAAGGTTAATGCCCTAACCCAAAAATTCAAAGCCCTCAGTCCTAAGTCCTCAATCATAAGCCCTAAGTTCTAAGTCCTAAGCACTTTGCCCTAAGCCCTTAACCCAAAGTTGTAAGCCCAAAGTCCTAAACAATAAATTGTGAGCCATTAGGCCAAAGACTCAAGCCTTGAGCCCAAATCCTTTTTCCATAATCCCTAAGTCTTAACCCCAAAGCCCTAACTCGTAAGCCCTAATCCTTCAGCCTAAAGCCAAAAGCCCAAAGCTCTAAACTTTAAGCCCTAAGAAATAAGCCTAAAGACCCAACCCTCGGCTTAAAACCCTAACCCCTAAATCCTAAGCACAAAGCCCATAGCCCAACCCCCTAGGCACTAAGCCCTAAGAAGTCGTAAGGGATAAGCCCTAAGCTCTAAGCCTAAAGTCCAAAACCCTAAGCACTAAGCCCTAAGCCCAATGTTAAAAGCCCTAAGCCCATCACCCTAAAACGTATGCCTTAAGCCCTATGCCCTAAGCCCTAAGCCTAAAGTCCTATACCCTTCGCCATAAGCTCTAAGCCTTAAGTCCTTAACCCAAAGGCCTAAGCTCATAAAAACTAAACTCTAAACCTTAATCCCTACGCTAAAAGCCCAAAGCACTAACCCCTAAGCTTTGAGCCCAAAGCAATAATTCCTAAACCCAAAAGCCTAATCCCAAAGCCCAAAGCCCAAAGTCCAAATCCATGAGCCCTAAGTCTAAGTCCAAAGCCCCAACCATTAAGCTCTAAGGTCAAAGTTCAAAGCCCTAAGCCCTAAGCCTAAAATGTAAGCCCTAAGTCCAAAGCCCTAAGATCTAAGCCATAAGTAGTATGGACTCAGCAATTAGCTCTAAAATCTAAGTCATAAGCCCTAAGCCTTAGGCACTAAGCCCTAATTCAGAAGGCTTAAGCCCAAGTTCCAAAGCCAAAAACCCTAAGACCAAAGCTCACAGCCCTAAGTCCGATTCCCGAAGCCCTAAGCCCTAAGATGTATGTTGTAAGACCGAAGTCCAAAGCCTACCCATAATCCCTAAGCCAAAATACCAAAGCCCTGAGCCAAAATCCCAAAGCCCTAAGCCACAAGCACTAGGCTTTAAGGCTAAAGCCCTAACACTAAGCCCGAAGCTTAAGTATTGAAGCCCATAGCCCTTAACCTAAATTCTGAAGCCTTAATTCCTAAGTCTAAGCTTAAAGTCGTAAACCCTAAGCCAAATGTCATAAACCATAAGGAAAAGCCCTAAGCCTTAAGCCCTAAGGCTAATGCCCTAAGCCAAAAATTCAAAGCCCTCAGTCCTAAGTCCTCAATCATAAGCCCTAAGTCCTAAGTCCTAAGCACTTAGCCCTAAGCCCTTAACCCAAAGTCCAAACCCCTAATCCTTAATCCCTAAGCACTAACACCTAAAATTTAAACCCTAAGGCCTACGTCGTAACACGTAAGACGAACCTCAAAGCCTTTAGCCTAAATTCTAAAACCCTAAGAAGAAAACCCTAAGCCTTAATCCCAAAGTTGTAAGCCCAAAGTCCTAAACAATAAATTGTGAGCCCTTAGGCCAAAGACTCAAGCCTTGAGCCCAAATCCTTTTTCCATAATCCCTAAGTCTTAAGCCCAAAGCCCTAACTCCTAAGCCTTAATCCTTCAGCCCTAAGACAAAAGATCAAAGCCCAAAGCCCTAAACTTTAAGCCCTGAGAAATAAGCCTATTGCCCTAACCCTAGGCTTAAAACCCTAACCCCTAATTCCTAAGCACAAAGCCCATAGCCCAACCCCTAGGCACTAAGCCCTAAGAAGTCGTAAGGGATATGCCCTAAGCTCTAAGCACTAAGCCTAAGCCCAATGTTAAAAGCCCTAAGCCCATCACCCTGAAACGTATGCCTTAAGCCCTAAGCCCTATGCCCTAAGCCCTAAGCCTAAAGTCCTAAGCCCTTCGCCATAAACTCTAAGCCTTAAGTCCTTAACCCAAAGGCTTAAGCTCAAAAAAACTAAACTCTAAACCTTAATCCCTACGCTAAAAGCCCAAAGCCCTAACCCCTAAGCTTTGAGCCCTAAGCAATAATTCCAAAGCCCTAAGCCCTAAACCCAAAAGCCTAAGCCTAAATCCCAAAGCCCAAAGTCCATGAGTCCTAAGTCTAAGTCCAAAGCCCTAACCATTAAGCCCTAAGGTCAAAGTTCAAAGCCCTAAGCCCTTAGCCTAAAATGTAAGCCCTTAGCCTAAAATGTAAGCCCTAAGTCCAAAGCCCTAAGATCTAAGCCCTATACCCTAAGCCATAAGTAGTATGGACTAAGCAATTAGCTCTATGCCCTAAGCTTAAACACGTAAAATCTAAGTCATAAGCCCTAAGCCTTAGGCACTAAGCCCTAATTCAGAAACCTTTAAGCCCAAGTTCCGAAGCCACCCTAAGACCAAAGCTCACAGCCCTAAGTTCGATTCCCGAAGAGCCCTAAGATGTATGTTGTAAGCCCTCAGTCCTAAGTCCTCAATCATAAGCCCTAAGTCCTAAGTCCTAAGCACTTAGCCCTAAGCACTTAACCCAAAGTCCAAACCCCTAATCCTTAATCCCTAAGCACTAACCCCTAAACTTTAAACCCTATGGCCTAAGTCTTAACAGATAAGCTGAATCTCAAAGCGTTTAGCCTAAATTCTAAAGCCCTAACCAGAAAACCATAAGCCTTAATCCCAAAGTTGTAAGCCCAAAGTCCTAAAAAGTAAATTGTGAGCCCTTAGGCCAAAGTAGAAGTGGCATTCGAGCTAGCCGGTCCGTTGGCTCGCTCGATTAGCTAGGTACTGTAGTGATCCGAGAAAGGCTTGGGTTGCTACAGTGCCGAGCCTTGCCTGGCTCGAGCCCGATGGTCGAGCCCGAGCCAAGCCCGAGTTTTGGGCTCGCGAGCTCTAGCGAGCGAGCTAGGCTTAAGAGAGACCGTGACTCTCGATCTCCCTTTGTCGATCTTGAAATAGGTCAAAAGAGACCGTGATGCGGACATCAAGCAAGATTTAAAAGAGATGACGGAGAAAAGCAAAGCTATGACAGGGCCAATGACTCGGGCTCGGGCAAAGAAATTTAAAGATCAAATAAGTTTATACACAAAAGATTTTCTTAGCCGTCAGCCCGCACACAATCTACCCACCATCAAGATGGAGTTTGTCACAATTATTGAAGTACACAAGTAATTAACTTGTATTAATCTTTACTTGTCACTATGTGAATTATGCTACAAGTTCCACTTGTGAAAGTAGGTAGGAGCTGAGGTTGTAAACTTGTACACCTCACTCATTTGTGGTAGTTAGGGTAGGTGGGAGTTTACAAGATTAGAAACTTGTACACATCACTCCTTTTGGGTAGGTAGAGTATGAGGTAATGACTTGAACACCTCACACTTTTGGTAGGTATGCTGTAGTATAAAAGGAGGTGAACTTGTACATTTGGGACAACTTGAATTGAATGAAAGTGTTATCCTTTGTGAGAGATCTTCTCCCAATTAACATGCGTTGTTCGGTCTTTCATCGGTAAATCCAGTAACGTTATTTTCTGACTTATCAAGCGGAATTCCTTCGTTTGTGGAGTCTTCCCCAACCAAGGTTCTTCATCGCGTCGTTGTTTCGGGTCTGTAGCTTTTCTACGCTAAGGTTCAAATACTCTTCGGCTTTGGGTCAAGGTTTCATACTTATCTTTTCTTTATTTCAACTCTATATCCGATCACTGATCAATCCTATTCCGGGAAGGATCATATCATCTGGTATCAGAGCTTTGTTCTCTTATTTAAAAAAAAAATCTTAAATTCAGTGCTACTTTTAAGTTTGCAGGAGCCAAGTGAAAAAAAAAGGTGACTTATCATCTAGCATTTGCAATATCCTGCAGTTGTGGTATCGTTTGATCAAAAGATTAGACTTCTCTATAAAAGGCTTTAAATCATTTTGGGCTATATTTGCTCTGCTGTGCATCATCTAAAACGTTTGATTATTGGTTGTTCTATCCAAGCGGGTAATTGTGTTTTATTGTTGTTCTTTGTTTCCTGTTTTTTTTCGTTTTCCCGTCTTGTTTTTGAAGTTGCTTCTTGTCGTGTCTTTTGTTTGTCGTTTTTCCTCCATTTTCTTTTCTTTTATCTTGAATATTTCATTTCGTTTCCTATTGGTAAGTCGGTAAAATGATGCTTTATAGTACCGTACAGTTGTTGCAGAAAATTTTTTTGGGGAAAGTGAGTGGAAAAATGCAAGAGAGGTGAGATTGTTAGAAAACAAAAAGCCAATTAAAAATAGTGAAACACGAGGGAAAGACTTGAGCGTCATTATCCGAGCGAAACAAGTAAGGGAGTGCAGGTGAGGTCCTTTTACATTATATTATCTAACATTTTTGTGCAGGTTACTCAACCTTAAACCATGTCAAATTCAGAGAACACTCCACAACTACAGGGCTTTGACAATCTTCAATTACAAGTGTTGATGGCTGAAATGAAGAAAATGATGAGAGATGAACTGGGCCGTATAAACAAGCGACTAGATATTGTTGAAGAAAATGCTAGGAGACAACAACCGCAACGTTTACAAATCAACCGAAATAGAAACAACCGGAATCCACAGCGAAGAGAAAGAATTGAGTTTGGAGATATGAATCGTGATCGAGAAGATGATGAGTCAGAAGACGATATTAGGAGGAATGAAAGAATTCCTAGAAACCGGATGGATGATAGTTTAAATAATATCAAAATGCAGATTCCTTCTTTTCAAGGAAAGAATGATCCAGATGCGTATTTTGAATGGAAAAAGAAGGTTGAACTAATCTTTGATTGCCATAATTATTCTGAAGAGAAAAAGGTAAAACTCGCTGCTATTGAGTTTTCCGATTATGCTATTACTTGGTGGAATCAATTACATTGAGCAGGAGAAGAAATGGAGAAAGACCCATTGATACATGGGATCAGATGAAATCTGCAATGAGAAAAAGGTTTGTACCCAGCCGTTACTATCGAGATTTATGGCAAAAATTTCATAAACTCAAGCAAGGGAAAAAAACCGTGGAAGAATAATTCCAAGAGATGGAGGTTACAATGATTAGAGCCAATATTGAGGAAGATCGAGAAGCTACGATGGCTAGATTTTTAGAAGGGCTCAATCTAGAGATACAAGATAAGATCGAGCGGCAACATTACGTAGAGTTGGAGGATATGTTGCATATGGCCATCAAGGTTAAACAACGGCATAAAAGAAAAAGTGTCAACCATTCCACATCGAACAATAGCTCTTCAACATGGAAGCCCAACTATGCTAAAAGACAAGAAAAACAAATTGCTAAAGCCAAGCTAGACCCAAAAGTTGCAACTACTAGTTTAGGGAACCAAGGTAAATTTGATCCATCTACTTCTTGCAATCATGACATTAAATGTTTTAAATGTCAGGGAAGGGGTCACATAGCTAACCAATGTCCAAACAAGCGAGTTATGGTAATACAAGACAATGGAGAGATTGAGACGGATGGCAATTCGAAAGTTGATAGCATAGACAAACCAGAAGAGGATGAGTATGCAGTTGAAGGGGAATTGTTAGTTACCCGAAGAGCTTTGAATGCTCAGCCAAAGCCAGTTGATGAGGGAGTACAACGAGAAAACATTTTTCACACTAGATGCCAAATTCAAAACGAGGTATGTAGTATGATAATTGATGGAAGAAGTTGTACTAATGTGACAAGCACTATTGTGGTAGAAAAATTAGGTTTGCCTATGAAGAAGCACCCTCGACCTTATAAACTACAATGGTTCAACCAAAGTGGTGAAGTTAAAGTCAACAAACAAGTATTGATTGCTTTCCGTATCGGCAAGTATGAAGATGCGGTGTTGTGTGATGTAGTAACTATGGAAGCTGGACATATCCTTCTTGGTCGACCGTGACAATATGACAGACGAGTGGTGCATGATGGGTACACGAACAAGTACTCATTTGTGTTTAACAAAAGGACAGTTAATCTTGTTCCTATGTCACCAAAAGAAGTCTACGAAGATCAACTACGACTACAAGAAAGTTTCAAAGAAAAGAAATCAAGTGAGAGAATAGAAAAGAGAGAAAAACAGAGTGAGAAAAAAGAAGAAATTGAGAGAGAAAAAGAAAGAGAGAAGCTGTGTAAAAAGAAAGAGAAAGAGAAAGAAGAGGTAGAGAAGAAAAGAAGAGAAATGAAAATGAGAGAGAAGAAGAAAAAGAAAGAGGGAGAGAGAGAAAAAATTTCTTTATGAAAACGAGTCAAGTGAGCAAAGCCCACTCGAATGAGATTTCAATGATTCTTTTGTTGCACAAGCAACAAACCTTGTTGACTAACACCCGTAATCATGTTGTGCCAAGTTTTGTGCAGACTCTTTTGCAGGAATTTCAAGACATGGTGGCAAAAGAAATACCCGCAGAATTACCACCGGTACGAGGCATTGAACATCAAATTGATTTGGTACCAGGGGCTACTTTACCAAATCGCCCACCTTATCGTAGTAGCAAGGAGGAAACTAAAGAACTCCAGCGGCATGTTGATGAGCTACTTGCAAAAGGTTACATTATGGAGAGCCTAAGTCCCTGCCCAGTTCCAGTGCTACTAGTTCCTAAGAAAGATGGAGCATCGAGGATGTGCATTGATAGTCGAGCAATCAATAATATCACGGTAAAGTATCGTTTTCCTATTCCTCGTTTCGATGATATGTTAGATGAACTGCATGGAGCATGTTTATTTTCAAAAATAGATTTGAAAAGTGGATATCATCAAATTCACATGAAAGAAGGTGATGAGTGGAAAACGACATTCAAGACAAAACATGGATTGTACGAGTGGTTAGTTATGCCATTTGGCTTGACAAACGCTCCTAGTACATTCATGAGGTTGATGAACACGTTTTACGCCCATTTTTAGTAAGATTTGTTGTTGTTTACTTTGATGATATATTGATTTACAGTAAAGGCATTGAAGATCATATTTTACATTTTAAAGAAGTATTTTTGGTACTTAGGGGAGAGAAACTATATGCTAACCTAAACAAGTGCACCTTTGTCACCGATCATGTTGTGTTCTTGGGTTTTGTTGTTAGTAATCAGGGAGTATAGGTTGACCAAGAGAAAGTTACTGCAATTCAAGATTGGCCAACACCCACCAACGCAAATCAAGTCCGTAGCTTTCATGGACTAGCAAGTTTCTACCGCCGTTTCGTTAAAGATTTTAGCACCATTGCTGCCCCACTCACCGAGGTAATAAAAAAAGAATGTTTGTTTTAAGTGGATAGTAGCTCAAGAAGAGGCGTTCCCGAAGATCAAACAAAGGCTGACAAATCCACCTTTGTTGGCATTACCAAACTTTGAGAAGCCCTTTGAAGTTGAGTGTGATGCATTACCTCTCCTTTGATTTATTGGGCTCCAATCCGTGCTTAAAGTGAAGAGGATTTTTGGCAAGGTTCGGTCCATCACTTGTCCATTGAAAAATGGATATGATCACTTGCATCCTTCTTGGACCACATTTGAAAAGCGTCCTCCCCCATGGTGGACAAAGTGAAGTCGGCTTTCCCTTCTTTTGGAGTTGGACATGGCCGAGGCTCAGATAGGTTGTCTCGGCAAGAAAGGCTTTGGGCATCGGTTGTCAACTCCTCCTCTTCAAATTCCCAATGCAAACAATGTTTGGGAAGCTCTTTTTCAAGGGGTGAGGGATCATCTAAGAGGTCCATTAAAGGAAATGTCACACCTGCAAAATCAGCAAACAAGTTAGTAAATTGTCTTGCACGGCCTCGGGTTATCATGCCCTCCAGGTGGGTGTGGCTCTCGGGCATGTCAGATCTTGTACATTTGGGACAAATTGAATTGAATAAAAGTGTTATTATTTGTGAGAGATCTTCTCCCAATTAACAAGCGTTTTTCGGTCTTTCATCGGTAAATCCAGCAACATTATTTTCTGACTTATCAAGCGGAATTCCTCCGTTTGTGGCATCTTCCCCAACCAAGGTTCTTCGTCGCGTCGTTGTTTCGGGTCTGTAGCTTTTCTAAGCTAAGGTTCAAATACTCGTCGGCTTTGGGTCAAGGTTTCATACTTATCTTTTCTTTATTTCAACTCAATATCCGATCACTGATCATTCCTATTCCGGGAAGGATCATACCAGACCGCCTCTCTCTCGATCGTCACCGAGAGACCAGGACAAAGAGAAAGGGAGAGAGAGAGAAGGGGGAAGGTTTGGTTTCAGACTTTCAGACGACATCGAGAGAGAAAGAGAGAAAAAAAGGGAGAGAGAGAAGGGGAGGGTTTCAGCAAATTTTGATATTGCTAATTTATTCCTTGAGTTTTTGAAACCATTTTATGATGCTACTAACGAATGTTCGGTAGTTTATTATCACACTATGCATCGTGTTCTTCCAATTTTCATAAACTTAACGGGTACTTTTCAAAAATACAAAGAAGTTAATGAATTTTTTGATATAGTTGGTAGTATGAAAACTAAATTTAAAAAATATTGGCTCTACGTATCTAACATTTTTTCATTCTCATGAATAATGCATCCACGATTTAAAATAAGAAGAGCTAAATTAATGCTTGATAAAATTTCTAGTAATTTAGGTTTTATTTCCGTAATTACTCCTAATCAATTAAAAAACGATATTGCTACTTTGTATTCTTCGTACGAAATTAAATATTTAAATGTTAAACGTTCATTTTATTCTTCTAATATTGCCCCTAGCTCAGTGGTGGTTCCGGATTTCGGCATGACCTAAATTTTATGGATACCATAAATGAAGAAATAGATAGCGAAGATATGGTGGTTCGGAAAAAAATGAGCTTGAAGTTATTTAGAAACACGATATAATATTTCTCGCGATGATGACTTTGATATATTTAAAATAGACGGATTCTTCAGAGTTATGTCGACCCCAACAGCAATGTGTCGACCCCACGATACTTCAGTAATTTTTTGATATTTTACACGTGATTGACGATTAGATAGGTGTCATTCTAGTAAGGATGTATCTAATTCGTAGTGATGCAAATGTCAAATTTATTTCTATTCAAACATTTTCAATGTCATGTCATATTTTTTTCAATAATAATTTTTTTTTACTATATTAAAAATTCGACAAATATATTTTTAATGCATTACTAAGTCCATATTACATTTTGAATATTTTAATAACAAAAACAACTTTTAAAAAAAATAGGATATAAAACAAGAATATTGAAAAACAATGAGCTCATTTGACTAAGATTTTCATTCTCGGCAGGCTCGGTAAGCTCGGCTCGTTTAGGCTTGAGGCTCGTGAGCCGGCTCGAGCCAAATTTTTTTGAAACAAGCTCAACAGGCTCGGCTCGAATAGGCTCGACAGACTCGATAGACTCGGCTCGAAAAGCTCGACAGGCTCAATGAGCCAAAAAATTCTAGGCTCGGCTCGAATGCCATGTCTAGGCCAAAGACTCAAGCCTTGAGCCCAAATCCTTTTTCCATAATCTCTAAGTCTTAACCCCAAAGCCCTAACTCCTAAGCCAAAAGCCCATAGCCCAAAGCCCTAAACTTTTAGCCCTAAGAAATAAGCCTAAAGACCTAACCTTAGGCTTAAAACCCTAACCCCTAAATCCTAAGCACAAAGCCCATAGCCCAACCCCCTAGGCACTAAGCCCTAAGAAGTCGTAAGGGATAAGCCCTAAGCTCTAAGCCTAAAGTCCAAAACCCTAAGCACTAAGCCCTAAGCCCAATGTTAAAAGCCCTAAGCCCATACCCTAAAAAGATGCCTTAAGCCCTAAGCCCTAAGCCTAAAGTCCTAAGCCCTTCTGACATGCCACGGATTAGCATACCGAATGGAGCAATCACCCGAGCCCGATCTCGGGAATTTTCTAACATATTTGTTAATTTTGCAGGAAAAATTAAGTGATGAACTATACATTTCTAAGCCAACTTTAGAGGATCAAACAAGGCCAAAACACGTGATTAATTGGCATGGAGAAAAGGTGGACTTACAACCAAGAACCGAGCCTCCAGGAATCAATCCCGCACATGAACCCGGTTGAAGTTCACGTTGCATGGTGAGTTAAAGTCACATGCAAACGTGACCAAATGTCCCACGACTCAACTCATCAACACTTCAATGGAGTGAAGGAATTTGATTGCATTTTTTAGTGTAATTTTAAGTTAATTTTTACGTTACATTTTAGGAGAACCGGAGAGGGTTTCTCGGCTAGATACATTTTAGTTATTTTGCGTGCTTTTGCATTGGGTTTTGCATGAGGGATTCTTGGCTGAAAGAATGGTATTTTGGACCAAGAAAGAAGGGCAAATTGGATGAAGGGGTGCAAGATCACGTGGCCATCACATTCTTGCATTCTCATTGGTCCAATTTTCCCTCCTTTACTTTCATTTCCAGCATGCATGTTGCATGACTTTGGCTCATAATTTTCCCTCTTTTTTTTTCTCTTTTCAGCTGATAAAACCTCCCCCAATGCTGGCTTGTAATTTTCAATTTGGAATTTGAATTAAAGTTGCTTTGAGCATCTCCCTCTCACGGGCATTTCCAACTTCAAAATCGGCAGCCGGCGCACCTCCGGCCACCGTAGGTTATCTCAAAGGAATCCTCCCTCCGAGCTGGAGATTTCTTTGTGCTTCTATACTCCAGCTTTCTTCAAGGACTTTAGGGTGAGGTTGAAGGTCATAAGCTCTTCCTTCCATCAATATTTTTCGTTTGGTTTTAGTTCTTTCCGCCAGCAGATTTCTGGCTACCACCAAAAATGCCGTTACTATTCCATTACATTCCGACCGATCCATCCACGTGATTTCCTTCATCATTGGAGAAATATCACCTATCTTCCTTCCAGAGTTCCACTCAAAATTTCAGCCCTAAACTCGATCGCATCGTCGAGTTATCGCCGTCCAAATTCAAGTCCCGATTCTGGAATTATCGGATTATCGTTTTTCCATTTAACCTAACCTGATTCTCCCACTTCCTAAATCTAAACCCCCTCCATTCCGTGTCACCTTCGCCATAAGCTCTAAGCCTAAGTCCTTAACCCAAAGGCCTAAGCTCAAAAAAACTAAACTCTAAACCTTAATCACTACGCTAAAAGCCCAAAGCCCTAACCCCTAAGCTTTGAGCCCAAAGCAATAATTCCAAAGCCCTAAACCCTAAGCCCTAAACCCAAAAGCCTAAGCCCAAAGCCCAAAGTCCAAATCCATGAGCCCTAAGTCTAAGTCCAAAGCCCCAACCATTAAGCCCTAAGGTCAAAGTTCAAAGCCCTAAGCCTTTAGCCTAAAATGTAAGCCCTAAGTCCAAAGCCCTAAGATCTAAGCCCTATACCCTAAGCCATAAGTAGTATGGACTAAGCAATTAGCTCTATGCCCTAAGCTTAAACACGCAAAATCTAAGTCAAAAGCCATAAGCCTTAGGCACTATGCCCTAATTCAGAAGCCTTAAGCCCAAGTTCCAAAGCCAAAAACCCTAAGACGAAAGCTCACAACCCTAAGTCCGATTTCCGAAGCCCTAAGCCCTAAGATGTATGTTGTAAGCCCTAAGTCCAAAGGCTTAAGTCGAAAGCCAAAATCCCAAAGCTCTGAGCCAAAATCCCAAAGCCATAAGCCATAAGCACTAGGCTCTAAGGCTAAAACCCTCCACACTAAGCCCGAAGCTTAAGTATAGAAGCCCATAGCCCTTAACCTAAATTCTTAAGGATTAATCCCTAAGTCTAAGCTTAAAGTCATAAACCCTAAGCCAAATGTCATAAACCATAAGGAAAAGCCCTAAGCCTTAAGCCCTAAGGCTAATGCCCTAACCCAAAAATTGAAAGCCCTCAGTCCTAAGTCCTCAATCATAAGCCCTAAGTCCTATGTCCTAACCACTTCGCCCTAACCCCTTAACCCAAAGTCCAAACCCCTAATCCTTAATCCCCAAGCACTAACCCCTAAACTTTAAACCCTAAGGCCTAAGTCGTAACACGTAAGCCGAATCTCAAAGCCTTTAGCCTAAATTCTAAAGCCCTAAGCAGAAAACCCTAAGCCTTAATCCCAAAGTTGTAATTCCAAAGTCCTAAACAATAAATTTTGAGCCCTTAGGCCAAGACTAAAGCCTTGAGCCCAAATCCTTTTTCCATAATGCCTAAGTCTTAACCCCAAAGCCCTAACTCCTAAGCCAAAAGCCCATAGCCCAAAGCCCAAAGCCCTAAACTTTAAGCCCTAAAAAATAAGCCTAAAGCCCTAACCCTAGGCTTAAAACCCTAACACCTAATTCCTAAGCACAAAGCCCATAGCCCAACCCCCAAGGCACAAAGCCCTAAGAAGTCGTAAGGGATAAGCCCTAAGCTCTAAGCCTAAAGTCCAAATCCCTAAGCACTAAGCCCTAAGCCCAATGTTAAAAGCCCTAAGCCCATCACCCTAAAACATATGCCTTAAGCCCTAAGCCCTATGCCATAAGCCCTAAGCCCTTCGCCATAAGCTCTAAGCCTAAGTCCTTAACCCAAAGGCCTAAGTTCAAAAAAACTAAACTCTAAACCTTAATCCCTACGCTAAAAGCCGAAAGCCCTAACCCCTAAGCTTTGAGCCCAAAACAATAATTCCAAAGCCCTAAGCCCTAAACCCAAAAGCCTAAGCCCAAAGCCCAAAGTCCAAATCCATGAGCCCTAAGTCTAAGTCCAAAGCCCCAACCATTAAGCCCTAAGGTCAAAGTTCAAAGCCCTAAGCCCTTAGCCTAAAATGTAAGCCCTAAGTCGAAAGCATCTCCATGCAAAAGATTGGATGGAGATGCTCTTAAGCCCTTAACGATCCAAGCTTTTGCATGGAGATGCTCTATCCTCGGTAAGAATTGTATGAAAAGATTGAATTGATTGTTTTATTCATATATGCTTTGTTTTCTTGATGACAAGATTAGTAAAACATGCCAAGAACTGCACGAGCATCGGGTGAAGGGACAAGTCACGATAATGAGAACGTAATTGACAAGCTGGTAAGTCTGGTGGATCGCCAGTCTCAATATTTGGAGGAATACCGCACGCGAGAAACTCATGGAGGCGACAGAAGGAGTGGTGCAAGTGAATTAAGTTGTGAACGGTTCAACCGCCTCCATCCTCCAATGTTTAATGGACAATTGGCTGACCCAGCTGTGGCCGATGAATGGATCCGAAAGATAGAGGATTTATTTGAGTATGCTAAGATCGAAGGAAGGGACAAAATCATATGTGCAACATTTATGCTTGAAAGTGATGCTCGGTTTTGGTGGGATACAATTAAAGCCTCCCGGGATGTACGTGAAATGACATGGAATGATTTCAAGGAAGTATTCAATAACAAATACTTCAGCCAGACGGTCAGAACCGCGAAGATGGTGGAATTTGTACAACTCCGCCAAACTGGGACGGTTGAGGAGTACATTAGGCGGTTTGAAACCTTATCCCGGTTTGCCCCGTATATGGTGACAACCAATAACTTGAAGGTACATCAGTTCACGCAAGGCCTAAAGTTGGAAATATATCGAGGAGTAATTACTGCCAGTAATCCCAGTACAACGTATACAGTGTTGTAGCTAAGGCACTTGAAATGGAGGAAGTTGAGTCGAAGTTTCAGAAACGCAGGGAAACCCAACAACGGTTTGCTAGGTCGTCTCCACAACAGCAACAAGGAAAGAACTGGCAGGGTCAAAGAGGCACAAAATGACCCAATAATGGACAACCAGATATCGAGAAAGGAAAAAGAGTACAAGGACCTCCTCAGAACAATGAGTGTTCTAAGTGCGGAAGAAGGCATTATGGGAAATGCATGATTGGCACCGGGCAATGCTTTAGATGCAAAGAAATGGGTCATTTTGCAAGAGACTGTCCTCAGGCAAAGAAGGAGCAACCAAAGGCTAACCCACGAGTTTATGCAATGATTGAACCGGAGGATGAGCTTCCAGCAGTTGTATCAGGTACACTTTTAATTAATGGTGTGCCAGCATATGCATTAATAGATTCGGGTGCCACACATTCATTTGTTTCTGTTGCATTTGTGATCAAGTTAAGTGATTTACCGGTGATAGCTGAACATTTCTTTGATGTGATGTTACCTTCCGGTGAAAGATTGCACCTTAATTGTGTCTTGCCTAAGTGTGTGGTGGCTGTTAAGGGACGGGACTTAGAAATAGAGTTTATAGTCATGGAAATGAATGGATATGAGGTTATACTCGGTATGGATTGGCTATTCCGGCATTTTGCCACTATTAATTGTCGGACTCGGATAGTGGAATTCAAGCCACCGAACGAAGAAGCCTATTTTCTCTAGGCAATCAAGAAAGCTGAAAGGATGACGATTGTATCAAGTATTGAAGCTCGACGGTTGTTAAATATGGGATGTGATGTGTACCTAGCAAGTATAGTGGATGTACAAAGGCAACCCAAGAAGAAGCTTGAGGAAATTCTTGTGATCCAGAATTTTCCCGAGGTCTTTTTGGATAATCTTCCAGGATTACCCCCGGATCGGGAGATAGAGTTTGTAATTGATACGTATCCGGGAGCTGAGCCGGCATTTAAGAACCCATATCGGATGGCCCCGGCCGAACTTAAGGAATTGAAGATACAATTGGAGGAATTAGTCAATAAGGGTTTTGTTCGCCCAAGTTTTTCTCCATGGGGTGCTCCGGTATTGTTTGTCAAGAAAAAAGACGGATCACTGAGAATGTGCATTAACTATCGGGAGTTGAACAAACTCACAATAAAGAATAAGTATCCATTGCCAAGGATTGACGATCTATTTGATCAGTTGACGGGTGCCAGGGTATTCTCGAAGATTGATTTAAGATCGGGGTATTATCAGTTAAAGATTAAAGAAGAAGATATCCCGAAGACGGCATTCAGGACATGATATGGGCATTATGAGTTTCTGGTGATGTCTTTTGGATTGACAAATGCTCCGGCGGCTTTCATGGACATGATGAATCGAATATTCAAGGATTTCTTGGATAAATTCGTCATTGTGTTCATTGATGACATTTTGGTTTATTCCAAAATGGAAGAAGAGCATGTAGAGCATTTAAGGATGGTTCTTTCTAAGTTAAAGACGCATAGACTGTACGCCAAGTTTCCTAAGTGCGAATTTTGGCTTGATCGGGTTAATTTCCTTGGTCATGTCATATCCAAGGAAGGAATTGCAGTAGATCCAGCAAAAGTGCAAGCCGTTATGGAATGGTCGCAACCGAAAAATGTCGGGGAAGTGCGAAGTTTCCTTGGGTTAGCCGAATATTATAGGAGATTTATTGAAGGGTTTTCCAAGCTTGCAACTCCTTTAACCCGCTTGACGAGAAAGAATGTAAAGTTTTGGTGGGCCGATGATTGTGAGAAGAGCTTTCAAAAGTTGAAACAAAAGTTAATATCGGCACCAATTTTAACCCTCCCGACTGAAGATGGGAATTATAGCATTTATTGCGACGCATCCAAGATCGGATTAGGGTGTGTCCTTATGCAAGACGGAAAGGTAATTGCTTATGCCTCGAGACAATTAAAGAATTACGAGCAGAATTACCCTACACACGATTTGGAGTTAGCTGCGGTGGTGTTTGCTCTAAAGGTTTGCAGGCATTATCTTTATGGTCAAACGTGTGAAATTTATTCCGACCATAAGAGCTTAAAATACCTGTTCTCTCGAAAGGAACTCAACATGAGACAAAGAAGGTGGCTCGAGTATGTAAAGGACTATGATTTCGAGATCAAATATCATCCGGGAAAAGCCAATGTTGTGGCCGATGCCCTTAGTAGAAAGTCATCAACAATGCCGGTGCAACTAGAAAAGGAGGTTGTGGCATTTGGTCTTGAAGTGATAGAAGATCTGTCTTCCACCCTCATGGCTTTAACCGTCAAGCCCACCTTGTTAGAGAGGATAAAAGAAACTCAACGGGAAGATTCACTATGTAAGAAGCATATAGAGGGTAATGGACAACGTTACCCTGAGTTACATCAAACCGAGGATGACACATTGAAGTACAAGAACCGATGGTATGTGCCATCTAACTCAAATTTAAGAGGAGACATATTAGTGGAAGCTCACTCTTCCGCATTTGCAATGCATCCGGGAAGCACGAAAATGTATCAGGATTTAAAAGAGCACTATTGGTGGCCTGGCATGAAAGGAGATGTAATCAATCACGTTCAACTATGTCTTGTGTGTCAACAAGTGAAGGCTGAACACCAAAAGCCAGTTGGTACGTTACATAATTTACCGATTCCGGAATGGAAGTGGGAGCATATTGCTATGGATTTTGTAATTGGACTACCTACAACGACTAAAGGACATGACACCATTTGGGCTGTCGTAGATAGGCTTACGAAGTCAGCACACTTTTTGCCAATCAAGCTAAGTTCGACAATGGACAAGTATGCCGAACTTTACATTCAAGAAGTTGTGAGATTACATGGAGTTCCTATATCTATTGTATCGGATAGAGATCCAAAATTTACCTCTAAATTTTGGAAGAGCTTGCAAAAAGCTATGGGAACTAAATTGACGTTGAGCACAGCATTTCATCCCCAAACCGATGGCCAGACGGAAAGGACTATTCAGATTCTCGAAGATATGTTAAGGGCATGCGTTATGGAGTTTCAAGTGACGTGGAATAAATTATTACCTTTGATCGAGTTTACATACAATAATAGCTTTCAGTCCACAATTGGGATGGCGCCTTACGAAGCATTATATGGCCGGAAATGCAGATCTCCTTTGTATTGGGATGAAGTTGGAGAAACTCAGTTCTACGGCCCCGAGATTTTACAACAAACCAAGGATCAAGTAGAAGTAATCCGAGAAAGGATCAAAATAGCTCAGAGCCGACAGAAGAGCTATGCTGATACAAGAAGAAGGGAGTTGGAATTCGAAGAAGGAGATGAAGTTTTCCTCAAAGTCTCACCGTTCAAAGGCATCAAGAGATTTGGTAAAAAAGGGAAACTTGCTCCAAGGTATGTTGGACCTTACACCATATTAAGGAGGATTGCAAGAATGGCTTACAAACTTGACTTGCCAATAACCATGCATGGGATCCATAATGTATTCCATGTATCAATGTTAAGAAAATGTTTGAGGAACGTTGAAGATAGAGTTGAGCCAAGTAGCATTGAAATCAAGCCAACCTTGACTTATGAAGAGACGCCTATAATGATACTTGACTCAAGGGTTAAAGAGCTACGGAATAAGAGTATTCCCTTGGTTAAGGTTCAATGGAAGAATCACACAAACGAAGAAGCTACTTGGGAACGTAGGAAAGAAATTTTAATTAAGGAGGGTGGAATGTAACACCCGACTTTTCCAAGTACTGAAAGTTCTATCAATGTTGAATGATGAACAAAGTTATCTGATTTTAAAGGAGATAAGTTCTTTAAATGAGTTTAAGTCTTTCTAATGAAATTAAGTAGATTCGTTGATGAAACTATAGCAACAATAATTTCTTGATTTGGAGGTTCGTAGAGAAAGTTATGAGTTTCGGAAACTTACAGATTGGTAACAACAACCGGGTTAAAGATCGATAATGAGATAGTTTCGGTTTTCCCATTTTATCATGCAACCAATGAGCTTAATTGACAAAGTGGTATTCTAAGAAATTGTTGAAGACATCAAAAGGAGAATATTTATAGGTTTAACAACTCAATAGGAGTTTTGGTGAAAAAGTTATGCATTTTAGAAGTAGATGAATGAAAACTGAACTAAGGAAATGTGAACTTTTGGACGATTTTTTGTATTTCGTACATTTGATAATCTTAAACTTACAATTTGAAGTTTATGTCTTCTACAAAGTTCAACAAGACTCAATAAGGAATAGAATGACGTTTGAATCATGAAAATCATAGTTTTGTAGAAAATGTTATGAAACTTTTAACTTGCGGTTGACACCTCATGCTTGAAAGCCACCTCATGCTAACCTTTCAACTTCCACAATGAGACAAAACCGATTAAGTGCCTTGTAATGCTCTGAAGTTCTTCATTTAGCCACGAAACTTACCTCTTCCCTCTCCTGTTTTCTCTCAAATTTCAGAGTAAACTTAGGGTTTCTAAGAAAGAAGTGAAAACCGATCAATCTAGAACAAGGTTTAACCCTCAACCCTTTGGAGGAAAGTGTTCCTCTCTTCAATTCGGATCTTTTGAGGTAAGAATCATTCAAACCACTCTTTTAATGATTAAATTTAGTTTGAAATAAGTTATGAAGGTTGAATTGGACGTTTTATAGATTAAATGCATTAATTAGTCAAGACAAGTTCACGCATAAACATTTTCGGTGCATTCTGCCCGATTTTAAAGAGGTGAGTGATACGAGCTCCTTAAGTCCGAATTTCATCTTGATGTCTTCTAATGAGTTGTAGTAAACATTTTAAGGATGAGAATGATAGCTTAATCATGCAATTTGGATTTATACAGAAAAAGTTATAAACGTCGGAATTTAGGTCAAAAGCAGAACATTACGAGTTTGACTAAGATTGTCAACCTTTGTTATGTTTAGGTGATTAAAGTTACCCATTGGAGCTTTGAAGACTTTGACACGACAAACTTAAGCAAGGAAGACATGTAAGTGAATCTCACTCTTGTTTGGCCCTTAAGTTGGACTACATCACAAAGAGAGTGTTAGGGTTTGTTTGGTAGATAGTAAGGAGTTACGTAAGATAAAAATGTAGGATATTATGTATTGATTCTGTTTGGGGTGCATCACACCGTGCACTGACCCAATAATATGAGTTTGATTGGTGTATGATTGCCATTGAATTGTGGAAGTATGTATTTATGTATCGCTTAAGTACGTAAAGAATAAAAAAATAGCTATAGAAGTCAATGGACTTACCTTTGGAGACGAATGTGCTATGTTGAGTGTTTTTAAGTTAAGCATGCTATAGAGAGATATGTTTACAAATACAGCATGAAATGTTATCAAGCATTGCACGAAAGTATCATGCATCATGTTTTATAAAGAATACGAAAATGTTTTCAAGCATGGTTTTCAAATGTCGCCCAACGATTGATGAGCGTGGTATGGAACACTCTCATCATTCATGCATGAATTGTACATAAAGGTTAAGAAACAAATCCGTGAGGGGATGGTGATACGTAACGCCCGAACGGACAGAAATTAAGAAATGCTATGAAACACCTTCGTGAGGGGATGGCGATACGTAATGCCCAAGCGGACAAGTGTTATGAAACGGATCTGTGAGGGGATGGCGATACGTAACGCCCAAATGGATAAAAGTTAAGAAAATGTCAATGAAATGTTAAGAAATAAATGAATATGCATGTTTTATGAAAAGTTCATGATCATGTTAGGCTTGTAGGATCACCTGATTTCTTACTGAGCTTTAGGCTCATTGTTTAAGCTTTGTGATGTAGGTAATGAAGAAGAAGTTGAGGGTGATAACCCTACATGTTTAATGTAGAATTTTCAGATCGGGATGAAGGCATTCCACGCTGAAGGTTTGAATCGTTAAGTGTCGACCCGTGGAAGATGTATGAAAACGAACAAGTACATGTTTTGAAAAGTTTATATATGTGTAAATAAAACGTTTTAAGTACTTAGTTTTGCTGAATACAATGTTATGTAAGAAATGTTTTGCAATGTATCTTGTATAACTTAATATTATTGACCACTATGATTTACGTTTTAAGTACATAATTTAAGTTTTGTATGCATGTTATGAAGTAAAGTAAGTGACCAAATATTACATATGATTTTCCTCTTAAGATTACTATTTATTACTTACGTAAGGAGGATGTGACAATTATGGTATCAGAGCCCACCGGGTTTTAAAATCGGTTCTGTAGACTGCTTAACGATCCAAGCTTTTGCATGGAGATGCTCTATCCTCGGTAAGAATTGTATGAANAGGAGGATGTGACATTAAGGCTTACGGCATAGGGCTTTGGCTTAAAGCTTAGAGATTAGGGTTTATGGCTTAGGGTTAGGGCTAAGGGTTTAGGGCTTAAGGCTTACGGCATAGGGCTTTGGCTTAAAGCTTAGAGATTAGGGTTTATGGCTTGGTGTGCTGCGGGAACCAGGATCGCACACACTTTATCGGACTTGTCGCTTTTCACGTAACCGGGGAGGTCGCGTGTACGGCGATCGGGAAATTGGCTCGGGCTAATTTATGATGGGGTTTGCGGAAGCGTAATGTGGTAGGAATGAGGGTGTTTGGTGGTGGAAAATAGGGAATGGTTCAATAGAATGTGGAGATGACTCGGTGGCGAATGTATGGACCGGGATTGGCTTGTGGAGGAGTTTGAAGGCTCGGGGATGAAGATGGGTGAAGGTAATGGATGAAGGCAATTCAATACTTGAGCGATCAAAGTATTGAACTCTGTAGACCTTGAATGTCTTCTCGGATATGACTCACCGATGAACACTCGAGGGTTGATAAGACTCGGCCGGATATGACTCACCGGAGGGGAAATATCAGAGGGAGCTTCGATTCTTTTCAGGAAGAAGGTGCAATGCACAATTTTTACTAAAATTCTCTCTATTGAAAATAGTGTAAGTGTTACACTTAAATAAACGAAAACGTAAAGTAACTAAACTAAGAAAGTTAAGCTAAGTCCATTGATGTCTTCAACGCTTAGGATTAGCTTCGGAAGCCTTGAGTCAACTTTACGCTTGGTTCACTTGGGAATGGCACGGTCGGTTTGTGGTTGACTGAGTGTGTCCGAAGGTTGACCGAGAGGGTGCGTCAGGTGAACAGAGCTCCGAGCGATTGAGAGATTGGCTCGAGCCAATCTGGCGGTCGGGCATGGGCGAGCTTCAAGGGATCCGCACGTTTGTTGAGCAAATCTGTTGATTGAAGATCCTCTGAAGATTTAACAGCTGCTCCATAGATTTGGTGCATGAAAATCCCTTGTGGTTCGCTGTGGTTCGGTGATCGGCCATGCTCGTGCGTATGATGTGTGATCTACGGTCATCATGAAGATCTGCTCGTGCCAATGCAATCCTCTTCCTTTCCTTAACCAAATAACCAAAATACTTAAAGATTAAGTAAGTTTGGCCGATGGAATTGGGCTAAGTCTTTCAATGGGCCGTAGGTGGGCCGAGGCTTGACCGTGGGTCGGTCAAGGATCGGCCATGGCGGTCCTCCGTGGGCTTTCGCTTGAGCGTTGTGTTCTCTTTCGCTTGGGCTGGCTTTCCTTCTTCTTCTAAGGCTAAATGCTTGCTTGAAAGGGAATCTACTAAGCGTGACCGAAAATAGGGCCCATGGTTGAACACTCGATCCAAAGGGTTTGGACCGTGCATTCACCCATGTCGGTCACGTGTTCCGCTGGGCTGAAGCCCTAGTGGACTTTGGCGGGGCCGGCGACCGGGGTCGTCGGGTCGTGGTCGTGGAGCGGGCGGGTCTCGGTCACAAGCCTCGTTTGCGTCGTGGGCCGGGCTGTCGGGTGCGTCACACGTCTCGGCTGTGTCGCGGGCCGGGCTGCTGGATGCGCCGTGTTCGGGTACGGTCGGACGTGGCCCGGTGTACGCGTCGAGGCTGGGAATGGCCGAGCACCAAGTAACGGAGTGCTTGGGCCGTTCCCGATCATGCTCGGACGGTATGTCCGAGGCTAAGTGACACGCTCCAAGAATGCGGAAGTGTCGGGATAGGAGAAAGTAATGCAATCTGCCAATGTGAAGAATGACTAAAACCGAAACAGGGGATTGTGGCAGTTAGAACTCCAATTGCGTACAGGCTTTTGGGCTGAAATTTTGGGGACTTAGACTTTAGGGAAGGAACTAAGTTTGGTCTAGATTTAGGGTGAAATCACGTGTGGTTCATGAAATGGCAAGGGGATACATTTAGAAGCACAAACAGACAAAATTACCAATTGGCAGAGCATTAGGTGGTAGAGACGACTAAACAACTCCCAATGTAGAGAGTCTGGGATCGTGAAAATAAGCAGACAACATCTTCAATCAAAGGGGAAGACAATGCAAGTGGTTTTACAGAAAACACACAGGTAGGCTAGGAGGTATCCTAGATAGAAAATTAATGGACAGAATTGCCAGATTGCTGGAGTTCGGAAGAAGAAAGGAGGAAAAAACGCATGCACAACTTTTAGATAGGAGGAACAGGGAACACAAAGATAAACCAAATATTTCAAGACCTAAAAGAGGAACTCACAGCCCAAATTTCAGGAAATTAGCACATGGGAAACGGAAGTTGATACGGAGGACACTTTTGGGATACGAACGGGGATTAGCTTACATTACAACCGGCAGCAACCAACAATGACAACATCAATTCCAAAACAACAAATGGAAGGAAGGCTATGTGATTTCCAAGCTTACCTTGACCCAAAACAAGTGTGGAGGAAGGTTGGAATAAGGGCTAAGTGGCTCTAGCAAGACACCAACACCAAAAACAAAGAAAGATTGTGGATATTACTCACCAAAATCTAACCTTGCCGTTAGAAAAGGAGAGGATGGAGAGAGCTTCAAGCTTCTTGACTTTACCAAATTCTTTTCTACCTCTCCCAACGTGGGAGGAGGGATACATACCCATACAAAAATATCCCCAAATAAAATAAACAAAAATAAACCTAAATTAGGGGGCAATGATTAGCTAAAAGTAGGTGTTAGGTGAGAAAAGGGTACCCATCACCCACTTGCAAGCCAACCAAATCCTAACTCACGTCCAAACCAAACTAAAGAAGGAACTAAGGAGTTTGGAAGAGAAGACTCTCCCAAAGCTCCAGCAAAGGAAGGAAAAAAGGGGGGGTTCAAACCGAACCACTCCAAGAGAGAATGGTTCAACCCGAACCACTCCCCGCAAATTGGTCCAAACTGAACCAAAATGTTTACATCAAAAAAATCCCAAATAACTTGGTATTTTACAAGCACAAAAATCAAACATCACTTGGCCATTCCTTGGAAGCCTTCATCCCCCCCAAATAGTGGTGCATACGGCCTCCATTGTCCTTGAAACCGAGTGTAGTTATGTCCCGGGTGGTGAACTTGGCAAGGAAGATCTTGAATTTTTGGCTAACTCCTTCTCTTCTTTATACTTCCATTATAAGCAATGTTTGGGGAGTTCTTGATCATGATGTGAAGGAATATCTAGGAGCTCCAATGTAGGGACAAATGTACCTGCAACATCAACAAACATATTAGCTAAAAGTCTTGCACAGCTTCGAGTTGTTGCTCCTTCCGGTTGATGATGAGTCCTGGGCACATCACTAAGAGACCTGCAAAATGAGCAACTAAGTTAGAAAAATCACCCGTGCTCGTCGGGGTCACGTCCGTGGCTCTGGTGAGGTCCGTGATGTGCTCCAGTTGCACATCATGGCTTAGGTTAGGTCTTATGCTTTGGGCTTAGGTCTTTGGGATTAGGGCCTAAGGATTACAACTTAGGAGTTATGCCATAAGGCTTACGACTTATGGCTTAGGGCTTACGACTTATGGCTTAGGGCTTACGACTTAGGCCTTAGGGCTTTGGGCTTTAGGATTTGGGTTTAGGTGTTTTGGCTTTGGGAATAAGGCTTACAATTTTAGGCTTAGGGTTAGGGCTTTGGGCTTTGAGCTTTGAGCTTATGGCATATGGATTAGGATTTAGGGATTAGAAATTAGGGCTTAGAGCTTTGAGCTAAGGGTTTTGGGTTTTAGGCTTACAGCTTAGGGCTTTTGGCTTAGGGGTTAGGGCTTACCACTTAGGCTTAGGGCTTAAGATTTACATGTTAGGGCTTTGGCTTTGAGCTTAGGGCTTTGTGTTTATAGGTTAGGACTAAAAACTTTAACACTTTGTAATTAGGCTTAGCACTTAGGTTTTTGGACTTAGGGCTTAGGCTTAGGGTATAGGGCTTTGGCCTTTGGTCTTACGGTTTAAGGCTTAGGGCTTTGGGATTAGGGCTAAGGGCTAAGGTCTTTTGGGTTATGGTTTTGGGCTTAGGTATTTGGCTTACGACTTAGAGATAATGGCATAGGGCTTCAAGCTCAAGGTTTAGGGCTTTGAGCTTAAGGGTTTGGTTTGGCTTAGGAATTAGGTTTGGGTTTTTTGTTTAGGCCTTAGGTCATGGTGCTTATTGTTGGCTTTAAAAGTGTTTTTAAAGCAATCAATTGTTGTTTTATGATAACTATGTAAGATAAGCATGAAAGATAAAATAAACTTTTCTAGAATGTTTAAATTAGACTTAACCATTCATGAGAAATACCCTCTTTGAAGGGTACAATTAGAGTCTAACAATTTGTTTAAGTGCTGCAAAAATTTCAAGTATGTGCAGTGTTTTGTGTCTACCCATAATACCTTGTGTCGACCCTTATAAAATTTAGAAGCTTACCCATAATACTTTGTGTCGACCAACAGTCTATTGTGTCGACCCCTGTTCAAAACAGAGGCCGAGTCATTCACTCCTTGTGTCGACCAGAAAATCAGCCCAATGTACAAAATGTGTCGACCCAACTAAATTACTTATGTCGACCTTTACGTTCAAATTGTGTCGACCCATCTATACAAATTGTGTCGACTCAAAGAAAGACAGTGTAGCGTGCAAATCATGTCGACCCATCCAAATTATCTATGTCGACCCTAGAAAAGACATTGTGTCAACCCTACAATATTCCATGTGTCGACCCCTCAAAGCTGAGCCTGCACTTTACATGTCGACTCCAACGTTCGATTTGTGTCGACCCTAACCTACATGTGTTGACCCTAGATTTTCCAATGTTGGATCCTTCAGATTTGTGTCGACCCCAAATTTTCCAGAGACGAATCCTTCAGGTTTATGTCGACCGCACAAAAAGTTATGTCGACCCAACTGACCATAAGCTTCTAATGACTATATTTTTTATGTTTCTACCAGCTAGTGCATGTGTCGATCCCAACAGAGTGTGTCGACTCATTTTGGCAGTTCAGAAGCAAACTATAAATGGATGAAGTAAGCTCATTTTGACAAGAAGATTTTTGACGAGAGAAAAACTATGCCGAAGTGTTGCCAAATTCATTCCAGAACTTTTTACTCTATCAAATCCTACTACTATACGTGTATATCATTCTTGAGATTGAGTGAGTCAGTTTTTATAACCGTACAAATTGTATTTGTTTTCCTTGAATGATCATTGTAAAAGGGGTGACGCTCCTTCAAGAAAAGAGTCAAAGGTTTGATTGACACCCGTAAGTCAATCGTAGTGAAGCTCAAGGTTTGAGCGGGAAATATCTTCAAGGAGGTACCTTGAAGTGCGGACGTAGGCAAGGTTGGCCGAACCTCGTTACCAGATCGGTGTTAATATCTCTCTCTCTTAACTTTTATAATTATTGATTATGCTTGCATATTGAATTGATAACTAAATCAAGAAGAGATAATTGTTAAATCCTTGAACTTACGAAAAAGTTTAGTTTACCTAATTCACCCCCCCCCCCCACCACTTAGTTTAATCTCAATGCTACACTTATGGCTTATGAATTAAGGTTTAAGGCTTAGGATTTAGGGCTTTGGACTTAAGGCGGGGCTTAGGGCCTATGGTTTATGCCTTTGGGCTTAGGGCTTTGGCCTTTAGCCCTAGGCCTAGGGCTTAGGGCTTATGGCCTAAGGCTTACTACTTAGGAGTTATGGCATAAGGATTACGACTTAGGGCTTAGGGATTACCACTTAGGGATCAGGGCTGAAGGCTTATAACTTAGGGCTTAAGATTTACATGTTAGGGCTTTGGGATTTGAACTTAGTGCTTTGTTCTTATGGCTTTGTGTTTATGGGTTAGGGCTAAACACTTTAACACTTTGTAATTAGGCTTAGGACTTAGGACTTTCGACTTAGGGTATAGGGCTTTGGCCTTAGGCATACTGTTTAAGTCTTAGGGCTTTGTGATTAGGGCTAAGGGCTTAGGTCTTTTGGGTTATGGTTTTGGGCTTAGGTATATGGCTTACGACTTAGAGATAATGGCATAGGGCTTCAGGCTCAAGGTTTTGGGCTTTGAGCTTAAGGCTTTTTGCTTGGGCTTAGGAATTAGGTTTGGACTTTGTTTTTAGGCCTTAGGTAATGGAGCTTATGGCTTAGGGCTTAAGGTTTAAGGCTTAGGAGCTACGGCTTTGGGCTTAACGCCCAAGGCTTAGGGCCTATGGTTTATGCCTTTGGGCTTAGGGCCTATGGTTTATGCCTTTGGGCTTAGGGCTTTCGCCTTTAGCCTTGGGCCTAGGTCATAGAGCTTATGGCTTTAGAATTAAGACTAAGTGATGCAAACATCAAGCAAGATTTAAAAGAGATGACAGAGGAAAGCAAAGCTATGACAGGGCTAATGACTCGGGCTCGGGCAAAGAAATTTAAGGATCAAATAAGTTTATACACAAAGGATTTTCTCAACCGTCAGCCCGCACACGATCTACCCACCAACAAGATGGAGTTTGTCACAATTATTGAAGTACACAAGTAATTAACTTGTATTAATATTTACTTGTCAATATGTGAATTATGCTACAAGTTCCACTAGTGAAAGTAGGCCGGAGCTTAGGTTGTAAACTTGTACACCTCACTCATTTGTGGTAGGTAGGGTAGGTGGGAGTTTACAAGATTAGAAACTTGTACACATCACTCCTTTTGGGTAGGTAGAGTATGAGGTAATGACTTGAACACCTCACACTTTTGGTAGGTATGCTGTAGTATAAAAGGAGGTGAACTTGTACATTTGGGATAACTTGAATTGAATGAAAGTGTTATCCTTTGTGCGAGATCTTCTCCCAATTCACAAGCGTTGTTTGGTCTTTCATCGGTAAATCCAGCAACATTATTTTCTGACTTATCAAGCGGAATTCCTCCGTTTATGGCATCTTCCCCAACCAAGGTTCTTCGTCGCGTCGTTGTTTCGGGTCTGTAGCTTTTCTAAGCTAAGGTTCAAATACTCGTCGGCTTTGGGTCAAGGTTTCATACTTATCCTTTCTTTATTTCAACTCAATATCCGATCACTGATCAATCCTATTCCGAGAAGGATCATATCACTAAGGGTGTAGAGCTTTGGTCTCAGTGTATAGGTAACATGCCACGAGATGCCTTGCATGTAGCCAAACCTCAAGGAGCTCACCCGAGCCCGAGTAAGGAGCTTTCTAATCAATTTGCTCTTTTGTAGGAAATGTTAAGCGTGGAATAATTATGGAGGAGCCTACTTTGAAAGACTTAGAGCAACTCAATAATCAATTTCCTCACATGGGAAGTCTTGGAAAAGGAGTTCAAGATCGAGGCATCTTTGAGCTTGGAACATAATGGAAGGAAGTACAAAACCGAAGCAAACCTAATCGGCATCCTCTCTCTCTAGCTTTAGTTTATGCCTTTGATTTTGCAAAAAACAATCATTTAGGGTTTTATGGGTTTGGCATGGGTTTGGTGTGGGTTTATATGGGTTGTATGGGTTTGGAGTGGATTTTATCTTTTGCATGGGTTTTTTTCTTTTGAATGCCTTGATGGCAGCCGGTGGAAGAGGGAACCAATTTCGGGGACAACACTTCCTTGGTCTCCTCCAAATCAGGTATTAGTGCTTACGGCTTTCAGCTTAGGGCTAAGGGCTTAGGGTGTAAAGCTTTGGCATTAGTGCTTAGGGTTTAGGGCATAAGACTTAGGGCTTCAAAATTTTTGCTTAGAGATTAAGGCTTACGGCTTAGGGGTTTAGGCCTAGGATTCAAGGCTTTGGGAATATGGGTTTTTTCTTAGGACTTAAAGTTTTTGACGTGTTTCAAGTATGGAATGAGGAACAAAATGGCTAATGCGTGAGAAATAAGCAATGAAAATGGGACAAAAATGGGTATTATTGGGGAAGGTGCTTTTCAAGTTGTATACGGAGTTTGCAACTGAGATTCAGAGGGGTTGTTAGGGAATGAGAGGGGAGCTTAACCTCAAAAAATGAGGGCCAAAGCTTAGGGGAATCGGGAGATATGTAAATGGGAATATCGGGTGCTAAAAAGGCAAGAGTAACTGGATAAGATGTAGTTGAATGAATACCTCCATTATATGCAAATTCAACATGTGGTAGACACTTCTTTGTGTATTTTAAATTCTTAGAAATAATTTTTCTTAACAACATAGATAGACTTCTATTAACTACGTCAGTTTGTCCATCTGTTTGTGAGTGTGTTACAGTTGAAAACAAAAGTTTAGTGCCTAACTTATTCAACAAAGTTCTCCAAAAGTAACTTAAAAATTTAACATCTCGATCAATCACAGTTTTTGTTAGTATGCCATGCAACCTCCTAATTTCTTTAAAAAATAAATCCAAAACATGTAATAATACCAAGATCAAGTGATGACACAAATCAGTCCCAAGAAGAAAGACCAATTGCAAGAAATTGGAGGCCCAAGACAGGGTCAAGAACCAAGAAAATGCATGAAGCGCTATGTTGTTTAGTGGAAGAAATTGAAATGAAAGAATCTATTCAACATCAGAATAAAATGCTTATTATGTTAAGTAGATATTGACATCATACAAGGTGGTCAAGCAGACAAGTCTAAGAGCCCAAGCCAATAAAAGATATTGAATGGACAAAGAAAATAGGAAAGTACATGCAACTTTCCTTAAATCAAACTTTTACTTGACCAGCAAGAATATATTGGCAGATTCAATAATCTTCCCAAAGTTATTTTAAAACATTTTCTTCATAGAAGTTGTAACTGCTTTGAAGACCTATTTGGAATGGGCTGGATCACAAAAATCGAACATTGTTTGCTTAGCAAAATACACAACTTACCAAAAAAGAAGTGCCTTGCAACAATTCCGAAAATTCTTTCTTTTTATTTTATTAAGTTTCCTAATTACTTTCTATTTCCTAANTCCCAAGAAGAAAGACCAATTGCAAGAAATTGGAGGCCCAAGACAGGGTCAAGAACCAAGAAAATGCATGAAGCGCTTTGGTTCTTACCGACAAGTTCGGTCTGGGTCAAGCTCCTTGTTTGGTAACTTAGGTTCCGTCGACAAGGTTTGATTAGGGTCAAGTTCCTCGTACTTGATTCAAAGGCGATCCAAGTGGCTTTCTCCGCATTGTTGAAGGGTCTCGGGTTTATTATACTCGTGGTTCTCATCATTTGGTATTAGAGCTTTGGCTTCTTTATTCAAGTTTCTATCTTTATTTAAGCTTTCTTATTCTTCTTTATTTCCTTACTTCCTATCTTCTATCTTTCTATCTTTTCTTATTCTTCCTTATTTCATTATTTCCTATCTTTATATCAGAAAAAAAAGCAAATAAAAAAAATTGTCTTAAAAAAAATGTGAAAAAAGAATTATTGTGCAAAAAAAAAAGAAAAACACTGCAAAAAAAGTGAAAAAATGATTTTTTGCTTATTGTCTTTGTTACTACCATTATCAAAAAAAATCTTGTTACTTCAAAAAGTGCTTACTAACTTTAGTCATCAATATTTGTTTCAAAGTTATTTCTTTTAATTTTGGTGACTTCAAAGTTATTCCTTGCCTTTATTGCTCTTACTTCATTAGCGCAATACTTCATTATCATCATTCATCATTATACATAAGTTTTTCTTGGATCGCATTGTTTCATCAAAATAGTTTGACTTTGACAATCTTGGAAGTTTGAATTTTTGGCTTAAAAGTTTGATCTTGATTGTTTTTACTTGTTGAATATTTCTCCTGAATTGGGTTCTTACATAAAGAACTAAAAGAGAAAATTGAGAGGAAAAAGGCAAGAGTGTGGGACTATTTTATAAAAGCCATTAATTGAGAGAAATACGAGTGTGAGTGACATTGGTTGAGTGTAAACAAGTGAGGGAGTGAGTGAGGTCTGTATATTTTGTTATTTATTTGCTAACAATTTCTTTTGCTTCTTATTTAGATAAATGAGTATGGCTGAAAGTCAATTTAATGTTGAGTGCGAGAATGAGAGAAACCGTTACAAAAATGAGCGGTATTTTAGAAAAAACCAAGAAGATGGCAATCTAAGCAACATCAAGATGAATATTTCTTCTTTTCATGGCAAAAGTGATCCCGAATCATATTTGGAATGGGTAAGAAAGGTTGATGATATTTATGATTGTTACAACTATACCGAGGAAAAGAAAATCAAGTTGGCCTCAATGAAATTGATGGACTATGCAAGTACATGGTGGGATCAACTAGTGAGAATTCGGAGAAGGCACGACGAAAGACCCATTTCCAAGTGGAAAGAAATGAAAACATTTATGCGTAAGAGATATGTTCCTAGTAATTATCATCGAGAAATTAAATGTTTTAGTTCTCAAGGATTCAGCCCCTATGCTTTAAATTGTCTGAATAAAAGAACAATGGTAATACGTGACAATGAGGATGTTGAAAAGGAAAACTCAAGTGATGGCGAGATGCCCCCACTACAAGATTGTAGCGATGTGGAGGTAGAGGAATCCATGAGAGGTGATTGTTTAGTCACTAGGCTCGTGCTTAACGTTCAAGCCAAGTACGATGGAGATGAAGTACAAAGAGAACACATATTTCATACTAGATGCTACATGAATAACAAGGTATGTAGTTTAATAATTGATAGTGGGAGTTGCACTAATGTTGCTAGGACTTTGTTAGTGGATAAGTTGGGATAGGAAACCGAAAAGCATCCCAATCCGTATAAGTTGAGCGATTGCGGTGAAGTCAAAGTTACTAAACGAGTTAAAATTGTTATGTCCATTGGGAAATATCATGATGTGGTTCTTTGTGATTTGGTTCCTATGCAAGCAACACATATTTTATTAGGAAGACCATGGAAATTTGATCAAAAAGTCAAGCATAATGGGTTCAAGAATGAGTATAGCTTTGTTCGAGATGGTAAGACAATCATTCTCAAGCCACTTAAATCATGGGAAGCTAGTGAAGATCAAGAGAAAATTATAAGAGATTTTAAAATGAGAGAAAAGTCAATCTGTGAGCAAAAGAGTGAAAAAGTGAGCGGTGAGAGAAAAATAGAGCGTGAAGAAAAGAAGAAGAGAGTGGAAAAAAAGGAAAAGAGAGAAAACTACAGCGAGAGAGAAAACAGGAAGAGAGTGGGAAAATGAGTGGAATAACGAGAAAAAGTGTGGTAAAAAGTGTGATGTTAGCAAGGCAACAAGTACTTGTACTTTTGTACAAGGATATTTATCTTTCTACTAACGAGCTAACCTCTTTGTTTCCAAGGATTTTTTATACTCATTTACAGAAATTTGAAGATGTGTTTCCCAAAGAAGTTCCAAAGAAAAATGGAAATTGGCAAGCTAAACTCTTTGTGTGTGGATTGTCAAGCTATAAACAAGATCACGCTAAAGTATCGACATCATATTCCAAGGTTACATGACATGCTTGGTGAATTACATGGTTCACATTTATTTTCAAAAATAGATTTAAAGAATAGATACTACCAAATACGAATGAAAGAAGTGGATGAATGGAAAACAACTTTTAAAACTAAGTATGGTCTTTATAAGTGGTTAGTAATGCTGTTTGGATTATCTAATTCGCCAAGTACTTTTATGAGATTAATGAATCATGTTCTAAGAGCTTTTATTGGAAAATTTGTTGTTGTATACTTTGATCATATATTAATATATAGCAAAACCTTAGATGCACATGTTGAACATTTGAATTTGGTTTTAATTGCATTACGAGAAAATCAACTTTATGCTAACTTGAAGAAGTGCACTTTTTGCATGGATTCGGTAGTTTTTCTTGATTTTGTTGTAGGATCAAAAGGGATTTCGATGGATAAAGAGAAGATCAAGGCAATTCAAGAGTGGCCGAGACCAAAGAATGCAAGTGAGGTTAGGAGTTTCCATGGATGGGCAAGTTTTTATAGAAGGTTTGTTCGAGATTTTAGTACTATCGCGACACCGTTGAATGATCTTGTTAAAAAGCATGCTGAATTTAAATGGAATGAAGTTCATGAACACGCTTTTAATCTTCTAAAAGACAAACTTACTAGTGCACCATTACTTGTGTTACCTAATTTTGATTAAGTATTTGAAATTGAATGTGATGCGTCGGGAAAAGGTATTGGTGGTGTGTTAATGCAGGATTCCAAACTAATCGCTTACTTTAGTGAAAAACTTAATGGAGCTGCTTTAAATTATCCAACATATGACAAAGAGTTGTATGCTTTAGTGAGGACTCTACAAACATGGAAACATTATTTGTGGCCAAAGGAATTCATTATTCATTTTGACCATGAAAGTTTGAAGCATTTGAAGTCACAAAGAAAATTACACAAGAGGCACGCCAGGTGGATGAAGTTTATTGAAACATTTCCATATGTTATAAAGTACAAAAAAGGTAAGGAAAATATTGTTGCTGATGCATTATCTCGAAGGTACATACTTCTAACGTCCTTACAATCTAAATTTCTTGGATTTGAATTAGTTAAAGAATTATATGAAGTGGATTTGGATTTTGGTGAAATTTGGAAATTGTGTGAAAAGATTGCATATTTAGATTATTATAGACATGATGGTTATTTGTTTAAAAAAGATAAAGTTTGTGTTCCAAATGTTTGTTGAGAGAACTATTTGTTAGGGAAACTCATGCAGGTAGATTAATGGGACATTTTGGAGTGAGCAAAACTTTAACTGTTTTATGTGAGCACTTTTATTGGCAAAAAATGAGACATGATGTGCAAGTTATTTGTGATAAATGTATCGAGTGTAGGAAAGCTAAATAAAAAATCAAACCACATGGAAAGTATATTCCTCTTCCAGTTCCTAGTCAACCTTGGATTGATATTTCAATGGAATTTGTTATTGGTTTGCCAAAAACACAAAGTGGAAATGATAGTATTTTTGTAGTTGTTGATAGATTTAGTAAGATGACACACTTTATTGAATGCTCAAAAACTAATCATGTTTCACATGTTGCGGATTTATTCTTTAAAGAGATTGTGTGGTTGCATGGCTTACAAAAAAATATTGTTAGTGATCGAGATGTTAAATTTTTAAGTCACTTTTGGAGAACTTTGTGGAATCAGTTAGGTACTAAACTTTTATTTTTAACAGTAGCACACCCACAAATGGATGGACAAACTGAAGTAGTTAATAGAACACTATCTACTTTGTTAAGAGCAATTATTTCTAAGAATTTAAAACAATGGGAGAAGTGTCTACCACATGTTGAATTTGCATATAATAGAGTTAATCATTCAACTACATCTTATTCACCATTTGAAATAGTGTATGGTTTTAATCCTTTAACTCCTATGGATATGCTACCCTTGCCTACTAATGAGTTTGTTAATTTTGATGGAAAGAAAAATGCAGAATTCATTAGAGATTTGCATACAAAGGTTAGGGAGAATATAGAAAAGAAAAAGGAACATTATGCGCAGCAAGCAAACAAAAGCCGAACAAAAGTGTTGGAGGAAAAATAAGTTGCAACCTTGAGGAGATGGTCATTTTCAAGTGTTGGAGCAAATCAATGACAATGCCTACAAAATTGATTTGTCAAGTGAATATGGTAATGTTAGTGACTTATCTTTTGATGATGCAGGAGATTCGATTACGAATCTTTTCGAGGAAGGAGAGAATGATGCGGATCAAGTGATGACACAAATCAATCCCAAGAAGAAAGACCAATTGCAAGGAATTGGAGGCCCATTGACAAGGTAAAGAACCAAGAAAATGCATGAAGCGCTATGTTGTTTAGTGGAAGCATTTGAAATGCAAGAATCTATTCAACATCAGAATAAAATGCTTATTATGTTAAGTGTTGAAGAAGATATTGACATCATACAAGGTGGTCAAGCACACAAGTCCAAGAGCCCAAGCCAATAAAAGATATTGAATGGGCAAAGGAAATAGGAAAGTACATGCAACTTTCCGTAAATCAAACTTTTACTTGACCATCAAGAATATATTGGCAGATTCGACAATTTTCCCAAAGTTAGTTTAGAACGTTTTCATCATCAAAGTTGTAGCTGCTTTCAAGATCTTTTTGGAATGGGCTGCATCATAAAAATCGGACATTGTTTGCCTAGCAAAATACAGAACTTACCAAAATAGAAGTGCCTTGCAACAATTCCAAAAATTCTTTCTTTTTATTTTATTAAGTTTCGTAATTACTTTCTATTTCCTAATTTACTTTTTGTTAGTTTAGATAGTGTGTAGCCTATTTAAAGGCATTTAAGCTATTGTAATAGGGGACAACTTTTATGATTAATTCACTTTGAGTGTTTTGGAGAGATTTTTTCTTTGGTTCTTTGCGAAGAACTCGATCTTCATCAAGTTGATTTTTGATAGATCAATTTTGATAGCTTTCGTTCTTACCGACAAGTTTGGTCTGGGTCAAGCTCCTTGTTTGATAACTTAGGTTCTGTCGGCAAGGTTTGATTGGGTCAGTTCCTCGTAATTGATTCAAAGGCGATCCAAGTGTCTTTTTCCTCATTGTTGAAGGGTCTCGGGTTTGATATACCTGTGGTTCACATCATTAAGTGTTTTTAAGCTATCAAAAGGTTCAGTTAAATTTTTTTTTGAAGTGATACATACTGAATTAGGAGTAGAAAAAGAAAGCAAATTAGAGTACGACACATGTCACTATAGGATTAATACCAAATCATGATTAAGACATAATTAGTGAAAATTATGGGGTAATTAAGATTTACTTATCATAATTACTAAAGTTAACCCTTGGCATTAGCTTAGAACTAATGTGAATTGATTATTTAAACAAATTATGAATTAAATTATTATAATGGAGGTATTTTATCAATTAATAGAACAAGTAATTTTCAAATGGTAAAAGTAAATGGATAAATTTGGTGAAACTCTAGAAATATTGGAGGATGGCTAATGATCAGCCATTTTCATGCTAAAGAGAGAGAAGCGGTGAAAGAGAGAGAGAACTTCACAAAAAAGGGTTTAGAGAGAAAGTTAAAGTTAAAGGGGAAGAAGCTAAAATTGGCCTCCAATCCTTAGAGGAGAAGTTTTCCGATCATCAAGAGGAATCTATTGAGTTGAAAATCAAGAGGTATGACCTTATATTATGTGGGAATTATGGGATTATGAATGACTTTGTAAGTTGGTTATGAGTGATACACAAAAATTAAAGATTTTGCTTCATGGTTCTGTTTATTGGTTAACCAATCATGTTGGAATATCATGTATATATTTATCAATGATGGAAATTTGGAATTGGTAGAGGTTGGAATATTGTATCTAAAATCAATGATAGACTAATCTCATGTCCTAGATCTTTTAGCACGTTAAATTAGACACCTTTAGTGACGTATAGGCTATGGAGTCATAGCATTTCAAGATGTACATAACAAATTATAATATTTTGAAGTTATCACAAAATTGGGCATTAATTCCAAAAATTGTGACTGATATTAGGTGATTGCGGTGAAGGTTATTCACAACTGTTCCTACTACAGAAGGACTTCCTAAGGATAGATAAGGTAAGTAGTATTGTGTTTGTTTTGCCCTTAATTTGGTCTACATCAAGAACAATAGGACTTTGCTGTTGTTTTATGCTTTATATGTTAAGTTGACATGAACATATAAAATGATGTAGAAAAGCATGATTCGTTTTATGATATGATGGATAGTTGTTTTAATGTTATAAATATTACTTAATTGATTGACACGTTCATGCCTCAAACATCTCATGCATCATGTTTTCTAGAAAGTTACAAACTATTTATATGCATGAAATTTCATTTGAAACAGAATATGAAAATGGTGGTTTCGGAAAAAGATAAAAGAAAGAAAGAGAAAGTTACATAAATGTCATTAGAATTTGATTTGAGTTGGATGTCCCCTTAGGTGGACTCAAGTTTGTTGTCTGTCACTCCTTGTTAGGAAGCCCCCAATGAAAAGGAATGATACAAATTAAAAGAATGAAAGATCCAGAATAAAACAAAAGGAAAATTTTTTCTTATGCATATCATGTACAATTTCATGCATATCTTAAACTACTTGCTCATAGATGAGTTTTGCTTCGTGTAAACTTCTCCAAAACTTTGATATAAATCTGAAATCTCGATCTAACACAATAGATACCGATACTCCAAGCAATTTCACTATCTCTTGTATGTAAAGTTCAGCTTATTGATGTAGTGAGAACGTCATCTTCACTAGTAGAAAATGGGTAGATTTTGTTAAGCGATCTATGATTACCCATATGCCTTCATGTCCTTTTGTAGTTTTGGGTAATCCGAAGAAAAATCCATTGAAATATGTTCCAACTTCCATCTTGAGATAGGCAAGGGGTTGGAGAGTTCCTGCCAGACGTTGGTGTTCTGCTTTTACTTGTTGGCAAATTAGATACTATTTAACATAATTTGGGATGTCCTCTTTCATATTCGGCCACCAAAAGTGTAACTTTAACTTGATAAATTTTTGTAGTTCCAGGATGTATTAGGAACGTAGATGAATGTGCTTCACATAACACTTTTCTTTGTAAATCTGAATCTTGTGGCACATACCATTTAAATTTTTGAATTTCATAATACCATCTTCTGAACAATAAAATTCTGAAGATACATTATGATCCATTTTTTGTTTATAGTCCAAATACCTTGGATCTAACAACTGTGGCTCGTTGATGTCATCCAAACGTGTTTGTTTAACCGTTGATGTAGCCATCTTGCTAGTCACTTTCGTTATAAACTCCATATTGAATCTTTGGATCTCCAATTGTTATGCAACCAATAAAGCCGATAATGTTGGTTGCTTAAAGCTTGTTGTTCTACTTCATGCATTGACAATAACACTGACTTTTCCTGGGTTGTACTTGATTTCAAAGTCATAATCCTTGAAGAATTCCAACCATCTCTGCTATCGCATATTAAGCTCTTTCTGTGTAAAAATATATTTCAAACTTTTATAGTTGGAATATACTTTACATGACTTTCCATATAGATAGTACCTCCATATTTTGAGAGCAAAAAGTACAGCAGCAACTCTAAATCATGTGTTGGGTACTTTTTCTCATATTTTTCCAATTGCCTTGATGCATATGCAATCACCTTCCCCTCTTGCATAAGTACACATCCAAGGCCTATCTTTAGAGCTTTCTTAGTTAATCGAGTTAAAGGCATATCAATTTTTGAAAATATTTCTATTAATTTTTTATAATAGCCTACAAGTCCTAGAAAACTCCGTACATCTCCCACATTCCTTGGTTGTGGCCAATCTTTCATTGTTTGAATCTTTGCTGGATCTACGGATATACCATCTTCGGTGAACATGGCTAAGAAATTCACTCGATTCAGCAAAAATTTGCATTTGGAAAATTTTGCATATTACTTGTGCTGCCTCCATTTTTCTGAAAAAATCTCCAAATGCTTCCCATGTTCCTTTTTGCTTCTAGAATAAATGAGGATATCATCGATAAAGACGATTACAAATCTGTCTAAATATTCTTGAAACACTCTATTCACTAAGTCTATAAATGCTGCATCCAAAGGACATTATCAAAAACTCCTAATGCCCATACCTCATACAAAATGCTGTCTTTGGAATATCTTCAGACTTCACTTTAAGTTTTTTAATAACCCAAAGATAAGTCTATCTTTGAGAAAACTCGTGCACCAATAAGTTATTCAAATAAATCATCTATTCAAGGCAACAAATACTTATTCTTTACCATTCACTTATTCAACTCTCTATAATTGATGCACATTCTCATTGTTCCATCCTATTCTTCACAAATAACACTGAAGCTCCCTAGGGTAAAAAGCTTGGCGAATGAACCCTTTGCTCGTCAACTTTTCAAATTAACTTTTTTGCTCCTTTAGTTCAACTAGGGCCATCCTATAGGGTTTTTAGATACTGGTTCTGGGCCAGGATATACATCAACTACAAATTCAATTTCCAGCTCTGGTGGCAAACAAGGAAGATCATCTAGAAAGGAACAAATTTCGGACACTTAACTGCTTGAAAGGAACAAATTTGTACTACCAAGATCTCCTTTAGTTGTATAACTAGTTGTTTCCGAGTATCAATAATACTTTCCAAGAATTCTTAAAACCCACTTTTCAGTAATTCTTGAGCTCTAATAGCTGATATAATCAACGTTTTTTTTTGTACACTTAACTGCTTGAAAGGAACAAATTCTTGCAGCAAGAGGATGAAAATAAACGATCCTGGTCCTAGAATTAATTGTTGTATAATGTCAATGCAGCTAGTCCATTCCCAGAATTGCATCAGAAGCCTTCATTTTCATGTTTAATAAATCAGAATACAGTATCCTATCATTTATCATAACTATGCACTCTCGTAACACATGACTTAAATGTAAATGTTCACCCAAAGGTAACATCACATCATAATCATACTCTGCTTCTTAAGGGTAGAAATTAAGCATACGTATAAACTCAAGTGAGATAAACGAATGAGTTGCACCCTAATCAATCATGGTATAAGAAGGTATATCCAGAAATAAATGGTACCTGACACCACTGCAGATTGATTTTCCTCTTCTGGGTCTATCATTGCAAAAACACGCGATGTCACCTTTGATTTCTCCTTTTCTAGCATTGGGCAAAACTTGGAGATATGCCCTGGTTGCTTGCATTTACAACATTGTGCAGTGCCTTTCAAGCATTCTCCTAAATGAACCATTTTACATTTCGGACATTGTTGTGGTTAAGAAGACTTTTGAATTTTCTTTTCTCTACCTTGGTTTTAAAATTCTTCTCCTTTTCTTTTACCTTTTGTCTGTGTCTGCAGTCTCTTATCTCTAGATGATTGTCCTTCACTAAAAAATTTCTGAACATTTTCTCGATGTTATTGAAATTTAGCCTCAACTTCTTCTACTTTGAATGCTTTAGTTACCACTGAGGAGTACGGTAATTCATGTGTACATAAATTTTTACGGCCTATAAATTTCAGCTTTCTAGCCTTGAGTGAATTGATGAACTTTATTCTCATTGTTGGTAACTAAATGGCTAGCAAAACGAGCCAACGATTTGAATTTTTTTACATATTCAGCCACACTTCCAGTTTAACGCAGTTGACTAACTCCACTAATTTACTTGTTATGACTATGCGACTAAAATACTTCCAAATAACTCTTTGAATTGCACCCACGTCATGGTTTAAACATTATTGGTGGCCTTCATGGTGTCCCACAAATATCGTGCATCTTTGGCTAACATTTATGCTGGACAATTAACTTTGTCCTTGTCCTCAATTTTAGCATAATCAAAATATCTTCAAGTGTACGAACCCACTCTTCACATATGATGGGTCCGATGACTGCCCATATGATGCGAATCAAGTGGTGATACAAGACCAANCATTTATGCTGCACAATTAACTTTGTTCGTGTCCTCAATTTTAGCATAATCAAAATATCTTCAAGTGTACGAACCCACTCTTCACATATGATGGGTCCGATGACTGCCCATATGATGCGAATCAAGTGGTGATACAAGACCAATTGCAAGGAATTGGAGGCCCAAAGACAAGGTCAAGAACCAAGAAAATGCAAGAAGCGTTATTTGGTCTAGTAGAGGAAATTAAAATGAAAGAATCTATTTAACATCAAAACAAAATGCTTATCATGTTAAGTGTTGAAGAAGATATTGATATCAAGCAAGGTAGTCAAGGACACAAGCCCAAGAGCCCAAGCCTAATACAAGATATTGAAGGGACAAAGGAAATAGGAAAGTACATGCAACTTTCCTTAAATCAAACTTTTACTTGACCAGTAAGATTATATTGGCAGATTCGACAATTGTCCTAAAGCTATTTCATAAAGTTTTCTTCACCAAAGTTGTAGCTGCTTTCAATACCTTTTTTGAATGGGCTAGATCATAAAACTCAGACGTTGTTTGGCTAGCAAAATACACAATTTTTTCAAAATAGAAGTGCCCTGCAATAATTCCGAAATTTCTTTTATTTATTCTAGTATATAGTTAAGTTTTCTAATTACCTTCTATTTCCTAATTTACTTGTTGTTAGTTTAGAAAGTGTGTAGCCTATTTAAAGGCATCCAAGCTATTGTAATAGAGGAAAAAATTTATGATTAATTTACCTTTAGTGTTTTGGAGAGATTTTCTCTTTGGTTTTTTGCAAGAACTCGATTTTCATCAAGTTAATTCTTGATAAATCAAATTGATAGCTTTGGTTCTTATCGACAAGTTCAGTCTAGGTCAAGCTCCTTGTTTGATAACTTAGGTTCCATCGGCAAGGTTCGATTGGGGTCAAGTTCCTCGTACCCGTGGTTCTCATCATTTGATATCAGAGCTTTGGCTTCTTTATTCAAGTTTCTATCTTTTTTTAGGCTTTCTTATTCTTCTATCTTTCCTTACTTCATATCTTCTATCTTTCTGTCTTTTCTTATTCTTCCTTATTTCATTATTTCCTATCTTTTTATAAAAAAAAAGCAAAGCAAAAAAAATCGTCTGAAAAAAACGTAAAAAAAGAATTATTGTGCAAAAAGAAAGGAAAAGCACAGCAAAAAAAGTGAAAAAAAAATGAATTTTTTGTTTGTTGTCTTTGTTACTACCATTATAAAAAAAAATCTCGTTACTTCAAAAAGTGCTTACTAACTTCCGTCATCAATATTTGTTTCAAAGTTATTTCTTTTAATTTTGGTGACTTCAAAGTTATTGCTTGCCTTTATTGCTCTTACTTCATCAGAACAATACTTCATTATCATCATTAATCATTATACACACGCTTTCCTTGGATCACATTATTTCTTCAAAATAGTTCGACTTTGACGATCTTGGAAGTTTGAATTTTTGGCGTAAAAGTTCTATCTTTATTGTTTTTACTTGTTGAATATTTCTCCTGAACTGGGTTCTTACATAAAGAACTAGAAGAGAAATATGAAAGGAAAAAGGCAAGAGTGTGAGACTATGTTATAAAAGCCATTAATTGAGTGAAATACGATTGTGAGTGACATTGGTTTGAGTGTAAACACGTGAGGGAGTGAGTGAGGTCTGTATATTTTGTTATTTATTTGCTAACAGTTTCTTTTGCCTCTTATTTTGATAAATGAGTATGGCTGAAAGTCAATTTAATGTTGATTCCGAGAATGAGAGCAACCGTTACAAAAAGGAGCGGTATCTTAGAAAAAACCGAGAAGATAGCAATCTAAGCAACATCAAGATGAAGATTCCTTCTTTTCATGGTAAAAGTAATCTCGAATTATATTTGGGATTGGTAAGAAAGGTTGATCATATTTATGATTGTTACAACTATACCGAGGAAAAGAAAATTAGATTGGCCTCAATGAAATTGATGGACTATGCAAGTACATTGTGGGATCAACTAGTGAGAATTCGGAGAAGACTTGACAAAAGACCCATTTCCACGTGGGAAGAAATGAAAAAATTTATGCGTAAGAGATATGTTCCTAGTAATTATCATCGAGAAATTAAATGTTTTAGTTCTCAAGGATTCAACCACTATGCTTTAAATTGTCCGAATAAAAGAACAATAGTAATACGTGACAGTGAGGATGTTGAAAGGGAGAACTCAAGTGATGGCGAGATGCCCCACTACAAGATTGTAGCAATGTGGAGGTAGAGAAACCCATGAGAGGTGAATTTTTAGTCACAAGACGTGTGCCTAACATTCAAGCCAAGGACGATAGAGATGAAGTACAAAGAGAACACATATTTCATACTAGATGCCACGTGAATAACAAGGTATGTAGTTTGATAATTGATAGTGGGAGTTGCAATAATGTTGCTAGTACTTTGATAATAGATAAGTTGGGATTGGAAACCGAAAAGCATCCAAATCCGTACAAGATACAATGGTTGAGAGATTGCGGTGAAGTCAAAGTTACTAAACGAGTGAAAATTGCTATGTCCATTGGAAAATATCATGATGTGTTTCATTGTGATTTGGTTCCTATGCAAGCAACACATATTTTATTAAGAATACCATGGCATTTTGTCAAAAAGTCAAGCATAATGGGTTCAAGAATGAGTACCGCTTTGTTCAAGATTGTAAGACAATCATTCTCAAGCCACTTAAACCGTGGGAACCTAGTGAAGATCAAGAGAAAATTATAAGAGATTTTAAAATGAGAGAAAAGTCAATATGTGAGTAAAAGAGTGAAAAAGAGAGCGGTGAGAAAAAAATAGAGCGTGAGAGAAAAGAAGAAGAGAGTGGAAAAAAAGGAAAAGAGAGAAAACAAGAGCGAGAGAGAAAACAAGAGGAGAGTGGGAAAATGAGTGCAATAGCAAGAAAAAGTGAGGTGAAAAGTGTGATGTTAGCAAGGCAACAAGTACTTGTACTCTTGTACAAGGATATTTATCTTTCTACTAACGAGCTAACCCCTTTATTTCCAAGGATTGTTTATACTCATTTACATGAATTTGAAGATGTGTTTCCTAAAGAAGTTCCAAAGAAAAATGGAAATTGAAAATGTATGTGGATTGTTAAGCTATCAACAAGATCACGATAAAGTATCGACATGATATTCCAAGGTTATATGACATGCTTGATGAATTACATGGTTCACATTTATTTTCAAAAATAGATTTAAAGAATGGATACTACAAAATACGAATGAAAGAAGTGGATGAATGGAAAACAACTTTTAAAACTAAGTATGGTCTTTATAAGTGGTTAGTAATGCTGTTTGGATTATCTAATGCGCCAAGTACTTTTATGAGATTAATGAATCATGTGCTAAGAGCTTTTATTGGAAAATTTGTTGTTGTATACTTTGATGACACATTAATATATAGCAAAACCTTAGATGCACATGTTGAACATTTGAATTTAGTTTTTATTGCTTTACAAGAAAATTAACTTTATGCTAACTTGAAGAAGTGCACTTTTTTGTATGGGTGCGATAGTTTTTCTTGGTTTTGTTGTAGGATCAAAAGGGATTTCGATGGATAAAGAGAAGATCAAGGCAATTCAAGAGTGGTCGAGACCAAAGAATGCAAGTGAGGTTAGGAGTTTCCATGGATCGGCAAGTTTTTATAAAAGTTTTGTTCAAGATTTTAGTAGTATCGTGACACCATTAAATGATCTTGTTAAAAAGCATGCTGAATTTAAATGGACCAAAATACATGAACAAGCTTCCATCCTTTTAAAAGATAAACTTACTAGTGCACCGTTACTTGTGTTACCAATTTTTGATAAAGTATTTGAAATTGAATGTGATGCGTCAGGAAAAGGTATTGGTGATGTTTTGATACAGGATTCCAAGTCAATTGCTTACTTTAGTGAAAAGCTAAATGGAGCTGCTTTAAATTATCCAACATATGACAAGGAGAATATATAAGAGGAAAATGAGCAATAATTTGGATTCACCTAAGGAAAGAAAGATTTGTGAGTAGAAGGAAAAATGAGTTGCAACCTTGAGGAGATGGTCATTTTCAATTGTTGGAGCGAATCAATGACAATGCCTACAAAATTGATTTGCCAAGTGAATATGGTAATATAAGTGTAACAATGTTCATTTATTTTTAGAATTTGTGACCTTAAGATAGAAGTGTTTAAGATTCTTTGTATTAGACTCTTTAAGGAACAATTTGACACCTTAAGCATCACAAATAGATCATTATCGAGGAAGTTATAGTTGTTTGAAGTTGGGATAAAAAGTTATGACTTTACGCAATAAAACAGATCATGTTACCTGAATTTTGATCCTTGAATGATCTATATGTTTAGGTTCTCAATTGGATTAAAAGATGCTCAAGTGGATTGATTGAAGATAGCTGCTAAGGTAAGTTAGTATTAAGATTGTTTGGCCCTTAAGTGGGACTGCATTGCAAAGATTAGGATGTATGTTTGATGTGTGTTGTATGCTTATTTTCATTTTATGTTTGATGTGATTTAAGTAATGTTTCATAGTCACATAGTCATGCATCATAGCTTTACAAAATGTCAACGAAATGATTTCACGCATTTTTTTACAACGTAGTTGGAGGTAAACATGATAAAATTGGTGGTATGGGTAATTATGTTTTGTCTCCGACGAATTAAGAACTTGAATATTAAAACAGTAAAGTAAATGGTTATTATAGGCCTGAACACTCCAAGCAGTAATGTAAGTAGGCCCAGTAGAAGCTGAAGTAGGTGGAGGACAGTGTTCTTGAGATCCTGTAATATTTCCAAAGATAAAGAAGATATGAAACCTAAGAAACGTGAATGAAATTGTGTATTGTTTTTATCAACAGCATAGCATACTCATGCATTGTATTTTCTAGTCATTCTACTTACTGAGCTTTAGTCTCATAGTTTAGGCTTTGCAATGTAGGGAATGTAATAGAAGAATAGGTGCAAATGACTGATCAAAGAGTTAGAGCCGAGGGGTGTCCAAATGATAAATTTATTGAGTGATGACTGATGGGGAGTGACGCATGACACACACAGTCATAATGTAAAATGATTTGAATGTTTTGAATGTTTTGAAGATGTAATTAAAATGTATAAACTTATTTTGGAGTGATGGATTCCAAAGGTTTTGAAAATGAATGTATCTTACGCTGAAGTAATTTTCTTCCAGTGCAGTTTTAAATTATTAAATGCTTATGTACTTTACTAAAAAGGTGGAATTCAAATTGTTATTTACGAAGAAATGTATGTTTTTAAATTTGACGGTTTTCCTCTTTACTATTTCATAAACTAAAGATAGTTTTAGAAATTAAAGTAACGAGTGTTCCACTAATGTAAGTGTAACATCCCGTTTTGAAAATCCTTGAAACGTTTAGAATTTTTTTTTATACCTTATTTCTTTTAAGACTCATAAACAATGATAAAATCATTTTCAATCACAGCGGAAGACTGAAATACATGAACTCATAGTTTACATTTCAATGCTGTCAAATAGAGTTATTACAAATCATACAAAATAGTTATTTAAAAACATGTTTCTTACAAACTGTTTTAACAACTATACTATACGTTTAAACTTTGACTTCAAAACATTTATTTACATTACATGAAAGACTATGCCCACTGGTCATGTTTACGCTAACAACCCAAATGCTCGACTTGGACACCCTTCATCATCATTGATTTTCATTTTGATCATCAAACTCCTCACCTACATTATAAAGTAATTCTAATGAGCCTAAAGCTCAGTAAGACATGAAAACTATAAAATGTGTAACATGCATGAACTTTTGTAAAACTATGCAGCTTCATTTCAATTTTGACATTCATTCTTTCTTTAGTTACCGTAGCTATGAGATTATTGTGAGGCGAACTATGATGGGAAATTGAGAGGTCAACTATGACGTCCACGAAAGACAACCAACTCAAATCCCTCCTCAACAACAAACTATTACATGAATTCATGAAGCTTTCTTTCTTCTTTCTTCGTATCATGTTCTGTTGCTATGAAAATCATGCATGAGAAATTCATTTTCGTTGTTTTGAGTAAAACATGATGCATGATTCATGAACAATGCTTAATAAACAAAACATGCATTTATCATATCATTGTATCTAACAAACAATGTCAATCAAGCACACAAACAACCCTCAAATGAATTGAGGTCGGTGTATTGTGCATTACACCCCAAACAATCCAATATTTATCAAAGCATTAACAAACAATAATCTTAATCTTTATAATGTAGTCTCACTTAAGGGCCAATCACATGCATCATAATCTTACCGTAACCGCTTTCTTGAATTAATCCACTTGAGTCTCTTTTAATCCAATTGGTAACCTAAACATATAGATCATTTAAGGATAAGAAATCGGGTAACATCACTTGTTTTATGACATAAAGTCACAACTTACTATTCCAACTTTGAACAACTATAACTTCCTCTATATTGATTTATTTGTGATGCTACGGGTGTCAAATTATTCCTTAAAGAGTCTACTATAACTTCTTAGAAGACACCAAATTCATAAAACTATAGTAGCATAAAGTGTTGATCAATATTAACATAACAGCGAGCATGCACCTCTGAAAGCCATGGATACCCAAACTTGGAGGGGTCGACACATTCTAAAAAATAGAGAGCATGCTTTTTGAAAATAGGGAAATCGGTCGACCTAAACTATAAGGGGTCGACCCATGCTCTCCCAAGTATCTATATGTTGACTTGCGACATCTATAACTTTGTCTACATAGCTCTGAATTGAGTGATTCAAAAGGCTATAGATCACTCTAAGAGTATAATTTAACTCTTATAAAGGAAACAAATTCTAATTCATACTACTTATCAACAGAACTTTTCTAAAACTTTAACTTTGTACATAATCGACTTGTTTCACATCTCTTGACATGAAGTCATTCATTTTATCCATCAATTCAAGTAATACCATCATTTTATCATTTTTGAACTTAGAAGAACTTAAGAGGATAAAAAATATTACCTTGAACTTCAGTTCCCACGAGAGCTTTAGAGTTTCCTACCTTGCCTCTCTTGAGATATCTCACTTTCTCACTATTTTCTCTCAAAGAAACTTCTTTTCTTCCTCAATCTCTCTCTCCCTTATCAATACGTGAGAACTCGTGTCTACTGAAACAAGGCAGCAAAATGCCTTTTTATGTCTTTTATTAATCAAACACAATATTTCTTTTACATCCATAAATCACATTCGTCCAAGTTTTGGCTAAACATTCATTTCATTAATCAAAAACATTATTTTCTTTACGTCCATGGATCATATTTAACCAAATTTTGGCTGATCTTTTGACTTCTGTCGGTGAAGGAGTTGTTTGTGTTGACCGCTCAATCTTTGTGTCGACCCAATATATTTCCCGAGAGTAATTTATGTTGACCGCTTAGTGCGGGGGTCGACCGAAAGTGTTCCCGAGAGTGACTTGTGTTGACCCCTCTTAAATCCTGGGGTCGACCTAAAATTCAATTATGTCGACACTTTCAAAATCCTGGGGTCGACCTAAAATTCAATTATGTCGACCCTTTTGAAATCTTGGGGTCAACTGAAAGGTCATTATTTGTGTCAACTCACGTATATAACTTGTGTCGACCCAAAAGACATTGTGTCGACCTAAATTTTTACAGAGACAGATCTTTCAAAGTTATGTCGACCCAACACAAAATTGTGTCGACCCCTCACTTTCCGGAAACCTATAACTTTCTCTACAAACCTCTAGCACTTAACAACTTTTATTCCAACATCCAACTTTGTTTCCAAATCATCTAAATTACTATTTCAAAAGTGTAACACCACCTCAACATCTATTATCCCTTAACACATATTCTAATGTTGCCATAATGTGCTATATTCATAAAGGCTTAGGTTACTAAAAAAATGGGGTGTTACAGTAAGTAAGTAAGAACCCAGTAACAGACCGGTTCTCGGGTCGTCAGTAAGTAAGAAAGTGAGTAAGAAAAGTAGTAAGCGACGGTCCGGGAATTGAGTCATTACAATAAGTGCCACTTTCAATATTAGTGACTTATCTTTGTATGATGCAGGAGATTCAAGGATGAATCTTTAAAAGGAAGGAGAGAATGATGCGAATCAAGTGGTGATAGAAGTCTAATTACAAGGAATTAGAGGCCCAATGACAAGGTTAAGAACCAAGAAAATGCAAGAAGCGTTATTTGGTCTGGTAGAGGAAATTAAAATGAAAGAATCTATTTAACATCAAAACAAAATGCTTATCATGTTAAGTGTTGAAGAAGATATTGATATCAAGCAAGGTAGTCAAGGACACAAGCCCAAGAGCCCAAGCCTAATACAAGATATTGAAGGGACAAAGGAAATAGGAAAGTACATGTAACTTTCCTTAAATCAAACTTTTACATGACCAGTAAGAATATATTGGCAGATTCGACAATTGTCCCAAAGTTATTTAAAAAAGTTTTCTTCAAAAAAGTTGTAGCTGCCTTCAATACCTTTTCGGAATGGGCTAGATCATAAAAAGCAAACGTTGTTTGTAAAGCAAAATACACAATTTACCAAAATTGAAGTGCCCTTCAACAATTCCAAAAATTCTTTTTTTTATTCTCATATATAGTTAAGTTTCCTAATTACCTTCTATTTCCCAATTTACTTGTTGTTAGTTTAGAAAGTGTGTAGCCTATTTAAAGGCATCCAAGCTATTGTAATAGCAGACAACTTTTATGATTAATTCACCTATAGTGTTTTGGAGAGATTTTCTCTTTGGTTCTTTGCGAAGAACTCGATCTTCATCAAGTTAATTCTTGATAGATCAAATTTGATAGCTTTGGTTCTTACCGACAAGTTTGGTCTTGGTCAAGCTCCTTGTTTGATAACTTAGGTTCAGTCGACAAGGTTTGATTGAGGTCAAGTACGAGGAACTTGACTCCAATCGAACCTTTTGCAAGTAGCTCATCAACTTATCGCTGGAGTTCTTTAGTTTCATAACATTAAAACAACAATCCATCATTTCATAAACCAAATCATGCTTTTCTACATCATTTTATACGTGCATCTTATCTTAACATGTAAAGCACAAAACAATGACAAAGTCCTATTGTATGTCTATCTTTAGCAAGTTTTTCTAGTAGTATGTACTTTTGTGAATCACCTTTACCTCAATAACCTAATATCATTCATAATTTTTGGAATTAACGTCCTGTTTTGTGATAACTTTGCAATATCATAACTTGTTCCATACACCATGAAATGCTATGATTCCAAAGCCTATACCTCAATAACCTTTACCTAGATTGTCTTTCAATCAAGTACAAGGAACTTGACCCCGATGAAACTTGCCGACAAAACCTAAGTTATCAATAAATTAGCTTGACCTAGACCAAACTTGTCAGTAATAACCAAAGCTATCAAAGTTGATCTATCAAGAACTAACTTGATGAAGATCAAGTTCTAAGCAAAGAACCAAAGAGAAAATTCTCTCCAAACACTCAAGGTGAATTAATCATAAAAGTTGTGTCTTTCACAATAACTTGGATGGCTTTATATATGCTACATAATTTCTAAGTAAATTAAGAATTAGAATAATATTTGGGAAGATTCTCAAATCTGCTAAAAGATTTACTTGCTGGTCAAGTAAAAGTTATTTTCTTTGCCCTTCAATATCTTGTAGTGGACTTGTGCTCTTGGGCTTGTGTCCTTGACCACGTTGCATGATATGATGTTGAACAGATTCTTTCATTTCAATTTTCTCCAGTAAACCACATAGAACTTCATGCATTTTCTTGGTTCTTGACCTTTTCATTGGGCCTCCAATTCCCTGCAATTGGTCTTTTTCATTGGGATTTATTTGTGTCACCGCCTGTTCTGCATCAGCATTTAAATTAGGGATTTGTTATTTTTTTTAGGACTTTAAACTTTAGGCTTAGAGTTTAGAGCTTACTAAAATTGATGCTTAGGACTTTTGTCTTAGGGCTTAGGGCTTACGGTTTAGCACTTAAAAGGGCTTGAGGCAGTGGCTTATGGGCTTTGGGCTTACGGCTTAGGACTTAGAACATTGGGCTTTGGGCTTAGGGCTTTGATCTTCGGTCTTATGGCTTAGGGCAAAGGGCTTTGCGCTTAGGGTGTAGGGTTTCGTGTTAAGGGATTTAGGCTTAGGGCTGAGAGCGTAGGGATAAGTGTTAAGAGATCTAGGCTTAGGGCTTACGGCTTTGGGCTTAGCACTTAGGGCTTAGCGCTTAGCGCTCAGGGCTTGTGGCTTACGCCATAGGGCTTCGGCATATGGCTTTTGGCTTAAGGGCTTATATATTACGGCTTACGGCTTACGATTAAGGGTTTTTAGGGCTTAGAGCTTTGGCATTAGTGCTTAAAGCTTATGGCTTGTGCTTTAGGACATAAAGCTTAGGGCTCAGGGATTCAAACTTTTGGCGCTTAATGCTTACAACTTAGGGCTTTGGGATTAAGATTAAGGGCTTTGGGAATATGGCTTTTTAATCTGGGCTTGAGGCTTAGGACTTTTAACTTTAGGCCTTATGCTTAAGGTTCAGTGTTTAGGGCTTATGGCTTGGGCCGTTAGGCTAAGGATTTGGGGGATAGAGCTATAGGCTTAAGGCCTAGAGCTTACATCTTTTAGAATTTAGGCTTGGGGTTTAGGGTGTGTGATTAGGGCTTAGTGTTTGAGGCTTAAGGCTTAAGGCTTAGAGCTTTGGGCTTAGGGCATTAAGCCCTAGGCTTTGGACTTTGGGCTTTGAGCTTTGGGGAAGGCTTTGATCTTAGTAAATAGTGCTTTGGCCTTAGGGATTAGAGCTTTGGCCTTAGGGCTTAAGGTCAAAGGCTTTGACTAAGGGCTTAAGGCTTAGGGCTTATGGCCTAGGGCTTAGGGCTTACGGCTAAGGTTATATGGGATATGTCTTTGGACTTAGGGTTTATGGCTTTGGCCTTAGATCTTTGGCCTTTGGCCTTTGGGCTTTGGGCTTTGGACTTAGGGCTTTTGGCATAGGGATTAGTGCATAGGGCTTTAACTAAGGGCTTCGAGCTTTGGCTTAGGGCTTGAAGCACATGGCTTAGGGCTTTTAACTTTGAGCAAGGAACTTTTGGCTTAGGGCTTTGGGCTTAAGTTTTAGAGCTTAAGGCCTAGGCTTTAGCATTTATGGCTTTGGGATTAGATCTTAAGGAATAGGGCTTAGGTCTTAGGGCTTAGGGTTTACGACTTTGGGTATGGGGCTTTGGACTTGGGGCCTAGCAATGAGGCTTAAGGTTTAGGACTTATGACTTTGGGCTTTAGGCTTAGGGCTTAGGGCTTTAAGGAAAAATCCTAAGAATTTGAACATTGCGCTAAGTGCTTTGGGCTTGAGGCTTCGCTATTAGGCTAAGGGCTTAGGGCGTAAGACTTAGGCCTAGGGCTTGAGCCTTAAGGCTTAGGGCTTAGGGCTTACGACTTTGGGCTTTGAGCTTACGCCTTAAGGCTTATTGCAAGAGCTAAGGGCTGAAGACTTTTAGCTTAGGCCTTAGGTATTTCAACTTTTTTTTGACTTTGGGCTTACTAAATAGAGCTTATGGATTATGGAATAGGACATAGGGCTTTAGATTTATAACTTAGGGCTTTTGGCTTATGAATTTTGGATTAGGGTTTAGGTCTTAGGGCTTAGGGCTTTGGTTTTAGTGCTTTTGGCTTTGGTGTCAGGGCATAGAGCTTATGGCTTAAGCTTAAGGCTTGGGGCTTATAGTTTAGGATTTTGAGCTTAATGCTTTGGGCTTGAAGCTTGGAAAATAGGGCCTTGGGCTTAGGACTTCTTTATATGTCTTTTGGCTTTGTTCTAGGGGTTTAGGTCTTAGAGCTTATGAATTATGGCTTAATATTTTGGGATTAGGGCTTAGGCCTTTGGACTTTGGTCTTATGGGTTTGGGCTCTTTGCGCGTAGGGCTTAGGCCTAGGCCTAGGCTTTAGGGCTTACAATTTAATGTTTAGAACGTAGGGGTTAGGGCTTATGGCTTAGGGTTTTGAGTTTAAGGCTTCAAGTTTTGGCCTTAGGACTTAGGGCTAAGGGCTTTGGGCATAGGGCTTAGTGCTAAGGGATTTGGGCTTAGATCTTTTGACTTAGGGCTTCATGATTAGGGTTTAGGGCTTTAGGTTTGGGGCATAGGGCTTAGGGCTTAAGGTTTCAAGATTAGGGCTTATGACTTATGGCCTCAAGATTAGGGCTGATGGCTTTGGGCTTTGGGGTTAGTGCTTATGGCTTAGGGTTTAAGGTTTAGGTCTTATAGCGTAAGGCATTGGGTAAATGAGTTATGGCTTACGGCATAGAGCTTTGGGCATAGAGCTTTTGGCTATGGGCTTTGGGCTTAGTTCTTATGAACCAGGGCCTAATGCTTTGACCAAGGGCTTAGGGCCTAGAGCATAGGACTTAGGGCTTAGAGTTGAAGGCTGCTTTGGTCTTTTGGTTTAGGGCTTAGGGCTTTGAAATGTTGTCTTTAGGATTTGGACTTTAGGCCTAGGTCTCATCACTTACGGATTATGGTTTAGGAAATAAGGCTTAGGCTTTAGGGCTTGCGACTTTGAGCTTAGGAAATTGGGTTTAGGGCATAGGGCTTATGGCCTTAAGGCTTGGGCTTCGGTACAAGGGCTTACGACTTAGGGCTTAGAACTTATTGTTAAGGACTTTAGGCCTAGATTTTGGGGCTACGGTAAATTAGAAGTTGTGATCGATGAAGGAAAAAAAATTGTTATGTGTATGAAGGGTCTAAAGGAAAGTTAGAATAAATAAAACTCTCAATCATAAGATTAACCTAAGTTATTTAGTGATTACTAGAATGGACACCTCCTACTTGAATGGACACCTCATGCTTTCCTCCACCTCCACCTTAATTTTCTGTGTAAAAATAATATAAATCAAAATGTTATTATTAAAGTTAAATAAACATCATTGGTGAATTTGGGGAGCACCTTAAGTTGGGTGGAATGAGGAGAAAACACCTCATGCTTTCTCCACCTCCTCCTTAGCTTTTTATAAAGAGGGTTTCCAATCAGATGGGAAAACCCACGAAATTC